>OZ005657.1:112974675-113574675 GCA_963930645.1 Salticus scenicus
ATACATATTATTAATAAAAACATTCACATACCTAGTGAAAATAATTTAACGACATTATATCTATATTGACATTATTTCAATTTAAGTAAAAGATGCTGTATTTTAAAATTATTTTAAGAAAGTTGTTTTTGTTTCAGTATGCATGCCTAGCTGGGCATGTAAGAGAAAAAAGTACATACCCACTGTACATTTTTATATGCCCCGAGCATGTCGGGCAATATAATTTTCGAGCTCTGTAAAGCACATTATCACCTCTATTTCTTTTCTGGAGAAAAAAAAATAATAATAATAATTGTAAATAATTTTTGGCAGAGATTCAATCAAATAGTGGGGGAAAAAAAAAACATATATATATATATATATATTAAACATTTTGCAAAATATGCATTTTGCGAAAACAGCAATATAGAGTTCTGCGTAGGTCGAGAAAACTTGACCCGCAGGAACACTTTCGACCCACAACCGGCACAACCTGCAGCTTCTAACCCACAACAAAAACAAAGTATTATTCAATTTACATTATATAAGAAACCAAATTAAAATTGTATTTAAAAAAATACAATTATATTATTAAACATATCTGTCAGAAAATTATAACATAAATATTACAAGTACAATTAGAACCTTGATCTATTGTTTTTCACGGGGTGCAAAGGAAAAAAAAAAGATGAAAGCGGGAAAACAACAAATGCAGGTAAAAGTCAAAACACGAATAAAACAATGTTTATGAATTAATACACAGAATGTATACAGTATACTACTAATAAAAACTAATTTTCAAGTGGTGAAGGAAATACATCAATGTTGTAGAATATTAAGTAAAATTTATTTTTAAAAATCATTAATTTTATGTAATGCTAGCCAATTTGGCAGGGTGCTCCACCTTGCTGCCCTTTCAAACCCATTTTAGCACCCTGCTGCCCTTTTAAAAACATTTTAGCACCAAGTAGCTTTTTCTAACATTTTAAATGAACAGAGGCCTTTAGATACTTTTCTTTCTGATTTTTTACCTTTCTAGAAATAGTTCTACAGCATTCCTGGAAGAAAAAATGCACACAGCCAGGGTTTGCACTAGAGCGCGGGATCGCGCAATATAAAAAAAAAAAGAATGAATAAAGAAACACAGACATGGCATCACAATTTTGATCCTTCATGGAAATGGGGAAGAGAGTTATTTTACGATGCACAAAGTATCCATTTTGTATAGAACTGCTTGACCTTCATGAGAAAATTTTTACAAAGTCAGAAGAAAAACTTTACAACAATGAATGCGAGAAAACGACTTTTTGAAGCACGATACATGTGGGTTTCATTAACATTATATAAATATACGAGGGCTATTTTTTTTCAACCTCCGATAGGCTCTAAAAGAAAAACGGGTAAATATTAAAAAATGATTTTATTGCCAAAAGAAATGTATATTAAAGGTTACTTCTCTACATAATCACCTTGACGATTGAATTGAGGCAATTGTCATATCTGTGAACAAGCTTTGAAATACCCTCTTCATAAAATGTTGCCACCAGTGACTTGAAGTGAGTTATGACGGTTTCTTTGAGTTCCTCGTCAGTTTGGAAGCGTTGCCCTCCAAGCCACTTCTTTATTTCCGTGAAAAGATGGTAATCACTGGGCGCTAGGTCGGGACTATATGGTGGGTGTTCGAAAATGTCCCATTTAAATTGCTTAAGGAGCCGTTTGGTTACACGAGCGCTGTGAGGACGGGCATTGTCATGGATCAGAACAATTCCGGAAGTTAGCAAACCTCTTCTTTTGTTTTGAATAGCCCTCCATAAGAGTCGCAAAGTCTCACAATAAGAATCTGCAGTAATTGTTGTCCCCGGCTGCATAAACTCCACAAGCAACACACCTTTTTGGTCCCAAAAAACAGTTGCCATAATTTTACGGTTGTTGAAGGTTTGTTTGGATTTTTTAGGTCTGTTTGGAGAACTTTTGTGCATCCATTGCTGAGATTGTCGTTTCGTTTCGGGAGTGTCATATTGAATCCATGTCTCATCACCGGTCACAATGAATTTCAAAAAATTTTCTCCACCAATACTGTAACGGTCAAGAAACGACAAAACTGCTGCCATTCGACAAGTTTTGTTGTTGTCCGTTAACATCTTTGGAACCCAGCGAGCACAAATTTTTCTGTAGCGCATCTCTTCAGTAACTATAGAGTACAAGGCAGATCTTGAAACTTCCGGAAATTTCATCCATAATTCGCTTATGGTGAACCTACGCCTTTCTTTAACACCTTGGTCAACTCATTGAACAAGATCGTCTGTAGCGACAGACTTCTGTCCTTGACCTCCTTCATCATGCACATCAGTTCGGCCATCTTTAAATTTTTGACACCATTCACGAACAACACCCTCACTCATAAAGCTGTCTCCATACACTTGACTCATTCTTCGATAAATTCCCGCTGCACTATTCCCTTCTGCCTGCAAGAAACGAATAACATTTCGTAATTCACACTTGGCGGGAGAATCAATAAAGACAGCCATGTTTACTTGACCGCAGCTGAAAACGAATTAGCGTGTTGCAATCGGCAGTGACACAGCGTACAGAAGAGGAGATGCGCTGTCATATACTGCGCATGCCAGTCATCTGTCGCATGTCTGGCCTTTATACCGTGCGATCGGAGGTTGAAAAAAAAACAGCCCTCGTAATTTGTGCAGGGACCATAGAAATAAAATTATGAATGCGGGAATGATAGACCAGGTTTACACTGCATATATAATTAAATTTAAACTAGAATATTAGTGCTGCACCGAGTAGCACTTTCAGGGTTTAATCCAGCTTTTTAAAAATGGTACCCCTTTTGTGAATTTATAAAATAATTTGTGAAAAAATCAAGTAAGTTTGTGAAAATAATGCTTCAGAACAATTAACCAAAATGCGCAAAGACAAATAGTTTTTTAAAATTTTAAAATACATTTAAAAAATAAAATGGAACAATTGTAAAATAAATATATATGTTGGCCGGTTATTTCTTATGCGTAAGATAAGAAGGTGTTTACTTAGATATTTACCATTTTCTCCAGTAAATATCCAAACTGAGGGTATTTTTATATATTTAATGCAGCGAAGCTTATAAAAATATTGCTGAGAATTGACTTTGTGAAGGTGCTGCTTTGCTGAAAGTTGATTTCGTGAAGGTGTCTCTTTGCTGAAAATTGACTTTGTGAAGGAACCTCATTGCCAAAATTTGACTTTGTGAAGGTACCTCATTGCCAAAATTTGACTTTGTGAAGGTACCTCATTACCAAAATTTGACTTTGTGAAGGTACCTCATTGCCAAAATTTGACTTTGTGAAGGTACCTCATTACCAAAATTTGACTTTGTGAAGGTACCTCATTGCCAAAATTTGACTTTGTGAAAGTGCCTCAATGGGGTACTAAATTTGTTCTGGATTAACCTCTGACTTTGGACGAGTAGCCGATTATCGAGTACTCGGCCTTTTACTACTCGGCCGAGTACCGAGTAGCCGACTAGTCGTAAGAAAGAATAATCGATGCATATATAAAGAAATGTGCACATCTTGAAATTAAAAAAAAAGGCTTTTGAACATAAAATTCAGTTAAATGGTAAACAGCAAGCTTTCATGCAGAACTTTAGTAGTGTATATACATAATTAGGTTCATTGCTATATTTTGATACTTTCAGCATAGTGGATTACTAAAAAGATAACTGAATACTTTATTCTTAACAACTTTTTTAGATGCGAAATTATCATCCTCAGATAATTCTTAGTGAATATAAAAGTTACTAGTCACTAAGGCTTAATTTAAGATACATGAAATCCACATATGAAAGGGGAACATTAAAATATTTTATAATTTCAAACATGATAGGCTTCATTAATCTTCAGATCGTAGATAGAAGTGTAAAATGACAGGTAGTTTTGGGCCATAATTGGCAAAACAACAGATTTGATTATGAAAATATGTTTTAAATAGTGTTTTAGTGTACAGTGGATGACCCGAAATCCGCACTCCTTGAAACAAGACCTTGTGCGGATTTTAGAATTTTGCGGATTTCGGGTCATGGATGAAAATTAATTTTAATTTCTCAAAAAAAAAAAAAAAAACAGCATAAGAAAAAACACATTGAATTTGAAATAATGTAAAAATGCTAAAATATATTCAATGAAGAAAAATTGCATGGAAACCATACTTAACTTTCATTAATACAAAAAAAAAAAAAGAAGAAGAATGAAATTTTAAAATACAAAACACTATTGTAACAAGAAATAATGCATTGAAATAATGTAAAAATGCTAAAATATAAGAAAAATTGCATGGAAACCATACTTAACTTTTATTAATACATAAAAAAAAAAAAAAAAAGAAGAAAGATTTTTTAAAGATTTTAATTACAAGAAATAATGACTGTTTATAATATGCAAAGGAAAATTTCTGTCATAAAAAATTATTTTTTTCCCTTCAAAAACATTTCTTTTCGATTACGACCATGGAAATGATTCTCTTTCTCTTGATCTTTTTTTTTTAACTTGCATCGAGTTTATTGACTTCTGTTTTGCAAACCAAATGTTTTCTGTCATTAAAAGTTTTTTTTTTTTTTTTTTTTTTTTTTTTTAAGTTTTAAAAATGAATTCATAATTTAGCTTTTTCTTTTATTTCTTTCTGAATATTTTTATAAATTATATTTGGTAAAATAAATTTTATTAATTATGATAATTATTATTTTTTAAAAACAGCAGTTTAAAAATCGTATAATTTTCTCGCTTTTAACGGCAATTAATGTAATGATCTATTTTCCAATAGATAAATCTAATTTTCTTCATAAAATATGTTACTGAACAAAAATTTGGAATCACGGGCCTCGCTTTGTGGTTCGTGGGGGGGGGGGGAGCTCTTAAAATTGCCAATTAGTGAATTTGCGAACTGTATGCATTTAATCAACTTTAATTCTGCCAATTCTTAAAAATTTTCTGAATTTTGGGGTGTGAAATTGCCAAATTTTAACAATTTTCTGAACTCTATGAAGGGAAAGATCCCCCCTTAGTGAAGCCTCAGCTCGGAGTCACTATGCAATTCAGATAGTTCTGGATTTTCGCCGTTACATTGTACATACAAAAAATAAACAGGGAAAAAAAATAGTCTAGAAAATTCTAGACTTAAAAAAAAAAAAAAAAAAAAAAAGTGAATTTTACGGGGTTGTGCGAATTTTGGAATGGCGGATTTTGGGTCTTCTACTGTATTTACTTTTTATATATATAACGTAAAATGCCATAAAAGCCTTTACTCGGTTAAATGCCCCCTCCTCTTTTTACATTTTTTTTTTGTTGTTGTTGTTCTTAAAATACTAAATAAACACACCTTTTGCTCAACAGTAGAATGTATCCGAATAGGTGATAGTTTTTTTTATGTTATTTTATATAGTATAAAATTCAAAATCAATCTTTTCTTACCAATTTGGAAGTGTATTACTTTTATTTGCACAAATGTATAACAAAAATTTTGTGTTAATATTACATAGAGGTTCCTTTTTTTTTTCTAAAATATTTTTGTCTGATTTATAGATACAATTTTATGTACTAAGTTTTTATAAAATAATGCACATTCATAATACATTCATACAAGATAATTATAATTAAAAGCTCATATTATGAATCATCTCTATACTAAGTTTGGTAACAGCCCGTTTTAACTGCAGAAAGCTGTTATAGCAAAAATTTTTATTATAATGACTCTGTATTTATATTTTCATATTTTTTTAGTTTAGTTATAAAATAAATATCTCTCATTAACACATTTTTTTTCAATAATGCATAAAAATAGTGAAATTCCCACAAGTACTTGGTATTGGCCGAATACATAGCCTAAATTTGCCGAGTACCGAATACTCGGCAAATAAGCCGAGTGCCGAATAAATACCGAATACTTTGTACAGCTGTATAGAATATGATTAAAATTATATTTAAAATATCTTGTCTAAATATAAAAAAAACTTCAATGAATTATACAAGAAAGTTTCTTGTATATTACACCTATTTAAAAAAAATCTACTATTTTTTAAATATTCACAGGCTATTTAAAAAAAAAAAAAAAAAAAAAAAAAAAAAAATCCCGACTGTTAAATTAATGGACCTTTTTTAAAAATGTATTTTTTTAATTTTTAATATTTTATTTTGAAATTGCAAAATGAAAAAAAATCACATATTGAAAATTCATATTTTGCAGCTTCAAAATAAAATATAAAAATTTTAAAAAATAATTTTTTAAAAAAGGTCTGTCAATTTAACAGTTGGGAATTTTCAGAATGTGAAAACAGAATTTAAAAATATGTATTACTTAATAAGTTATTTGTAAAGAAAAATTTCCCATAGAATAGTATTAGCTTCGGCTTCCGACAACGGTGAGTGAAGAGGGCCCTTAAGATTTTTTTACTTCAATAAAATACAAATATAATTTTGTAGTTTTATTTTTATGGTTATGTTCAAGGACGGACAAAGTTTCAATATCTTAGGAGTCAGAAATAGCGAATTATTTCTATGACAATACTCACAGCAAAAGTTAGAGAATTTAAGGGTAATATTTCATAATTATATAATTAATGCAGGTCATTCATATATTATTTTACATTGAATAAATGATCTATTTAGATAAAAATGTGAACTAAGGAAAATTTTAAGAAAATAACTATTTTTTTATTTATAAAGATAAAAACAAACTATTGGGGAAAAAAAAATCTACAGAAATAAATATACCTTTAACATAATCATCAAATATATTGAGAGTGTTTAAGTTTTGGTTTTAAAATACTATTTGCCTTAATTTTTCAGGACAGAATTCCTTTAACGAGAATCCATTTGATAAATATCATACTATTTAAACTTTCTTGTTGTAAATTCGAACATAGTTTGTTTTAGATAGTGTTTATGATGCGTGAATCTTGTTTAACAGAAAAATGTTGACATGGAAGGTACCATACCAGTATAGTAGTAAGAAGATTAACTGGTCACCAACCAATGGATATTTATAGTCACCCTGGCACCCGGAATTTGCCGGACACTGGTTATATATTATTATTAATTAATTAATTACAATTACTTTTAAAATTAAAAAAATCTTCAAAAATTCTTTTCATTGAGGTGCCAAAGTGTAAAGGGTGAAAATTAAAAGGGATTGTGTTGCTCTAATTTTATTTTTCCACTTTTTCTAATTTTTTCCATTTTTGCCTGGTTTTTTTCCACTTTTTGCCGCTGTCCTGGCAAAAATGCAGTTTTGCCGGCAAAAACCCAACCCTGGTCTGGTATAGTGAAATACATAATAAAAGTTATTACGAGATAAATAATTCTAAGTAAAATTCCATTTAAAAGAATATAAAAATTTAATAAATGAAAATTAATGCGCTGGGAAGTTAGTGCGGACTGATCAGGTATTTGTTATCCAGAGGTAAGTGTGTGAATAGAAATCTTTTTCTTCTCTTTTTAATTTCAATTGTGTTTAAAATAAATAATAATAATAAATCTTCCTGTAATACATTTAAAAATAAGCGTCTATTCTATTTCCAGTAGTAGTAAAAGCGTACTATGGCAGTGAGCGCTGCAAATTGTGTAAAGTTCTGCAGATCAATTTAACAGCTAAAGAAAGAAATGTTTAGGGTTAAAAATATACATATAATTTGCGTTATTTCTCTAGATTACTGTACTTGTTGCATAGTCTTAATTTATTTTTATTATAAAATTACATGCAGTTGCAAATTTTACTGATTGTGTTTAGAGACGCCAGACTTAGTTTGGCATATGCTTCTCAGATATTTATATTATTTTGCTGTAGTTAGATTCAGAAAATTCTGCTACTGGGCTGTATTTGATTTTTCATGAATTTTAATTAAATGAAAATTTAACTTTTTATTCAGTAAAATAATTTATAAAAGGTTGAATAGAGCAATGAGCTCTTAAGTATTATTATTTTTAGAAATTATCGGTGCAAAAAGAGAAACAAAGTTCCGAGACAGTTAAGCAAAGTTTCAATAGAAAAAGGTTATTATTAAAAAGTGTCGATACACTGAATCGCCAATGGGTGCCCAATAGTACAGTTTAGCCTTTAGTTTTTGTTTTAATAAATTATTGCATGCATCACTAACTTATCTATATACTTACAAGATGGTTTCAATTAAATTTCAACTCTAAACAGTCCCTATAAGCTAAAACGGGCAAGTGCATCTCAAGAATCCCAATCGTCTCTGTATAGCAAATTTGGTGGCACATCCACTTGCCCGTTTTAACTGCAGAAAGTTGTTTAAAGCAAAAGTTTAACTACAATGACACTTTTGGGGCCAATTTATTAAATGTTTTGGTCCAAAAACAGATTATTCATAAAAATCAATAATCTTGAAATGAAAAACCTTTCACATAAAAATGGGAAACACAGTAGCACTACTGGGCCTGTGAGTTTTATCATAATTTCACATATTTTTAGGGAATTTAAAAAAGGAAAAAAAAAAAAAAAAAAAAAAAGAACACTTTGTTTAGAAACTCACAAAACACAATACAGAAATGAACTAAACAAATAAATACACTACATGCATGCAAGCAGAAATGAAAAACATATTAAAAAGGGACAAAGTTACCTCTATCTATAATTTCCAAAAATAATAATACTTAAGAGCTCATTGCTCTATTCAACTTTTTTTAAATCTTACTTTACTGAATAAAAAGTTAAATTTTCATTTAATTAAAATTCATGAAAAATTAAATACAGCCCAGTAGCAGAATTTTCTGAATCTAACTACAGCAAAATAATATAAATATCTGAAAATCATCTGCCGAACTAAGCCTGGCGTCTCAAAAAACAACAGTCAAATTTGCAACTGCATGTAAATAATAGAAAAAAAAATTAAGACTATGCAACAAATACAGTACTAATCCAGAGAGATAAAACAAATTAAAAGTATATTTTTAACCCTAAACATTTCTTTCTTTAGCTGTTAAATTGATCGGCAGAACTTTAAACAATTTGCAGCGCTCGCTGACATAGTACACTTTTAATTACTACTGGGAATTAGAATAGACCTTTTTTTAAAATGCATTACAGGAAATTTATTATTATTATTTATTTAAAACACAATTGAATTTAAAAAAAGAAAAAGATTTCAATTCACAAACTTATTTTTGCTAAATTCTTTAGCGATAAGGAAGTAAATAACAAATACCTGATAAATCCGCACCATGAAGGTAGAAAGAGGATTGTACTACCATGGTCCGCACAAACTTCCCATCTCATCAATTTTCATTTATTAAATTTTTATATTCTTTAAAATGCAATTTTACTAAAGTTATTTATGTCGCAATAAGCTTTATTATGTATTACACTATACCTAACATAACAACACGTTCGAAAAAGTACGCGATCATTATCGTGGTTTTCGTAGTAGTAAACAAATGTTTGTTTCTTCAAGTGGAGTTGTTCAATAGCTCCTGCATTTGTTAAATAAAAATTTGAAATGATTATTTAAAAATATACCTTACACAGTCGGAACTGTGTAATTAAAACAAAAATTAAAATGTTTATTCAAAAAGATAATTGGATCATGAAACAAACTTATTTGCCACTATCAATTCTAGGCTAAGGCCACCAACCGTCATCGTATTGTGCGGACAGTCCCCACTTTTGTTATAATTATTATTATTATTATTATTTTCTGCATAATCATTTTTTTAAGTAAAATTTTTGTGGCAATTTATGATTTAAAATTGATAGTAGTGTATTTTTTTTTTTTTTTAGTATTGCTTTTGTCGCCATTTCTTATTACTTTCTTCTATAGAATAATGCAATCAGCAGCAAAAGTATCCGAGCACTAGCAAAGATTCCTATGTAAAAAAAGTGCACTTATACAGTTTTGTTAAATAAACCCTACTGTTCTTAGTCAGTCTAAGAACATGATTCGACAAGGATTTATTTAACAAAACAGCATTAAGTGTACTTTTCTTTACATAGGAATTTTCGCTAGTAATCGGATAATTTTGCGGCCGATTGCATATAGAGAAAAGATTGGATTCGTGAAAATTTTCGAACTCCAATTTTAGATGCATTTGCACATTTTGGGATTTCCTGAAACCGATTTGTCTGTTTTTAGAAAATATCTGTCTGTCTGTGTGTATCACAAATTTTTGGGCGCTGTATCTCACGAACCAACGAACGAAATTTAACTAAACTTGATATTTAGTTGGACCCTAACATAAACTAGTGCTGATTGCATTTGGGGATCGATTGCTCAGCAGGTGGCACTGTCATTGTATTTTCCTTAAATTTTTAACGTGGCAGTATAGGACAAAATTTCGTGTAAATGTACATAATGGGAGTTATTTTTAACGTGTGATCGTAAAACTATTATGAATTATTGATAATAGTAGTAGTAAACTAGCGAAAGAAATTGTGCATGTGGAAACATCCCTTTCTTCCTGGGGGGGAGGGAAATTTCAAAATGGGTATCTTTCGAAAGATCACGTCAACACCTTTTTAACGAATGGTTGAACTATAGATCTGTGATAATTTAAAACTAAGTTATCGATTTTTTCATTTTTTAACGAAAAAAAAAAAAAAAAACTTAGAAAAAAAAAAAACGTATTTCTTTTGATATTGGCAAAAAATTGACTTTCTTTCGGCATTTAGTGGTATACTTCTGTCAGATAAAAATCATCTGCATTTATAATGGAAAATAATTCAATAATTTAATAAATAATTTGTTTAGCAAGAATTTTGTGTGAAATCACACAGAAGAAAGTCTTGTCGCTCCCCTCAACCCCCGTTTCATTATTGCACTTACATTCATATAGAATTTAATTCGGTTATTAAAAAATAATTCTGTTTTTCAAAAATAGTAGTATAACACCAATTTATCCAAAAAAAGTTTCAATATTAAAAAAAAAAAAAAAAAAAAAAAAAAAATGATTTTTTTTCTTTAAAAGTAAAAAAAAATCGATAACTTTGTTTTAAATTATCGCAGATCGATGGTTCAACTATTCGTTTTAAAGGTATTGGCGAGCTCTTTTGAAACATACCCATCATGAAAATTTACTCCCCTCGAGGGAGGACTTCCCCCAGGGGGGGGGGGGCGAGGTTCCTACAAACACATTTTTTTTCCCTGTTGACTACCTCTATTACAAAAAATATACATTCGTTTCATTTGGTTTAGTGCAGTCTATAGATGTTAAACTCTACTTACCTGCAATTTCCCCCATAAAAGTAATGTATTTGAATACTTTTGAGTGTCCCTGTACACGAACCATTTGCTTCATCTCAACGAAAAGCTTAGTGTGGCATCCCTATATGATACACATTTAGAATACCGAGTTTGGAATTTCTGCTACTATTTGTTCTTGAGATATGCTGATAACAGACAGACACACAGACCATTCGCTAAAAACATGATTTTCGTATTCAGATGACCTCAGAACATGTAAATATAACAAAAACTCCCGTTCGAAAATTTGACCCTAAAACAATACTTTCTCGAACCTACGGGTAAGAGAAAGTAAAAAAGGGAATATTTTAAAAATTCTATCAAAACTTCGAATTTTCTTCGAACATTTTAGAGGGCAAAATTGTATATAAAAATGCATAATGAGGCTTAGTTATTCAAAAATCTTAACGAAACTGTTTGGGGGAGAACTGTTAAGTTTCAATCTATTTTTTGTAGACCAGTTTTATATAAACCCGAAAACAAATTAGAAATATCATTTCTATTGTTACAAATTCAGTACCAAACGAAAGGGGCGATTTTTCTGAACCCAGATGTGCAAACAGTTTTTCGACACGACAATTAGTTTTTTTTAGAATTAACTAAAGTATGAAATTTAGGTGGCAACACTTCATTTTTAATTCATTTCAGTCATTTAAAATAATCTGGTGTGTCACTCACACGACTTTCTCTTACCCTGAAATTTAATACTATAAATACAGGTTGCAGATTAAGAGGTAAGATAACGAGTACTGTTATGTAAACCTGTGTTAAACAATTCAAATTAGGCTTCGGAAGAGTTTTATATCATAATTAGTTCTGTGTGAGGGGGGCTACATTAATGCACCTACATTTATATAGAAATTAATTGTTCTATTAAAAAATAATTCTGTTTTTAAAAAAATAATTTATTAAAATTATTGTTTAAAAAATTTATCTTTTATAATAATGCAGGCGATTTCCATATTAGAGAAGTAGTACAACATTAAATATCCAAAAAAAGTCCATTTTATCCTCAATATTAAAAAGAAAAAAAAAAAAATTATTTTCTAAGTTTTTTTTCGTTAAAAGTAAAAAAAAAAAAAAAAAAAAAAATCGATAACTTTGTTTTAAATTATCGCAGATCAATGGTTCAACCATTCGTTTTAAAGGTATTGGCGAGCTCTTTTGAAATATACCCATCATGAAAATTTACTCCCCTCGAGGGGGGATTCCCCCCCCCCCAGGGGGGGAGTCGAGGCTCCTACATACACAAAATTTTTTTCCCAGTTGACTATCTCTATTTTAAAAAATATATATTCGTTAAACTCTACTTACCTGCAATTTCCCCATACGTAATGTACTAGAATTCTCTTGATTGTCCCTGTACACGAACCATTTGCTTGATTTTAACGAAAAGCTTACTATAGCATCCCTATATGATACACATTTAGGAATGTCTTGAGTTTGGAATGCCTGCTACTATTTGTTCTTGAGGTATGCTGATAACAGACAGACACACACAGACCAACCGCTAAAAACATTATTTTCGTATTCAGGAGATCTCAAAACGTGTAAATATAACAAAATCTCACTTTAGAAAGTTTGACCCCCAAACAATACTTTCTCTACCTTATGGGTAAGAGAAAGTAAAAAGTACGTGGCTCAGTTTTACGGTCAAAAAATGAGATAAAAAATAAATTAAAATTAAAAATTAAAAATTAAAATTTTACAGATTGAAATTATCAGTCTTTCGTACTAAACTAAATATTGCCTTTGAAATAATTTAGAAATTTCGGAGTCTATAACCCGCCCATACAAAAATGCAGTTTATTATTATTATTAATATTTAATACTATTCTTCGCAAATTTTTATAAAAAATCAGTTGTTTTATTCACCATTTGTCATTAAGTAAACTGCGAAAAGTCTGAGATATTTTTGAAGTCACATCACTTCTTTAAGAATTCTGCAGTATTTATTAAGTCGTGACCTTTACTTTAAAATCGCTGCAGTTTTTATTAAGTCGTGAACTTCACTTTAAAAACTCTGCAGTTTTTATTAAGTTGTGAACTTCACTTTAAAAACTCTGCAGTTTTTATTAAGTCGTGAACTTTACTTTATAAATTCTGCAGTTTTTTTAAAGTTAAAAGCACATTATTTGAAATACTGCAGAAGTTCTTCAGTTTTGGTGTTTTGCTGCGGAAAAACTGCAGAATTTTTTAGCTGGGAATCTAGAGAAAAGTAAGACAATCCTAAGTAACTTTCCACGCAGAAAAGTTTTAACTTTTCAGAGTTTTTCAGAGTTTTAATTTCTAAGTATTTTTTTTTTTTTTTTTTTTTTTTGGCAGTTATTTAATTCTCTTTCACTTCATTTTCCAGTAAATTAATGTATCAGTAACCAAAATATATTTTTTTAGAATGCGATAATATTGTGATATTTTAAAAATAAATAATTAATTTGAAGCCAGTATAAAAAATATATTCTTTACTTTTAATATGCACATTTTCAATCCTGACGCATTTAAAATTATTTTCAAACATAAAAGAGAGGATTATTTGAAAATAGCAAAGTAATTGATGCAAATAAAAAGAATTCTATTTCACCGTATTGTTTACACACAAATTTTAAATTACATGTTTTTAAAATTTTTGAAGTTAATCTTATATTTTTCTTTGGGCAGTATATTGACACCTGCTTAAAGCTAAAAACACGTAAATTAACTTCGTGTTTAACGCATATTTCAGAAAATCATTTTTACAGAAATATTTTTCATTTGTTTGCATTTTCTTGTAACAATAAAGTATATGGTATTGGTTGGAAAATTGCATTTGAAAACAAATATTTCACTTGAAAATGAAATTCAATAATTTTACAGATGTTTTTATACATGTTCTTTCTTTCTTTCTTTCTTTTCTTTTCTTTTTTTTTTCTTTTTTTTTTTTTTTTTCTTTTAATATTTTATGGAAATTTTAATATATTTTCCAACGAATATTCTGTTTTAAATAATTTAGTAGTAATGAATCCTTGGAAAAATGATATGTTTTAATGCGTAATTACAACCAAATTACATATTCATGATTCCGTAGTGGATGAGTATAAATCCACTCACACATTCCAACGGATTACCACGTTGAAAATTTAGATTATAAATTTCAATCTAACAAATAAAGAAAGTTATTTAATACTTCTTAAAAACCTAAATTTTATTTATCGCAATTTTCAGCATATAATCCGCAAGTAAGATATGTGGTATATCTTAAACACAAAATTTATTTAACAGATAAATGTATATTTGGTAAAAGAAAGCGCTCGAACAAATGTTACTTTACCTATCTAATAACATTTATGGTGCAAAACTGACTTACCTAACCTGCGGATTAGACACCGGAAATTACGGTAATAAAGAATCCAAACAGAATTTAAGCATATTTTTGTATTTTTATATCAAAATGTCGATGTGTTCGAGTTAATTGTTCCATTGCCCAGCTAGAAATTGTTTGCACTTTTTGTGCAAAAAAGGGTAGATTGTGCACAATTTGTGCATAATTTTTTAATACTTCGAAAAAAATGCACTTTTTGTGCAAATTATCTGCATTTTTTATACATGCAAAAAAGTGCAAATTATATGTTACAGAAACTGTGCAAATTATCTGCACTTTTTATACATGCAAAAAAGTGCATATTATAAGTTACAGAAACTGTGCAAATTATCTGCATTTTTTATACATGCAAAAAAGTGCATATTATATGTTACAGAAACTGTGCAAATTATCTGCATTTTCTATACATGCAAAAAAAGTGCATATTATGTGTTACAGAAACTATGCAAATTTTTTACATAAAATAAGTGCATATATTCTCGTTACAAAATTTGTACATTTTTTATGCACAAAAATATGTGCACATTTCAATTTGCAATATTTTTACTTTCTTTTAAGAGTGTTTTTCGAAAGTCAGGAATATACCAAAGTATCTCAAAAAGAAAACAATTTCGCTATGAACACATTGATTTGAAAAGTTTCGTGGATTTAAATGATCTAACAGATGAGGTATTATAAGTTGGGCCCCAAGTGACATACAAACTCATATTTTCTAACAGAAAATCATACTTTTCTACTTTCTTCTATATGTATATATAGAGAAAGTATTGGATTCATGTAAATTTTCGAACTCCAGTTTTCGATGGATTTACACGTTTTGGGATGTTCTGAATAGGCTTCAACTTTTTTAGAAAACAACTGTCTGTCTGTGCGTGTGTATCACAAATTTTGTGGACGCTGTATCTCACAAACCAAAATTGCAGCATTTCGAGCATTCAAATGATCTATCATAATTGGTACCACAGGTGGGGCCCCTGGGGCCACTAGGGGTTCCATGTAACATAAACTCGATTTTTTCAAATGGAAACTAAACTTTTTCTTCACAGAATCGTTTTAAACGGAAAAATCTGTTCTAAAACATATGCCTTTTTTTATTTCTTAAACTAAGGGGGCCAAAGGGGCCCGATTTTACGTGCAACTAAAGGTCTGGAAACCCAGAATTATGTTAAAAGGAAAGCAATTTCAGTGATGTCATTGATTTCAAAAGTTTCGAGCATTCAAATGATCTATCATAATTGGTATCACAGGTGGGGGTCCCCGGGGCCACTAGGGGCCCCATGTAACATAAACTCGATTTTTTCAAATGGAAACCATACTTTTTCTTCACAGAATCATTTTAAGCGGATAAATCTGTTCTAAAACATATAATGCCTTTTTTTATTTCTTAAACTAAGGGGGTCAGGGGCCCGATTTTATGCTCAACTAAAGATCTGGAAACCCAGAACTATGTTAAAAGGAAAGCAATTTCAGTAATGTCATTGATTTCGAAAGTTTCGAGCATTCAAATAATCTATCCGATTTGGTATCACAGGTGGGGCCCCGGGGCCACTAGGGCCCCATTTGACATAAATACGATTTTTTCAAATGGAAACCATACTTTTTCTTCACAGAATCGTTTTAAGCGGAAAAATCTGTTCTAAAACATATAATTCCTTTTTTTTATTTCTTAAAGTAAGGGGGCCAGGGGCCCGATTTCTATGCGCAACTGAAGGTCTGGAAGCCCAGAATTATGTTAAAAGGAAAGCAGTTTTTACTGATGACATTGTTTTCAAACATTCCGTGATTCAAATAATCTACCAGATTCGGAATTACAGATGGGCTATCGGGACCCCTAGGGCCTAGGGGCCTATGTAACTTAAACTGATTTTTTTTCGAATAGGAACCATACTTTTTCTTCACAGAATTTTCTTAAGAGGAAAAAATCTGTTTAAAATCACGTTTTTTTTTTTTTTTTTTTTTCTTTTTTTTCATTTTCCAAACTATGGGTCCAGGACCCGATTAATTTGTTTAACTATAAATAAATCTGGAAATCCCCAATTATCTTAACTGGAAAGCTGATCTCATTGATCACTCATGACTGATCTCATTGATTTTAGAAGTTTCATGCATTCAAATAACCTATAAAATTCGGTATCAAAATTGAATTTCTTTTATATGGGCCCTTTACCTTGAAAAGAAAAAACAATAGATCTTTTTTTAAAAAAATTCCGTTTTACATGTTTCCGTGAAAGAAAAAAAAAAGAATAGTTTGATGCATGTCTTTCAGTGCTATCATAAGAGAGCCCTTCATTTTCAAGATGAAAAGTATGATTATTATTAATATTGGTTAAATGTTCTCATACAAATACTGATTGTTCGTTCAAGCTATTGTTTTTTCTAATTTAATTCAAAGAAATCCCGCGGCATAGTTTGTAGCATTTGAAAAAACAACGATGGCAACACAACACTTTTATTTACTAATTCCAAAATGGACGCCAGACGGTTGATTTGCTTCTGTTGAAAACGTGCTTTGTTTCAATTAGGTTTCGATTATCAAGGTAAGTTAAAATTTCTTATTTATTTTTAATCAAATATTTTTATTGCTCACCATGTCATAATTTTATACACATACAATAGTTTTATGATAATACTTCCAGCTTACTGTGTGTTTTTAAAATTAATATCATCAATTAAGGTATTTATGATAGTACGAGCAAACCAATCTTTCTATTTTTTTTTTTTTTTTTTTTCAAAATAATTAATATAAAGCATGTTTCATTATTTGCAATACGGTTTCATAATTTATTTAGTAGTTATCTAGACTTTCTTAATGTATTTTGTTTAATGTAAGGTGAATTTGTAAGAAACTTTCAAATTAAACTAAATGTTATTAATTATTAAATGCAGAGGCATTTCTAGGATTTTTTTACTAGGAGTAAAAATACTCCTTGACACCTTGACCTTTTTTAAAAGAGGGAATTTAGCATTAGGAATAATAATAATTAAAGTAGATGAGATATAAGTTAATCTTTTGTGAACTTATACCAAATTTTACTTTTCAATATATTCAAAAGTAAAATGTATAATATAACAGGTATGTTAATGTATGTGTATGAACTCAAATTATAAGTTTAAATTATGAGTTCAAGTTATATGGTCTGGCCCTTCCTGAGGGGCTCATGAAAGCAGAATTTAAAAATTTTAATTAGTTGCAGATATATTAATTAAAATGTTAATCTTTTGTGAACTTATACCAAATTTTACTTTTCAATATATTCAAAAGTAAAATGTATAATATAACAGGTATGTTAATGTATGTGTATGAACTCAAATTATAAGTTTAAATTATGAGTTCAAGTTATATGGTCTGGCCCTTCCTGAGGGGCTCATGAAAGCAGAATTTAAAAATTTTAATTAGTTGCAGATATATTAATTAAAATGTCAACCATTAATTAGCCATTTAAATATTTGTTTTAAATTTAATTGTTGCCAGAAAAGTTTTTTTATGGGAGGGGGGGGGCATTATTTTCACATGATAATTAAAAAATTATCAAAAACTAGATTTGCTTATGCACATGAAAAAATTGTTATTATGATGTTAAAATTTAAATAATTAATATACTTTTAGACTAGCAAACCCATACAAAATTTTCAGTTTCTTTCTTTTTTTTTTTTTTTAACCTTTAAAATTTGAAACTTATAAGTTTAACCAATTTCACCATCTAATTAAAATTTTAACTCACCAGAGCCAAATTATTATTAGTTTTTGTGGAATGAAATGCTAATGATACTTAAACTAAATCATTCAAAGAAAAGTTTCAAAGTAAAATTCATGTTTGACGACTTAGTTTTCATATTTCCCCTCGCAAGACAGCTTTAATAAAGGACCCCAATGACGACTTTTAAATTTTTGCCACCATGTTGAAGAGATCCCTTTTATTTTATTAATAATTAAAAAGTCACCAAGGGGGGCTATAATAAGAGTATCATGATGTTTATTATAGATTTATTATTATTATTTTTATAAACCAACCACTCTTAACTAACCATAAAGTCCTAAAATGGGGATAAGGCCTGGCACCACCGAGCGGGACTTTGATAAAGTTAGCATTTTCAAAAATCGTAACACGGCGAGCAAGCAGGATGTTTCAGATATTGAAACAGGAAGAGAGCATCGCAGGCGCTACCGAGCAGGAATTTACTACGGTTAAATTTTTCAATACGTCTATTTGCACTATATGTCAATAAGCTGTTGTAGGACCTGAAATGGGAAGAAGGCACCGTAACCGCTAACGAGCAGGAGTTTCATGAAGTCACATTTTTCAAGGATCGCGAGCTCAAGATTCAAATGCTGCATGATTATGTGCCATCTATTTTGTTTTCAAAAAAGACAAGGAAAACTCAGGGAATTTTTCTCCTGATTTGTGCGACGACAACCCATATTTCTGAAATTTTTTAGTCTGGTTGTTAATAAATATGCTATTAATACATTTTCTCTGTTATTAATATATTTTTCTTTAAAAATGCATTAAAATGAAATCTTTTTTGCTACTTTTGGTATTGGCCGAGAAATTAATCAAAATTTAGCCCAGTACAGACACAGAGTACTTGGCAAACTGTTAGAGTGCCAACTAAATCAATACCAAGTATCAGTAAATATTATTTACATCAAACTATTATATTGAGAGTACAAATTAGTTTGGTCTATTTTTAAAATATGGTGGTGCTGCTGTTATGAACATGTTTTATAGCTGATTTTGGCAGTTTTAGAGAATTTAGACATTTGTTAATAGTATTCAGTTTATATTGCTTTGAGTTTCAATACAAAAACTTGTTTTTTTACTGTGTTGAATTTGTCACATTTTGTGTGAGGCATTTGCGGAAGGTTTTGGTTTTATGCTTTAATAGGAAGAAAAGTATTACTGAACGCATTGAATGCTTGCAGTGGTTTAGGGCAACAATACACTGATTGATAGATCATATAGGGAATGATTTCTATGTTTCAAGAATGATGATGTATTTTTGTTTTACATGATCTTATAAAAAATTATTTTGATTAATATAACAAACATTTAGATATAAATACAATTCATAGAATAAAGCATATTTTTGGAAATTTTAGTGTTAAAAATAGTACATAACTGAAAAATAAAAAGCCTTAATTATTTAGTTTTTTTCTCTCTCTCTTCAGGAGCATATAAATAAAGACTAGTACAATTATTTAATGCAAAAAAGCCTAATCTTAATTGGTGCCTTGTATTTTTCTGATATTCATTCACAAATACGAAATATGGGAAAAAGGAGGTAAATATTAAAATGCTTAATTTTCTTTTATTTATTAATTTAAAAAACATAAAATTGTTTTATATATTTATCTATTTTATTTATTTATTTATTTTTTTTTTCTGAAGAAATCAAGGCATTAATGGAAGTAAATTCCTCTATGGTGACCAAGTAGTTCTGCGGTCAAAGTTGTTGGATGGAAAGTACCGTGTTCGATCAAAGGTCACAGTCATCAATCTAGCCATTAAGAGTTTACTGTGGTTTTTCCCAAAACTTGCATAAATACGGGCTAGATCCAGTTAGAACCCCCCCCCCCCCATGGAAAGCATTCCTCCTGTAGGACTAAGAACACATATAAGATTTAAAATATTAAAATACTTATTTTTATTTATATATTTTTTATTATTAAATTAAAAAACATCAAATTTATTTATTTTCTGAAAAAATCGAGACATATTAACAGGACTAAATTCCTTATATGATGCAAGTTTTAAAAAGTTAAATGTCATACGATTTTACTAATCAGAAAATTACTTAACATTGACTGGTGGTATGATAATAAAACACTCGTTTGCAATAATTGCAACACTGACGTTAAGGGTTCGATTCTCTTTTAAACATTTTCAAAACAATTTTAATTTGCATTAAAAATCACTGGTATCTAAATTGTTAGAATTTTGTGTTGTAAAATTATGTTGTAAAAAGTGCTTATTTCTTTATTTTATTTCTTTGTTTATTTATTAATTAATTCATATATTTATTAGGTGTCATATTTTTTTGTCATATTCATTCAAAGGTACAAAAAAAAAAAAAAAAAAATAATAATAATAATAATAAAGGGAACACACATGAGGTTTAAAATGCTTATTTTTTTTTAAATTTATTAATTTAAAAAAACATAAAATTTATTTATTTATTTTCTGAAGAAATCAAAACATTAACAGAAGTATCCTTTTAAAATACATGTTTAAAAAACATTAAATGTTATACGATTTTACTAATCAGTAAATGGTTTCGCATTGACTGGTGGTACTATAATAAAACGCTCGTTTGCAACACGAGCATTGGGTTGACATTTGACATGAACAAAAAAGATGTATAAAATTTAATAAATATTTTTCAAATATTCAGATTATTAATGATTATGCATTCAACTATAAAATATTGGTATGTTTTTAAATATTAAACTAATTCCATTTTACTAAACTGAATTATTTTAAGAAAAACATGTTTGTGCTATGTGCCAGTTGCCTACAAGAAAGGCCGAAGTATGGGTTGAATAACCTCTGTAAGGGGTGGTCTTTATCAGGGGTCCTAGCCCCTATTTATGCTAGTTTCAGAGAAAACTGCAGAAAATTTTGAAAGGCTAGCCGGATGAGCGCTACCTGTTATCAAACTTCATATCTCCCGCCTATCAGCTTTGACAGCAAAGTTAATGTTACCGTCTCAAAAACATTTGAGCCCCTTAAAAACCTTTCAGAAACCAACTAAACCAACTTTTAAATATTTAATGCACTGAGAATGTAGTATATATTTGTAGAGATGTGGGTTTTCCAGAAAATTTTCAATCTCTAAATTACGAAGGTTTTGTAAAATGTAAAACAAAACTAAATACATTAAAAGCTACAAGTAAACAAAACTATTCAAAGAAAAGTATGAATAATTATTCAATTCAAAAAGAAATTAATAAATAAAACACAGAAATTAAGATTTAATGGTTTATTAAACATGTATAAAGCTAGAAAGTTATAATTTTTAATGACTGTTTTGCATGTATAATGGTTGAATAATCTGTATAAAAAAGGTGTCTGTGAACGTTCTGTAGCCGTCAGAGACCCTCACATATTGCTGCCAACAGCTGAACCCCATTTTATTATATAGGGAAAATTTTTATGAGAATTAATATATTTTTTTTTTTTTACTTAATTTTTAATACTTCATACTGAAGTTACAAAGTGGAAAAAAATTATCAAAGTTCTTTTTTGAACTTTATAATTTCAAAATAAAACATTAAAAAAAAAAACTGTTTTTGAAAAACAAGAACAAAAGAAAAAAAAAAAAACAGAGGTAATTATCAAAACGAATTTCTGTTTAGAGAATAACATGGGGTTTGGTTGCTAGTGGCAGCAAAATTATTGAAACCCACATCCATGTTTTTCTTTTTCTTTCTTTTTCTTTTTTTTTTTTTTTTTTTTTTCTTTAGTTTGTTTAGTTTGATCGCTAATTTTTATCATGAAATTACTTTTTTATAAATAGTATAAGACTAAGATCATGATAAATATTTAATAGTGTTGACTCTAGAACAAAAGGGCCGCTGGGGGAAACTTGATAAAAGGGCACTTTATTCTCAAAAGGGGCACTATAATATACTCAATAATTCAAAAAGGGCACTATAATATCCTCATAATATATCACTTACAAAATGTAGCCCCCCCCCCCAAAAAAAAAAAAAAAAAAAAAAAAAAAAAAAAATTACTAATTTTTTAATAGCAGCAATGTATCCAAGGTATAAATAAATAAACAAAATAATGAAATTCTAAAAGAAAAGAAAAATCAGATATTAAAAAAAAAGGTACAGATAATATTATATCGTAGAATGTACCAAGACAAAATCAGATTTTTATGAGAAACAATTTTGAAATTTTTTTACATTTTTGAATGAATTATATCACTTTCAAAATGTAGGGGGGGGGGGGAGGTAGAATTACGTTTTTACCGTTAATTAAATAAATATGCTGTTTTTCTCGTATTTGACAGAATTCGCGATATTGTTACGACCGATTGCCGAAATTTGTAATTATTTCACTGCAAATTTACAAAATCTACGTTTAATAGCAAATAATTGCTAATAATATACTATAATTTTGAAACTAATTGATAAAATTCACTCTTCTTTCAAAGCTGATTCCTAAAATTCACGATATTTTTGCGGTTAATTATATCGAAAATGGGGTTAATTATTAACGAAATATACAATTATCTGGCTGCTAATCGATGAAATTTGAGCCCTTTTTAAAGCTACATCTCCCAAATACCAAACTTTGCTGTTAATCGGTGAAATACACACTTTTTTCAAAACCTAATTAAGAAATATGTGAAAATTTACAGATGAATTAAAAAATACCAGATTATTTAACAGCTAATTGTCAAAAAATACGTTTACTCGGAACTAAATTATTTTTTTTTCTCCTGAGAGGTAAAAAATTGCGCATTTTTTTCAAAGCGGATTTCTGAAATACGCGATTATTATGCGGCCAATTGAGAAAACACGCTATTATTTAGCTACTAATCTATGAAAAATGCGTTCTTCTGAAAGCTGAATCTTAAATACTCAACTATTTTGCCACTAATCAATGAAATTTGCATTTTTTTTTTTTTTTTTTCCAAAGCGGAATCTCAGAAATCGGGAATAATTTTGAAGTAGATTTCACAAATACGGGATCGCTTACTCACTAATAATAAAAAATTTACCTTTTATATGCTATCATTTGGCTGCTTGCCAATAAAGGTTTTTTTTTTTTTTCCAGTTGATTTCAGTAAATCGCAATACATTTGTAGCTGATAATGGAAACACGCAATCATTTTGCCGCTAATTAACAAAATTTATGTTTAATCGCAATTAATCGCTGAAAAAGGCTTTTGATGCTAATCGATGAATTTCTTGCTTTTTTCAAACATGATTTGCATTATACGTATAATTTTGTGGCTTTTTATAGGAATACGGAATTATTTTACAGCTAATTTTTAAAATTACGTAATCGTAAACTAATTGCTAAAATAGATGTTATTTTTCTAAAAATGTGTAATTATTTAGTCATAAATCAGCTTTTTTTTTTGTTGTTGTTGTTGATTTGATTACCGAAATGTCATTTTTTGCAGCTGATTTATAAAATACGCAATTTTCTTGTTCTATTTTTGTGACAAATCCATTTTAAATCTGACGTTTTTTGTGAAAGTCCCATTTTCAGATATGAAGATTTCTTAGAATCACTGACGCACTATAAAAACTAAGTTATCGCATATTCAGTTATCCCAACAAAAAGCACAGAAAATATTCTTTTCCAAAATTTTTCTTTCTCCAAAGGTTGATACTTGGTACGATAAAGTTTGAAAAAACTTGTATGTTAAAACACTTAAGAAAGTTTCCTATTACAGAAGACAATTCCTCCGTTAAAGTCTGACTTTATACTGTTTTCTCCAAAACTCGCGTGATTACGGTCTAAGACACTTTAGAAAGTCTCCCACGGAAGATACCTCTTTCTGGTCTTAGATCCCTTGCGTTGTCAATTGTACTTAAAGTTCAGTAGCTTTGAATCCATTATTTTTTATTGATAAATAATTAAAATAAACAATTATTTCATTAGAAAGTATTTTTTAGTGACGTATTAAGCATTAAGATAACTGAAACATTGATATTGTTTAAATGAAAATCAAAATACCGCATAATCATAGTATTCGGTTTCTTTCTTCCCCCCTTTTCAGCTTGTGGTTTTAATTAAACACACTCATAATAGCTAATGTAAACAAATATTTGTTCCCGTTCTAAGTCAGCAATATTTCAATTATGCAATGCCTAGCACTAGATTTTTTTTTTTTTTCTTTACTATTTATTTATGAATATTGTACGATGAAGCGTGTGGTTCTTCAGCTAGCTTGTTAAAGTTAGTTTTGTTATTTTCAAGAGGCGTTGAAGCGCTTTCATAGATAAAAAATAAAATTCAAAGAATAATGTTTTATGCGGCAACTGTAGAAAATGCAAAATCAAAAGTTGATAAGGAATAAGGATTGGATCGCGATTTCTGTCTAGATGTGTGCAAGGGAAAAAAAAAAAAAAAAAAAAAAATAGAAAGAAAGAAAAAAGAATAGTATATATATATTTTTTTTTTCAGTGTCTGCCACTATTCAGTTTTATGTATTTAATAAAATATATTTAGCTAGGTGGTCAAGACTGAATTTGCAGAGCATAAAAAATACTCGCGGAGTTTTTTAATTTTTTCGGAGAAACTCCGCTGAAATTGGAGCAGTTGGCAACCCTGTGAAAAATACTAACGGCCGCCGGGCGCTAGAAAAAGTTAGTAAGGGCTGTGGGGCGCAAAAATGTGTTAGTAAAGGGCCGCCGGGTGCTGCGCCCTGCTAAATCGGCCTAGAGTCGACACTAACTTAACAAAATAGTATTAGGTGCACATCTTTTAAATAGAAATTATTGCTAGCACATCAATAATTTTGCTGCTGACTGTACAGTGTAATTAGTAAGGTATGACTCAGACCATGCAAGGGTTCATTTCATCAAAATTCTTTATTCTTAAGAGTTGTTTATTGATAACTAAAGTAAAAAATTATCAAAATATAAATATAGAGTCATTAAACTTTTGCTGCAAACAGCTTTCTGCAGTTAAAACAGGCAAGTAGATTGCCATTAAAATTGGTCTGTCCTATCATGTTTGAAATGATAAAATATTTATTTTAATGTTCTCATTTCGTATGTAAATGTCATGCATCTTAAATTAAGCCTGAGTGTAGGAACTTTTATATTATCTGAGAATGGTTCGCATCTGAGAAAGACTTAAAGAATGAAGTTATCAGTTATTATGGTTTTAATAATCCACTAAGCTGGAAGTATCAAATATAATAATGAACCTAATTGTGTATATACACTACAAAAGTTCTGAAACATTTCATGAAAACATGCTGTTTGCGATTTAACTTAATTTTGAGTTCAAAAAGCCTTTTTTAAATTTCAAGATGTGCAAAATTCTTCATATGTACATCAATTATTCTTTCTTACAACTACTCGGCCAAAGTGCTACTTGGTGCAGCACTATTTTTAAGCATAGTTTGCAAACACAAAATCATATTTTTTAATAGTTGGTGGTATTGGATAATGGATGTGATCCTCTGTTCAAAAAAATTAATCTGGAAGTTTGAGATTTTTTAATTGTTATTATTATTATTTAACTTTAAATGTAACACTTTTATAAGATTTTTCAAGTACAATTCAATTTCAGATATTTTAAGCAAATAAGGAAATATTGAGTTCTTTCAACTAAACCTCCAGTTACAAGATGAGATATGATTTCATGCGAATGAATATCAAAATGGCTATCAACAGAAAATCGCCAATTTGAGGAAGAGCTTCATACATGATAATAAATTTCTACGGTACCTTGAATCTTCCAATCAATATAATACTTAATAAAAATTTTCTAAAATACAATTTCTTAAAAAAATTAACTCAAGATTTTTTTTTAAATTGAAATTTAAAGTTTTTACTTATTTTTGATTAAATTACATCAGATAATTACGTATTACAAAACAAATTAAATAACTAGTTCAGTATATAGAAAGAAAATTACTAGGAAAATGAATAATTTGAATTACACTTAAAAAATATATATATATCGTATATCAACTCTTATCATATTCAAAATTATTTTTAAATATCCATACTATGTACTATTAAGTAATTGACTTCAAAATAAATAAAAATTAGAAAATAATCATATCTAAGATGATGCTATTGTTTGAATGAATTTATTTTTTACAATATGAGAACATTAGTGTTCACATTTCACGATTTCTCAAGGGCGCCATGCCCTGCCCTTTTAAAAATTATTGCCGATGCCCCTGCCCTTTTTTGAAGTAAAAAATGGACCCTGCCTTTTTTTTCGGCGCCCTATACTTTTTTCCCCGAGATTTTTTTTTTCTTTTCTGTTTTCTGAAGCAAATAAAAACAGATTCAAAGTGAAACTAATCCTGCATGACTTGTTCTTTTTGGAACCCGTATCGAATAGTCCCTCCGACTAGCGTCTACACTCTACAGCGAGCACCGAAAATTCCGGTCTCTGGCTGCGTCTCATGTAGCAGTGACAAAGCACATACGTCAGAACTTAGAGATATATCCAGAGCAATTCATTTTCCCTTCATACGGAAATTTTATAAGGGGAAAATAATATACGTCATGTAGAAAACATCGCATTTTTCACTAAGATGTTCCTTAATTATTTATTTTTCAAATGAAAATGTCAGGAAACATGAAACTAGAAAAAAAATCCATTCAATTGGTCAAAACATACAAAAAGAATAATGGTAGGAAGAAGCTGTGCAATCTGTGAGATCGATGTCCCCAGTTACGGGTTAAATTTTAAATATATAAAACAACTATACACGCAACATATTGATACAATTATTTTCAGAATCATAATCCATTGCAGGATTATTACAAAAAAAGTTCCCTTTCACTCAAAAAAAAAAAAAAAAAATGCTTGGTCAAAAGTGCCCTTTTAATCAGTAAAAAGTGCCCTTTTCAAAAAATTGCCCTGCCCCTTTTTAAAAGAAATGTGAACACTAGACAACATCATATTCTGTACAGAAATTAATGAATTTAATGAAAAAATATTATTAATTACATAAAATATTAACAAAGAATAGTTAGTAATTCTTTTCATTACATGAAGTTCAATACTAAAAAGTATGCAATATAAAAACCTTTTTACATACTTCATGCTTCATTAGCCGTAACGCGTTTTCGCTGGGATCTCCAGCATGGTTACCGGCACTTGCAGTGTCTGAAGTTCTGTACGTGTGGTATTTCTCATTGTTTACATCTCTTTTAAGTATGTGGTGACATTGCTTGCCCTGCCACATCATTGCCATTGCAAGAATTATTAAAATTTATGATTTCGATTGTTTCGCGATATGCAGCGTATTTATGATTTTGGTAATTTGCAATTTTTATAACCGTATTTATATTATCTTCCTGGTTAGCTTTTGTTAATGCTAATGTTTGCGCTAGTAATTTTGCCGGTAGCTATATCATGACTGTGTTCTTTAATTCTGGTTTAAATTTTTCTCTTTGATTTACCTATATAACATTTGCTATTGCCTTGGCTGTCAATGTACAGAATTTTACTTTCTACAGATACACGATTAGTGCTATACAATCATATATCAATAGAGCTGTAATACTCTGCAAAGAACCTGAAGATTTAAATTACCCCCTGTTTACCCCCCCCCCCCTCAGTTTTACAACTTCAATCCCATATGATCGCGGAGCGTCATGTAAAATTAAAAATATCCTGCTGAAAATAACATCAATATCCCCATTAAACCCAACCCTAACATTTTCTAAATTACCAGAAATGACAAAGATCCTATTCACCCTTTAGAAATCGCCAGTATTTTTTAAATTCCGTACACTGACAGCCAAGTCAATAGCAAATGTTATATAGGTAAATTAAAGAGAAAAATTAAAACCAGAATTAAAGAAACAGCCATGATATAGCTACAGTCAAAATTACTACCTCATTAACAAAAGCTATCCAGGAAGATAATATAAATATCCATTTCGATAACATCATAAAAATTGCGAATTACCAAAACAATAAATATGCTGCATATTGCGAAGCAGTCAAAATCATTAATTTTAATAATTTTTACGATGGCAACGATGCAGCAGGGCTCAACAAGCGATGGCGCCACATATTCAGACACCGCAAGTGCCAGTGACCATGCTAGGGAACCCCAGCAAAAATGTGTTATGGCCAATAAATCATGAAGTACCTATGTAAAAAAGTTTTTACATTATGTAATTTTTAGTAAAGAATAGTTACAATTTTTATTAAAATCATACAATCAACTACGGAAGAAAAAGAGTAAATATAAAGAATAGTTCACTTCTCTAGTAAACACAAACTAGAGTTTTTTATTTTCAGTTTTTAGGAACTAAATAAAAATACTGATATTGTAAAATAAACAAAGAATTTTGAATGAATGAATAGATCTCCATTGAATGCTTGTATCAGAATCGATTTTTCTTTTCCTACTGCACATGATGCGTAATGTAAAACCGCAATCATGGCTTGAAAGAAGATTTTTCTGCCATTCTAAACCAATAACACTTTACCAGTATGCCTGCGCAACAGTAAATCGAAACAGCACCAATTCTTTGTCCTGCTTTAGACCGTAATGAACGTTTTCATGATTTAGTTATGTATAACTGTGCATGCTTTAGACTACTAAACCAGTGTCACCATTGAATGATTAGAGATCTGGCATTCCAACGTTATTTAATTGATTTATATCATTGAAGCGAGAAGCATTCAATTACAAAATAATTAAAGTAAGCCTTACTTTTATTCCTCGTGTATGCCTGAGTACTTGCGGGAGCCCTCCCCCCCCCCCTCTTCATCAGAGGCAGCTTCGCGGCGGTTTGCTTGCTTTGTGTCTCTGATGAGGGGGGGGGGGGGCTCCCGCAAGTACTCAGGCATACACGAGGAAGTAATGTTTACTTTATTTTGTTATTTAATTGGTTTAGCCAAGATTCAGATGTTCACGTTTTTTCATGATTCTGCATCGATATTTCATGGAAGATGAAATATTTAAATTGAATAAGTGATAGTATTATTGAATCAATATAATTTTATTTTACATCAATATTAAACCCAGTCCTAGTTCTGATTTTTATTCACTTTAATTGTATTTGTTTATTTACTAAGTTATAGTTTTATCTATGATTTTGGCAAATATTTACCCATAAGGTTATTGTTAATTAAGTGCTTTTTATCAATTATTTCATAAAGTTTATGTTCATACTTAAGTTATTTAAAATAATAATTTCATGCATAATTGAATTGACTATATCAGGGCTTGAAAAATCTCAAAATTTTTATGTGCTTTGTCAGGCATGTATCTTATTCAAGTACATATTAATAAAAACATTCACATATCTGATGAAAAGAATTTAACAATATTATATCTATAGTGACATTATTTCAGTTTAAGTAAAAGTCTTAGGCAGGATAGTATATTTTAGAAAGTACATGCCTAATCTGAACCAGGCATGTCAAGCAATGTAATTTTCGAGCCCTGAACTATATGATAATGTGTAAATTTTTAAAGGGGAAATTGCACACAGGAGTATTACATGCTATATTTTATGTTTGATAGCTAAAAACAAACACCCAAGAATGAAGCCTTACGTCTTTGTAGATCCACTGTTATTCATAAGTATGCTATTTGCGTTTGTTTCTTGTTATTTTTTCTCTGTTATGTTCGTAGATTAATTTCCAATTTAGGCATGTGGGAGGGGGGAAAAAACCAAACTTTACTCAAACTAAACTCAGAAATTGCAAAAATTATTTAAAATAATTTGTAATTTTAGTTTTAAAAATCAGTAAAATACAAAGCAAACTGACTGTATGAAACTATTTATGATTGTATGAATTATTATATTGTTTGATATTAATTCTGTGAGTTGATTAATATCTGTTTTGTATATTTAATAAATATATTTTCTAATTAATATATGTATTTTTTCTTTATTGAAAGGTCATTTATGGGTGGTCCAGTTACTCAACCTTGATTTGGAGAAAGGTTTGACGGACCTATAAGAAAAGTAAATCAGGCAACCTGAACCAAACCTCACACACAAGAAAAAAAAAAAAATTAGTCAACCTGACTCAAAAGATCAGGTTTGGGTAAAATTGAATTACCGGACCCAATGATACTCTAATTTAGATTGTGATTAAAAATAAAGTTAATCAGAAAAATATAACAAAAGTTTAATTTAAAGTCATTTAAAGGAACATTTTATTATTGATTTACAGCTCATATTCAAAATATTAGAATTACATTTTTTTACAAATTGAAAATATTGCTTGGTAATTTAATGCCTTTTAATGCAAATGATATTTTTATTAAGGTCTTATTGTTGATTAAACTTACTTTGTATTTTAAAATTAATAACATTTTTGAAAAGATTAATTGAAAAAAAATTATTTTGAAAAGTCAAAATATTAAAATATTTATTCAAGTGGTTCAAAATATTAGAATATTTCACATTAATTCTCCTTTAATTATCACCAATTCATAACTGGTGACATCATTGATTAAATCCAGACAGTTTTATTTAAAATCAGTATTATTTTTGCAGTTTTTTTGCTTTTTTGTCTTAAAATGGGTCCTCTGAGTGATATTCCTGAATCTGTTAAACTTTGTATGATTGATTTGTATTGGTACGGTAAAAATCAGTGTTATATAGCAAATTACTTACATTGTTCGCAATCAAGCGTTAGTAAAATATTAACACAATATTTAAAAAAATGGAAATTTACAAAATAATCACTGAAATGGTGGCCGAAAACCAAAAACATCTGCTAGAGATGACAGGAAGAGGAAACTGAAGCGTTTAGTTAAGAAAAACCTTTTTAAAAGTGTGCGATTCTTGTACTGAAAATATAAAGATGGAGTTGAAGTTTCTATATCGACAACATTGAGATGTCTCCATAAATTTCAATTTGAATCTCATGTACCAAAAACAAAACCTCTCATGACTGCAAAACAAAAGCGTATAAGATTGAATTAATGTAAATCAAGACGTTTATGGAGTGAAGAAGATTGGAAAAAAATATTATTTAGCGATAAAAGTATGTTTTGCTCTTCATATGGTAATCAAGGTACTGGAGTTTGGAGAATGAAGCAAGAAGCATTTGATAAGAAATGCCTTAAACGTTCTGTAAAATTTGCTGCTAGTATCATGGTTTGGGGTTGCATGAGTGCAGAAGGACCAGGAAAGTTAGGATGCATCGTCTATGAAAAGGTTGACTCAGATGTATCAAGATCAAGACATTTTGTAATATTACATGACTCCATCATCAGAAGATTTATTTGAAGATGATTTCATCTTTCAACAAGATTTAGCGTCACCACATACCTCGGTGTCAACTAAGAAATTCAATTGCATTAACTTAATATCAAAAATAAATAAATAAAATGGAAAATAATTTCTTTCTTATTACATTTTCTCAATTATTCTAATATTTTGAATATGAGTTGTATTATTATTTTTAATATAAAAATTATTAACTCAAATGTAAAGGATATAAGTCAAGTAAATTTTTGCACATATAATTTTTGTAAATTGTGAAATATATATATATATATTTTGACAAAAAGTCTCATAATTTTTTAATTTAATTATTATTTTTTTTTTTTTTTTACTGTTACATGAATTTATACATGTGTGTATGTGTTATATACAAACACACATTAAAATAATACATTTAGACAAGTCTAAGAATATGTATTCAAGAAAAAAGACAAAAGTATTTTTGAAATATGAACATTGTCAAAGTTAGTGTTTTCATGTGAGATACTGAATATGAAAAAATATTTCAAGGGGAAAAAAATCAGAATGTAAATATTATAAATTTCTGAATACGTTATTTTATGCTAGAAAAAAAAAAAAAAAAAAAAAAAAAAAAAAAAAATCAGTTTTTCAGAGTGAAAATAAATCTTAGAAAAAAACCCTCTGTAACAGTGATCTCATTTTCTCAGTTTATTTGGAATTCCAAATCACAGCATCTTTTGCTCCTCTTCTGGCATCATAGCTTTTCTTATGACTTCATTCATCCACAGTCAATGGAATTTCCATTTGAACTAGTGGAATGTTTCTTTTATAGAATTGACAAGTTAAACATGTAAAGAAGTTTGTTTCATGTTATTTAAACAAATGTGAAAGTGTTCTAAAAAAATAAAGAGAAACTGTAAGGGGGGATAGTCTTTCTTTCTTTTCTTTTTTTTTTTTTTTTTTTTTTTTTTTTTTTTAATGAATAATGCAAAAAAATTTCCGAGGAAAAGAAAAATTTTCTTTGAATGTTGTTTGTGCATTTTTATGTTAGTCTCACTGCATTATATATACACAAGGATTCAACATTACTCATGTCTGAATATTCTGGGTGTTGAGATCTCCAAGAGTGAGAAGTATGCCTCATCCATCCAGAAAATGTTGAACAACCAATGAGCGTCACTTTTAATTCATGCCAAAGCCCACTTGACATGTGATTCCCTCATAGATGAGTCTCCCAGCTATAACTCCTGCAATGACTGCAATTTGTAAAGGATGCATTATCCAGTGGAGGATCCATCAATTCGGTGAATGAGGTATCCAATACCCTGGAAACTTTCCAAGAACTGCTACCCCCATGGATGATTATACTGCCCTCTACTAACATTTTTTGGCAGAAAAAAATAAATAAATGATAACGTGAATGATCTATGAAATGGATCGTCCATGATTGTTTCACTTCATGAATGATTTTTCAAAAATCCAGTTTCTTTGAACCATTTTTGTTCAAAGCTTCAATACACCCAAGACATGTATAGAGCTATTCTTTGTTTTCAGTCCTTTCACCCTTCGAAATTTTTGCAATGCAATACTTGCTAACCCTCCATTCAAATAGAGCAACTTCATCTAGGGTGCTCGATCTGGCAATGATAACATTCTGAAACTGAACGAGAAATCCTCCTGTATCATGGTCTTTTACTGCAAGACTAATTTGCATAAATTGGCTGAATTTCTTGCATGTCAGTGTCGTCTGCTGGTGACTTCTTCAGTTAACATATTTTCATTAAAAAAAAAAAAAACTTCTTTTTGACTCTTTCTTGCAAACCGCACAATTTAATCATTATTCCTTCCTTTTTAATAAATTTTTAGTTTTAAAGAACTTTTGGCTCACCTTGCATTTATTTATTTATTTTTCATTTTAATTGATTAAAATCAATATTTAGAATTGTTTTTAAAACTATTATAGATATCATAGAATCGCCAATATCATAGAAGTGTTATCCACAACAAAAACATCTATTGGCACTTAAAGAATGCTCTCCACTTTTGGCTTTGTACACAATAAGTTGAGAAATCAAATAGGTGTTAATAAAACCGCAAAACTCATATTTTTGTGTAAAGCTTTGAATTGTGCAGAACCTATTTATGGCACAGGCACTCGAGTTGTGTGCCCTGAGCACAAAAACTTAAACACGAAAAATTTCATAGTATGACTTTTTTAATATTTTATAAATCAATATGAAAGATTATAATAATAAGAATACCCTTTTCTACTGATAAACAGAAGTTGGGCAGATTATAAGTTTTCTTGTTAAATTTACTTTTTAAGCATAATCCAAATGTGCCTGGACCAAATTATTCATTTTGTGACTCATGAAAAAAAGATATATATGTATATACAGTAATAATATCATTTTTTTTTTTTAATTAAAAAGCTCAGAATCAATGAGATAAAGAAATCTTACGTATTCCATCTAATCCTTTAAGAGAGTAACAGCTTTTTACAATACGGAAATATGCAAGTGCTTCTTATTAACTGCAAAATTCATTGTTTATGTACAAAATGTTTTGCATTATAAAGATCTTCTACTGTATATATTTTACTCTGTCAGTCACTGGTAAAACTGTCATGCCCTATACAAATTTCAGTCCACCAGCTAGAAGCAGCCTGAACGAAAAGCTCAACATAACCAGATACTTTCCATTCTCATGTAATCCAATGGGATTTTTGTTGCTTTGCATTATTAGTATATCTCATTCAAAAAAGTTTTCGAATTCTCTTTTGTAAATTCCACTCTTTGAACAAGTTGCCTTTTATCTTAGGAAGCAATTTAATAAGATAAATATTTCTTTTCAGGATTGAAATTTAGACCCTGAAGTTTACTTAATGAAGTAAAAAAAAAAAAAAAAAAAAAAAAAAAAAAAAAAAAAGATTCCTAAGGAGAAAAAAAAAAAAAAAAAAAAAGGCAACCAATTCAAAGAGTGGAGTTTAAAAAAAAAATTCAAAAAATTTATTTTTTCATTGAGATATCCTGATAATAGAAAACAAAAATCCCATTGGATTACACGAGGAAGGACAATGAAGGGTATTTGACTATTGAGGACTCAATGTGTTAATATTAGCTGCAATGTACAGGAAGTTATAATTTCTCTAAGTTTTGATTTATTTTTCTACAGAATTTATAGAAATACAGAAACACATGTAATAAATTAAAAAAAGCTATAAAAACCATCCATTCATTATGAAATTAATTTTTTAGCATAAATTTAATAATGTTATGTAACAGAAATGTATAACTAGAATTATATGTCTCATTATTTGAGACATTCTTTGAACTGTGTTTTGAAACACAAATGTTATTATTATTATTTTTTTTTAATAATACAATAATTAATAAATGAATAATAAGAAAAAAATTAATTCCTTTGATATTAAAATCATAAATGTTTTGCTTAATTTTTATCAATATTAAAATTGTTTAAATGTATTGATCAGATTTTTAATAACTAAAGCCTGTGCACTTTTTGAAAATTATTAAGGGGGAAATTTTAGGCTACAAATGGTCATACAACAGCTCATCAATTAATTTCAGGTGTAGATTGCAATTGGCTGCTAATTATAATTTTACTGTACAAGAGGGCAAATGACCAAAATCATTGATCATGTACATAATTTTTCCATTGTAATTTCAAGGAGACTCGAGTAGTCATATAATAAAAGACAGGCAGTGAAATGATAGACATGCTACCACTATCAAGTGTGAGACTAACAGCTTTAAATACTTATAACATAGTACATTACTTACTTACCCACTCCTGAACATCCTTAGCTCTCTTCTAATTTTATGGGAAATATCCATTATTTTATAATTGTTCCTAGTGTGTTCAATGTGGTATTTTATGAAAAACTGTGTTTTTACAGGCTGGTTTTAGATATGTCACAATTATGTAAGTTTATAGATTTGCACCCTAGATATTTTTTAAGGGCCTGGAATCTCTGCTGCAGGTCTTTACCTGTGATTTTGCATGGATATTTTTTACAGCATATAATAAAATGCAATACTTAATACCATTTATGTCAATATATATTAACATCAGTTTTAAAGAATTTTATGAATATTTACGAGAGTGAGAAGTTAGAGGGCAGATAGATAAATAAGAGTCATAAATACTTATCTTTGTTGGAAAGTCCTAAAAAGGGCCAAATTGGTTTGTTGATGTATAACAATAATGGAAGAATAGTAACCATATTTAAAAGAAAATATTTTTGACTTCAGATTGTCTGGCTGTATATTTGTGTTGAAATCTTGTAAATTATATGCAGATTGCCTGCCCATATTTATATTAACTATAGCATGATCGCTATTAAAAATAAAGCATATAGCATTTATAGTTCATAGTAGCAAGACAATTCAGAAATACTCAGTTGATATTTAAGTTAGTCTACTTTTATTTAATTTATTGAGAACTTTCACGCCCATGCTCTGGGGCATCATCAGATTTCTGATCTACTTTTGAAATTTGTCATTTTCTCTTAGCTTCTTCCTCGAAACTCAGTATGTGATAGGCTTCGATCAGGCAAATTTCAGAAGTTCACATTAGTCAAGATTTTCACTGTCTTACATGTTGTAATGTATACATGACTGATTTGTTAACTTTTTAGGACTTTCAAGTGGTTAGTTTTAGTTAAAGCAGTGGTAATTTTACTGAATTTATTATTGTTTTGGTGCTCTAATTCATTTAAATTTTCCTCCTCTTCATTCTTATATAAGCTTCAGATTTGTTATCATTAATATAACTATTTTTGTATATTCTTGTGGTTTCAAATGGATTAATTTGGTTTTTTTCATGGCAAATTTCATAAATCAGTCTCATATTCATTGTGCCGTGAGACAGTGAAAATCTTGATCAACATGAACATTTGTAATTTGCCCGATCCTAGCCTTATTGATGCTAGATAACATGACATGCTGAGTTTCAATGAAGAAGTAAAGAGAAGATACCAAATTTAGAAAACACATAAGAATTACTGATGATGCTGTGGGGTAAGGGTGTGAAAACTCAATAAATGAAGTAGGATGGTAAACTAACTCAAATATTATATAATCACTTTATTTTTAAATAAAAATGTTGTATTTAGCAATAAATACATTTTAGCCATAGAGAAGAAAGTTATGGAAGTTAATGTTGCGCTGCACTATTTCAAAGCATGGGTGTGAAAAAATGATTTAAAAAAAATAAAAATAAGAAAAAATCAGGGTTTTTTTATTAAAATCAGATTTTTTTGTTTTATTAACATTATTCGACTAAAAATAAATGTTAAGAAGTTAAGCGGGAAAACTCTTTTTTTAATTTAAATGTGAAAACATATAAGAAGCAATAAATATAAATAAACTAAATAAAAAAAATATATGTATGATGATATTAAAAAATAAAAGTAAATTAAAAAAACCAAAAAAGTGTAATATTAGCCAACATAGGTACATTCTACCCCCCCCCCCCTTAAAGGAAAAAAAAAGTAATAATAATAAATAAAATAAATAAATAAATGATTAAGTGTAAATAGCTTAAAAGCATATAAGATCAATATATTTTTTAATGTTTTTATTATTATTGTCATTAAAATGTGCATACTATAACATCTTGAATATCACATTACGAAATTTTCTGAAGAGAAACTTTTTGGAGAATAATTATTGAATTAAAGGAAATCCAATGTGTATATAATATATATATATATATATATATATATATAATACACACATTAGTTTGTGCAGTTTATTACCAATAAAATACATATGAATTCTAAGATATTTTCAAAAGATTAAAGTTTTAAAAAATTAAGAAAACTGAAACAACTAGCTAGGCCATTACCATTTCATTTCTAATTTTATAAAAGCCTAAGTAAAAAAGGAAAAATTGCTTAGAAATGCCTTGACCCGTTCAAAAACATAGTGATCGAAATTAGAAATAAGAAAAGTTAAAAATGAGGGATATACAAATCAAATGCTTCAGTTCAGATGATACAATATTTATTATACTTAAAAAAAAAAAAAAAAGAAACACTTAGGGCAGAGAATTTACGGTTTTGTATATAAAAAAAACAAAAACAAAAATTAGGCTCCAAATGAAAGTAGTTAGCTTCAAAATAAGAATAGAAGATAAAAATAGAGTTGCAGAAAATTAACCCTTTCACTACCACTTGGACATATACGTCCCAAGCAGTACTGCCAGATTGGGGTAATTTTTTATTGAATATCCATCAATAAATTTCAATTGCAACGGTTGTATAATCATTCCGGAAAACATCTAACGAAGAAGTCTTCGAAGTTATTAGGCAATTAAAATTTAGTGGTAGATATCAAATACAAAGAATTCCCTCAATCTGGCAACACTGGTCCCAAGGGCACTTTATATTGGTAGTGAAAGGGTTAAAAGGACATTTTTAAAGTTTAAACACAGATTTTTTATTTTATTTATTTATTTATTTATTTTTTGGAGGGGGGGGGTATTTGATGTAAATAACAAGTAAGTTCAAGTTTTCTTATATTCTAAGACTCATATTGTCCCAAATTATAAAATTTTATTTTTGATTTAAATAAATGATTTTTTTTTTAAATTGAAGTGACTTTAATCAAGCTGATTTAAATCGGCGTACCCTGTTTCAAAGATTTTGAAATTCATATGATTTTGGAAGTATATATGCTACACCTACCTGGAAGAATTCACAAAAAGTGTACAAAATCCGAGCGTATTTAGAACCTCTATCTGCATGAGTGCACAAAAAGTGCATAAACTGTACACTAGATTGAGCACAAAAAGTGCACAAAATCTGCGCGTATTTGGAACCTCTGTTTTAGCATAAAAGGTGCACACTGAATTGTGCACAAAAAGTGCAGAAACTGTACACTAGATTGGGCACAAAATGTGCATAAAGAAAAGTGCACAAAATCTGAGCGTATTTGGAACCTCTGTTTCTGCATAAAAAGTGCACACTGAATTGTGCACAAAAAGTGCATAAAGAAAAGTGCACAAAATCTGAGCGTATTTGGAACCTCTGTTTCTGCATAAAAAGTGCACACTGAATTGTGCACAAAAAGTGCATAAAGAAAAGTGCACAAAATCTGAGCGTATTTGGAACCTCTGTTTCTGCATAAAAAGTGCACACTGAATTGTGCACAAAAAGTGCAGAAACTGTATACTAGTTTGTGCACTTTTTGTGCATAATTCCATGAGTGCACTTTTTGTGCACAATTTGATTAGTGCACTTTTTATGCAGAAACTGTGGTTCCAAATACGCTCGGATTTTGTGCACTTTTTTTTTTGCACTTTTTGTGCAGACTTTTTCTAGCTGGGTGAGCATAAAAATTTGCCCGACTGTTTGCAAAGTTATGCACCTCCGTTCCATAATGTACGGAGAATGTGTCACTGTTTTAAAAGTGCGATTTTCATTAAGTCGGTGTTATTTTCGTTGTCAGATCTGCTTGCTTTCTTTAGCTCGAAATAAGTTAAACTTGACTCATCAAAGACAACCAGTTCAGCCCAATAATTAACTAATCTTTTTTTTTTTTTTTTTTTTAGCCATCTGAGGTCCTGCTTTCCTAGTTCTCTTCACTAAGAATGGAATTTTTTCAAATTTTCTGCCGTTTAAACCTGCTTTGCTTAATAGTTGTTGTAGTGTAGTTAAAGAAATTAAGCTGCTAAACACTTTTCCTGGATTTCTTTTATGTTCTAAATGTAATATAAACCGATTTTATAAGCAATGGCTTTTTAACTTACGGTCATATCGCTTGGATGAGCAAAATGGCCGCCTAAAACCAAATTTCCAGTTTAAACGACCAAAAAATTTTATATCTTGCTAAAAATCCTTTTACCAATATTTAGTTAACATTTAATTATTTTGTCATCTCACGTATTAAAATATTTTTTGATTTTCATTCAAAAATTAAAACTTTTTTGTGATATCGTTAACTGCCTTATTCTTACCATTTTTGAAATAATTTCTAAAATTACAATTTTCCTGACAATTGCATTTTGTTTTTAACACTGGACTCAAAGCTAAAGTGTATGTGGAGGACAACATAATAAAATATGTTCGAAAATTTGCTTTTTAAACGATGAAATTGACGGTTGTGGAAGGCGAAAAGGAAAATATCCAAGTGCGGCTTCTTTTTTTTTTTTTTTTTTTTTGTCGTTTAGTGTATATACCTGACAATCATCTCATTAGTAAGCGTAAAATTGTTAACGTCCCTTGAAAAATCGCCCCTTTTTCTACACTCCGTTATTTTAGAGTAATTCTTCCCAAATTTTGTAACTGTTAAATAAGAATAAAATTACTCTAAAAAATGACTGGTGGGAAAAAAAAGGCGGATACTAAAAATGTTAAGCTTAATAATGAGATGGTTGGCAGGTATGTATATATGCGTAGCTGTCAATATTTTAATTTATTCCGGATCCCTTTTAGCTCCGCCTTAATTCCATACCACTTTTTTTTAAGGAGTAAAATTTTCTTATTTATCATAGTTATATATTGGAGAAAAATAGTCGAAAAATTTAAGTGGTGTGAAATAAAGGCGGAGCTCAAAATGCTCCGGAATAAATTAAAATACTAACAGCTATGTGTATGTGTGTGTATAAGAGCTAAAGTAAAATAGCTAAAAGTAAAATACAGCTACCAGAATTTTTCTGTATTTAAAGAGGTATTTAGAATTTGGTTATGCTGCAAAAGGCTAGCACCAGTATGATACACAAGAAGTATCAGAAGTATCGAGAAACAAACCTTTATGTCGGAAGGTTCATGAAATGAAAAGGTGTGGTTAAGGTCTCTGTTAAATATTAATCAACACTTTCCTCTTGCGCTATGAAGACGAAGCACAATGAAATATTTTGTTACTTTATGAATAAATAACAAAATAAAATTTTACATTAGATAAAAAACTCGCATTTAGGAGCTTTAAAAATAAATCTAAAAGCCGTTCAAATATGCATCAATTGAAATGTACAAAAAAGATTTTTACAGTTTTATTAGTAAGAAATGTCGAGAAACAATATTAGTATCGGATGAAAGTCGAATATAGCATCGATTATATCTACTTTTCCGTCTACTTTTTAAAAATTCAATCTATTCAGAGAAAATCAATCTTCTCTTTCCAAATAAGTGCTTACTTTTTAGAAATTTCGGAAAATGGAGATAATTTTTTATTTGGACATTTTAATTCTATCCATGTTAACTTGCGAACGTTTAGAAATAGAAGGAGGTTTCCATGTTTTACTAGAGCTCTCACATAGCCTTCTAACGTGCGTAACAAGAGTTATGAAACAACCTGTAAATATATATATACCGGGTGATCCAAAAGTCAGGACAAACTTTAAAAATGAATAATTCGAAAACGAATCAAGATACAAAGATACAGTTTGCACCAAAAGAATGAAAAAGAAACCGGGTTTTGTGTGGCAACGAAAAAAAAATTAGCTCTGTTGGCGACCAACAGATGGCGCTATAGTGTTTTATTTCACCAAAAGATGATTTACAAATGAAAAAAGTGTTGACAACTTACAAGTCAGCTTAATTACAGTTAATTAATACTACTACAGTAAATGCTCAATGTGCTGTCCATCATTCAGAAGTACAGCTGTGAGACAATTCACCACACCGTTCACAGGATTTAGTAGCATTTCTTGCGTTATGGCAGACACATTTTAGCGGATGGCATCTTTCAGTGCTGCTAGTGATTCCGGTTGGTCGCGGTACACTTTTGACTTCAATAATCCCCACAGCCAAAAGTCACAGGGTGTCAGATCGGGAGATCTTGGAGGCCATGCGTGATTAAAGTAGCGACTGAGAATGCGATATTTCGATCCATGTAAGCTTCGACTACCATTACCTGCTGCAGTTGTTCCTTTTTATATCGTTTGTTGCTTTGCATAATCCTACATCAGAAATCCAACAGCGCCATCTGTTGGTCGCCAACAGAACTGTTTTTTTTTTTTCGTTGCCACACAAAACCCGGCTACTTTTCCATCCGTTTGGTGCAAACCGTATCTTTGTATCTTGATTCGTTTTCGAATTATTCATTTTTAAAGTTTGTCCTGACTTTTGGATCACCCGGTATATTGTGATTCCTTATACAGGATTGCCACTCGCGACTATTTTTTTATTTTTTCCATACCACTATTTTAAAACAACAATATTTATAATATATTTATGCAGGTTAATCGGAATTTTACCTGCATAAATATATTATAAATTTTATTTTATGGAAATAGTGGTACGGAAGAAATGTAAAAGTAGTCGACATTGCCAACATTGCTTATTGCGCTGACAAACTCAGAGGCAGTATTGCTAGATTTGGGGACATTTTTAGTCAATATCTACCACTGAATTTTAATGGTAACGGTTACCTAATCACTTCGAAGATTAATCGTCTATTATGTATATTAAATACCACTTCTCAAAATTATTGGTGATAGTTGAATAAAAAAGTTCCCAAGTATAAGTATGACAAGATTGCTCAGGGGGATAACAAAAGAGCTCAGCTCCTATGGAGAATAAATCACTCTGCTTCCACAGGCGAACTTTTTTATATTTTTCCGCTCCACTATTTTCATAAAGTAAAATTTATCATACAGAAGACTCCCGTACAGTACAGGGGCAGGGTTGCTAGGTGAATACTACATTTTTATTTTTTACCACCACTAATTTTATATCAAAGCAACTGCTTTATCCAAAAATCTAAATCAGGTGTAATTGAACCTATAGATTGCTACTCTAAATAATTAGTGGTGTTAAAATATAAAATCGTAGAATTTATCTGGCGACCCTGCTCCCGCGTTGTACAAGAGCCTATGATATATTTATGCAGAAAATGCAGATTTACGTAAATTTTATTGTTTGGAAATAAGTGGTAGGAAATCAATAACCCATTAGTAGTCGCTAGTTGGTCGATTCACCGCCCATTCCTTCAGTGTTTATTCAACAATCACCAAAAATTTTTAGAAGTGGCCTTTGAAGTGGCATAAAAGACGAATCCACTTGAATAATCGTTGATTATGTATATCAAATGCCACTTCTAAAAATTTTTGGGGGCTGTTAAATAAACACTGATGGAATGGGCGGTGAATCGACCAACTAGCGACTACTAACGGGTTAATAAGATATGTTCGTTAGTGGCAGCCTTGAAATCAGTGCATAAACATACTTAGTAATTTTTATAATTTATTCCATAGTTCTGTTATCCCTGCCATTTTTTCACACCAGTATATTTTAAAAGCAATTTTCATCTTATTTCATCGTAATTACATATGGGAGAAAATTCCTCTAAAATCATACTGATGTGAAAAAAGTGGTGTGGCTATCAGTACTCCAGAATAAATTATAAATATTACCAGGTATGTATAAAACCTATCCTATCTCAAACTATTTATTGCAAATAGAAGGAATGTGTTTAAAATCTTACAATATCCCTCATTTTTGACATTTATAGACACGCTACACAAAAATCAAGCACATATATGAAAAGAACAGAAAAATTACTTGATATCAATTGTATTAGAATATCTAGATTTAATAAGAGCTGAAACAGTGAAAAAAAATGCAAAATCAAATATTCGCCAAAATATTCGTCAATTCCTCAGAAATCGTTCCAGCTACAATAAATAAAATTTACTAAAAATTCGCCCACTTCAATAGATTTCGAATAAACTTACAATTAACCATATCAGCTGACTAATGCAGGAGAAATTTAGCTGGATGTGTTTCATACATAATTTATTTTCACCTTTTCAAAAAAAGAGATGCCGCCTACAAAGTTTGGATATTCCTCTTAACAATTCCACTTAGTAATTTCCTTTTGATCGTACTTATGAGCATCGATTAGCTGTTTGGTTATTACATAAAAAATAATCGCATGTTTATCTGTATCATAAAATGATGCTTTCATTTATATTTCGATATTAGAAAAAAAAAAGTTAATTCAGAAATTATAGTAATTTAACATGAAAACTATAATATATATATTTATTTTAAGCAAAACTATCTTACAGATATTTCGAAATTTTAAAGCTACACTAACGGACTGCACTTTTTTGATCAATCTGTGAGAGTTTAGTAAATGAAAGCACATTGAATAGTTATTTTTAAGTACTGGTTGCTTTAATAAAATATAATTTTCCTTGATATAATAAAACCCATAATAATAAAAATAATAATGTTTGTTTCTTTTGTCAGTACAACGTTATATTTTTTAGAAAAATTTCCATCATTTGTATATACATATATTTAAATTTCTAAAAAACAAAGGGGGGGGGGACTAAGATAAATATTATATTCTATAAAATATTTTTGACAAAAATTAAAAGCTATATATTCATGTTTTTTTTTTCTTTTGAAGCATTATGTAATCTTGCACACAGCATTATGTAATTTTCATTGTATACTTCAAATAAAGCTATGAGTATTGACAGGTCTGCTACAGGCGACTTTTTTATAGTCTTTTCGTATCATTATATCCAAAAAATAAAATTCTTAATATATTTTCGAAGCCAAATTTGCGGCTCGCCTGTATAAATTTATTATATAAATTTTATGTTATGGAAATAATGGTACACAAATAATTTAAAAGAATGCCTGTGGCAGCCCTATATTTAAAGTTATAAAAAATATTTCATAATGATATATACCTACCTATTCAGTTATGTATGTATTCAACTGCTCCATAGATTAAGTATAGTTAAAATGCTGGAAAGAAAGAAAAAAAAGCTTCAAATATTGTTGAATCTGTTTACAATTTAAAAAAAAAAAAAAGGATAGCTTGTTTCTTTTTGATATATATGAAATCTTGAATTATTACTCTTTTATCATCATAGAATTATTCTACACTTGAGTACAATCTTCAATCAGCAATAATTACACAGAGAAAAGGGTATCATCTTGTTGAAAAAATAGCTCCTTAGCGATTGCAATCTAACAAAGATTCGTGAAGTCCATAGAGATATTGAGGTTTGTCGTAAATGTAAGACGGTACATGCAGAGTTCTCAACTTTTATAATTTATTCATGAGCATTTTTAGCCCCGCCTTCTTTTCGCACCAGAAATTTTGTAGATTATTTCTCTTTAATATGTGACAACGATTAAATAAGAAGAAAATCATGTTTCAAAATTTCCGGTATGAAAAAGAGGCAAGGCTAAAAATGCTCGTGAATAAATTATAAAAGTTAGGAACTCTGGGTACATGATCAGTGAGAATCTCTCTATTTTCAATACTACCATCCAATTTTGAATGGCTTCATGCTAAAAAGCAAAATTTTTCTGAAGGAAAACGTGCATACTGCGTGAAAAAATTTTTATGGAAAATATTTAAAGCAAAAGTATATGGTGTGAATAGCTTTAATTATACATTTGATAAAGATTATAAATTTCATTATAAGTTCACTTTCACATTTTCTGTTTTATTTATTTTATTTTTTTAACTTATTTGTATGCAGTGTATTGCCTTTAGTTGAGATAAACTCGGAGATATAATAGAAAAGCTTATGCAAAACATAAATCCCTACACTAAATTTATCGTATCTCCACACGTTTGCAAGTTATTGCTGATAGAAAAAAAATGATCCAAATCAAAAATATCACAAGTTTGTAAAATTTTTATAAAATCTACAAAAAAAGGCACGTATGTGGAAAGAGTGAAATAGCACCAATATGAAGACATCAGTTTCTTTATGATATTTCGATTAAATTACGAATTACAAGCAAGTGGTTAGAAAAATTCCGAATTTTTAACAGAACTTTTTCAAAGTAAATAACTTAAATTTATTTTTTAATGAAAATTCTGCAATTTAATAAGATGTAAATAACTATTTAAAAAAAAAAAAATAGTGTTATTATAGTCAGGAGAGTTGCCAGCTACGCAAGTTCTGATCTATCGTCAACATGCATAATTAAAGTATCTCAAAAATTCTAAAAACGGAAATTCTGGAAACACCATACGAGCTATAATAGATCAAATTTAACAACTTTTGTCCATTTGACTAACTTTTAAATACGATTACAATAAATACTCTAGGCAATCTTATTCCAGAAAAAATTAAATACATGTTTTGCAATAAATTATTTAAAATTTTAAGTTTCCAAAAATGTAGTTTTCACCCATTTTCCTTTTCACTGTCTTTTTGTGAATCAATTTACAGCTTATTTATTAAACCGATAATAAAAGTGTACTTATTTGTGTTATAATACGATGGTATACGTTCATTTGTATTTTAATTAAATAATAAACGTTAATAAACGAATTATTGAAATTAAAAATGGGAGGTGGCTCTCCTGCAAATAGCCTGTAATACCCGCATAAAATATGTTTGAAGTGCAGTCGAAAAAAAACAAGGCCACCCCCTCCAACTAATTTCGTTGCAAGACGCCTTATAAATATTCGTCTGGTGTCAATCGATTAGTAATGAATTCTAGTTTATAAGGGTATAGTTAGATTTTGCTTAGGGCCGTCTAAATAATAAAACTTGCATTAACTTAATTCTTTTCAATTGCAACCCCTATTTTTGATTTCATATTCAATTTCGTTCAAATTGGGAGCAGAACGTTTAGGATTCTTGAATTTACATAGAGCTTTATCGATAATAGAGGGAGCAGAAAGTTTAGGATTCTTCAATTTATATGGAGCTTCATCGATGATAGAGAGAACGTTTAGGATTCTTCAATTTATATAGAGCTTTATCGATAATAGAGGGATTATCGAACGTTCTGCTCCCAATTTGAACGATCACAGTCTCATCCGAGTTGTTTTACCTTTTTAATCATCACTTTCTTTTGAAAATTCTAAAATTCTTTTACCGTTTGGTTTTAAAATCATTTACAAATCCGTTAACAAAATTAAATTATCTTCTCTTAAAGATCCCATTCCTACTGAAAACCGTTCTGGCATTTATTTAATCCCATGTTCGTCGTACAATTTAGGTTACGCTGATCAAACTAGAAGGCGCTTGAAATATAGAATAAATGAGCAATGTCGTAATGTTCGTAATGAAGAGATCTCCAAACCTTCTATTGATTCCCACTGCTGGGCTCATGGTCATCGTTTTCATTTTTCTAAAACTAACATAATTTCATCTCCTATCTCCTCTTCCCATTTGCATATCCATGAAGCTTTTTACAAATTTAAAAATTCGAAAAATCTTGTTAATGATGTTTCTTCCACGCCGTTCTTGTCTGATGCTTGGAAAAATTACCGACATAAGTGCGATTTTCGCTTAATTTTGATAACTTTTAGATTTTTAGATTTTGTTACATACTTTAATCTTATTTATTTGTTTATTTTCTTCTTTTATTTCATAATTCTGCTCACACCATTTTTTAGATTTACATTCCTCTTTATATATTTTTTGCTCTTCTAAACCGGTTTTGTGCGTTGCCGCTTTGACTACAGCACTCGTGCCTACTTTGTTCGCCTGACGAAGGGTCGTATGTTCTTTCGATCCGAAACAATTGTTGCATTTTATGGTGTTTATTCAAAGTTTTATAATTATTAACTTAAGGCTTACAAACCGAACAAGAAACAAATACAAAAATATGGACTATAAAATTAAAACAAAAAAATCTAGGAAAAAAATCTTATAAACGTTATGAAATATTAGTAAAAAATAAACGATTATTGAGTATATGTTGCTATTTCAAACAATATACTCACTTTACCGATCTTTCTAAAACATCACATTTAACTTGAGGTGTACGAACCTTACATTAATTAACACGTTGAGCGCCACGCAAATTCTTAAAATCCATTAAAATTTCATAATGATTCCTCCTGTAATAAATAAAAATTAAGCAAATTTTTAATAAATTTTCAATCATTAAATGTAATATTTTTAGTTTTATATCCTATTTTATATCCGCCACCGTTGGTTGACGCGGCTTTATATCATATTTGACACTGTCAGCCACCGATGGCTGACAGGGCGCTCAACATTTTAATTTTTTATTGGTTTACCTTCGGGGTAAAACTTTCACTGAAATGTTTGAAGTATAACATGTTCTGCGCACTCCTAAAGTTTCAAGATGATTCCTTCAGTACTTAGAGATATATGACAAAATGTCTAGAATCTAGAATGCAGGGATGGAACACGGGCGCAGAATTAATACCGGAATGTGTTTAAGAAATTTCTCTACCTATAATATCGTCGATTTAAGAGGTAGAAAATTTTCTTACATTGATAGTGGTATGAATTCTGCGCCCGTGTTCCATCCCTGAGAATGGCTGACATGGCGCTCAACGTGTTAAATACAAAAAAAGGACAACAGGTTTAAAATAAAAATTTAACAGTCAAAAACTATGAAAAGTTATTTAATACATACTTGCCAACATCCTAATTAATATTCCGTAGTGTTATATAGTTCCGCCCTATATTTCACACCAGTAAATTTTTAGAGTAATATTCTCCAAATGCAATTTCTATTAAACAAGAAGAAAAACACAGATACAGATATGCATTTTTTTAATTGTGTTGTTGGAGGGAAAATAAAAACTTTTTAATTGGCCGAATTTGTCTAGAGGGGTCGTACAAAAACTTAAAAAATGCAACTCTGTGAAAATTAGTGGGTTAAAACATTTATGAATGCGGTCTTATTTCCTGACTTATTTTGAACAATTTTGTCATTTACATTGCTCACGTATCCCTAATAGGTAAAGAATAAAACCACATTTCAACCTTTATGGGACACCCTGTATATTACTATGTATGTGCAGTGTTTGTTGTGGTTAAATGTCATCCGTTATCAAATGATACATTCCACACTCGTAGCCTCTCTTATGTTCAGATTTGTTACCTGATTAACCCTTTGCGCTCGGCATATTTTTCGTAAGTCACGGCTTTTGACGTTCCTTTAAAAGGTCACTCGTATAGTTTCCAACTTACTACCTTTTGGCTACCGAAAAATTGTAATAATTAGTTTAATTTTACTTCTTCATTAAATAAAATAAATCATTCTGTTAAAACTTTCTGGTAATCGAAAGGTAGCCTATAGTTACACGTTTTAGAAAAATAACATTTCATTTGCAGAGGAACACCTTAAGGCGTGGCTCGATTTTTTAGTGTCCCATCAGAAGGGACATACGAGCGATAAGGGTTAATTTTAGCTGTATTACATTCTTGAAAATAAATTATATACTACAGGAATCCACATCTGTCAATATGTGCCAGACATACTGCATTAAATGTTATTGCATGTTGTAAATGGTGTTGCTTATTATCTGATAACGTTCTGTTGATCGACAGACAGCAGATTAAAAAGTTTTAAGCTTTTACTTAACTTGAGTGAACTAGCTAATTTTAAACAATCAGTTACACAACAGCGCCATATTTTCATTGGAAGAAAACTACTGAACCATTTTTTTTTTCTATTTAATCATAAAAATCTGGCTTGTTTTCCATCTTTTCATTGTGAGGCTCCTACACATACAAAAAAAAATTTCACAGTTGACTATCTCTATTATAAATATATCTTGCAAATTTCATAATTATTACTAAAAAATAATTCGCTTTATGCACATTTATACAAAATTTTGTCCTATATCACCATGTTAAAAATTTAGAAAAAGCGGGATGGCAACGCAACCTGTAAGACAATTTTTACCAAAAGTTGATAGGCACTACTAATTTATGTCAAGGTGCAACTACATATCAATTTGTATGAAATTCTGCGCAGTAGTTCCTGGGATACAGTTGCCACAAAATTTTGTCACACACACACAGACAGACAGACCGACATTTTCTAAAAATGGTCATATCGTGTTCTACAGCTCTCAAAACGTGTAAATCCATCAAAGACCCGAGGTCGAAAATTTTTACGAATCCAATACTTTCTTCTATTGAATATAGAAGAAAGTAATAAAATATTTTCACTTGTGCTTTTCATTCGTAAATTTATTCACTACCTTTCCTTAAATGGCCGGACACTTACAATTTCAGACGCTTTGTCAAATATCTAGAAAAATTCTTGACGAATTGTCCTAAAACTCTCAGAGTGTAAGGAATATGCTAATTTCATATATTTCAGCAAAAAAGTTTCCCAAAAAGTAACAAGGGCAGTGGTAAAAAAAATTAAAGAAAAACAAGATGTTTGGGATTATCCTGTAAAAAGTAATGCTTTAGATACGGTCTGGCTGTAGTATGTGATTATGATACTGCCTGCTGAGCTATTTACTCCAAATATAATCAGCACCAGTTCATATGAAAATTTAAAGTTTTACGGAATTCCGCCAATTATTTAACGAGATACAGTGCCCACAAAATTTTTATAAACCATGCACGACACACAGACTGGCATGCACTTTTAAAAATGGTCAAATTGTTCTCATGACATTTCCAAACGTGTAAATGCATCGAAAACCAGAAGTCAAAAATTTTCACGATTTTAATATTTTCTTCTTGCGAATAGAAGAAAATAATAAAAATAAATGTTTTTATCAGCTTCAGAATTTCAAATAAAAAACAATCTAAACTCTTGTGAATTTATTTTATATTTGCGATAATCTTAAAAAAAAAAAAATAATAAAAAAATACTTATAAGTTTTATTTCTTTTTCAACTTTAAATAAGAAAATTTTTCTTGACCGTTATGTAATTTTGCGGAATGGAGAGAATTTTGCGGAACTGCAGAGATTTTTTTTTTTTTCTTAAGAACAATACACTAAACAAAAAACATATCTCAACGTTTTCCAAAGATAAAATCATGATTGTGGTAATTATTTTACTAAATAATTTACTTTTTCTTTTTTTTTTTTTTTTTTTTTTTTTTTTTTGTACATCTATTACTAACGGCAATAGAATTTAAGCAAATGTTTTGGTTTGTGAGTTAAAGGGACAGCTCAGTTAAAGGGATCTTACTTCACTCTGCCCCATTGAAAGTTGTCACCGTCTCCATCCTTACTCCGAGATAGATAGTTGTAAACGGACAAAACAGAAAGGGGGATTAAAAGAAGCATCCTTAAAATGCGGGTTGATTTTAAGCGAGGTTGTAAACGGAGCCATTATGGTAAAATTATATACTTTATCCAGGTGATTATTATTAGAAAACAGTGTTGTTAGAAATCTTAGAAAGTGCATAACCAAATATGCACATTTCTGCTAAATGTTCCAATGTTTTGGATACTTTTTTTTTTTTTTTTTTGAAAGTTTGATAGCATTGTTTTCTGGTTAAACAAGGTGAATATATATATATATATATATACATGTATATATATATATATATTATACTATTAAGTGAGCAATATTTGTATATTTCACTGTTCTCGAAAACGGTAGCTCGGTCAGTTACGAGATTTAACACGAAGGTGCCCCCCGAAGGGTCATTGTGCACATCGAAGTCAGATTTTCGAATTTTTGATTAGTTTTTTTCGCAATTAATTAAAATGTGAAAATGTTTCTGATAAATAAGCCATTTAAATTTTAACATTTTATAAATAATTTAATTGTTGCCAATTTTTTTTTCGACAAAATAATAATAATTAAAAAGAAAAAAAAAAAAAAAAAAAAAAAAACGTACATTTACTTAAAATGAGGAAAATAAATCAGAAAGATTAGAAAATAAATTAGAAATATCAGTCGTATCGTTACAAATAAGATACCAAATGAAAGGGGAAAGTTTTGTGAATCCGATGCATTAAACAGCTTATCAATCGGATGATTAGTTTTTTCTTAATTAATTAAAATGTGAAAATAATAACCTTCTAATTTCTGATAAATAAGCCATTTAAATTAAAAAAAATTATCCATAATTTAATTGTTGCCAATTTTTTTTTCCATAAAATAATAATAATTAAAAAAAAAAAACGTACATTTATTTAAAATGAGGAAAATAAATCAGAAAGGTTAGAAAATAAATTAAAAATATCAGTCGCATCGTTACAAATAAGATAGCAAATGATAGGGAAAATTTTTGTAAATCCGATGCATTAAACAGCTTATCAATCGGACAATTAGATTTTTTAAAATTAACTAAAGCATGAATTTTAGGTGGCAACAGCAGAAGATTGTATGGAAACCGTTAGGAGAAAAAAAATGAAAAATCTGCTTCACATTAAGTCACATGATTTTTAAGTGGGATTAAAAATTGCAGTTTTCAAATTCTTTTAAATTTTCTCTCACGAACACAAAAATATAATATACAGCCTGTACCCCACAAGACCAACTTGCATTTCAAATTTCATCAATTATTTTGGTTAATAAACAAAAGTTATTATTATTTTTTTTTTCAAATTAAGTTTTATTCTATCTTCGAAAAGATTTATGTGATCATAGATATAATAATATATATAGATCTATCATCCCCATATTATCGTGCAAAGATTTTTGATGCCGAAAAAAAAGCTTTGGAATCAGCCATTAAGTGGTATTGAAGGAAAAAAGGAAAAAAAAGAAGAATGAATTTGAAAATATATCTGGAGCTTTTCATTCACCTTTAGTAAATAAATTATTCATGAATTTTATTTGCTAAAACATTCGTGTGTATTCCCGTATGTATTCACTCGGGGAAAGACTGCCATATTTTGGTAAAATCGCCGTCTTTTCCCGAGTAAAAAGGAATCACTTTTTTCTCCCCAATGATCAATCTATATATTATTACTATATCTATGTATGTGATACGATACATTAATAATTTGGGTTTTAAAAGTTTTTTTAAATAGATTATTTAAACTCTATGAACCATATTTTTATTTTATCAGTTTCATTAACAGATCCTGTTGGGCGATTTTTTTAAATTTTGATGTTGAAGTACACCGAACGTTTTTCGACAAGAAGTTTAATATAGCAACAGCCATTTTAATCTAAGTAGCGCATCAAATATATAAAAACATAAATGATTTATTTTTACACAAAATTTACAGAACAAATGCAGTTTTAAAGATAGGAAATTTATTTCAACAAGCACTATTTTAAACCTAAAAACCATTAAAAATATAAGCAGAATATAAAGGATTCTTATGTATAAACAAAAAAGAGTCTGATAAAATTATTAGCAAAATAGTCTTCCCCTTTTCATACAACAACAAAAAAAAAAAAAAAAAAAAAAAAAAAAAAATCCTTCGCTAATATGGCGACAAAAATTCAAAAGCCGCCAATGGAGCGACATAATAAAGTTGTGTAACACGATAATGTTTAATAAAAACGACATGGTGTTTATTCAAAGTTTGTAAGTAATACGATAATGTTTACCTATTTATTTATTTTTTTATATAATAATCACTATGCTAATTTATCATACAAACAAATGGGCCTCTGTGTGTGACTGCACTTGCACGCTGTCGAACAAAAATATTTGAAAAATTCAAATTAATATTTAAATAAATAAATAAAAATATGTTTAATGGGAAATATATATAATCATAAAAAGATTAGTTGTCTAAAATACGGCAGAAATAGCGCTCATAGCATATTGTTACAAGGGATTAAGTCTTATTGTTACAATGGATTAAGTCTAAAATGGTGACAAAAATTCAAAAGCCGCCAAAGAGAACTATATTAAGGCTGTACTATCAGGTTTACAACCCATGAATTATATATAAATACACAAAATTAATTGTCTCATGCGACAGACGTAGCCGGTCACAGCATATTGTAATATTTGGCGTGAAATTGCTGTCATTTAATGGTTGATTGGATAAACAAAATAAACATATGAAACAACGTAAAAGCAAATATTATGTTGTCTAAACCCAGTTACATTTGAGTCCAGTCTGAGTTACATGTGAACAACACGTATAGTGTTGTTCACATGTAACTGGGATTCAAATATAAATGGGAAACTCCAATTTTTTCGATACTATCTATTTCAAAACTGTTATATAATAAGCACCTAAATGGAAGCTCATTGGTAAACTATTGTCGCAGGTAATAGGGACAAGCGCCCGAGTTGCAGTGGATGACCAAATCGCTGCCGAATGCAGCAGGGACCTGGAGCGAGCTTTTGAACAATTTCAGCAATTTATTTTATTTTATTTTTATAAAGCTATATAGAAAAGAGTTTCCTTCAAATTTAGTGGCCAGCGAAGCGGGCAAAGCCTGCTAGTATATATGAAACGGGCCCAGACAGCACATCGCCTCCCCAGGATATCTTCAAGATGTCTTCTGGATGAAAAGACATCCCAGAAACGTCCTTAAGATGTACTGTGGATAAGTTAAGCCTAACTGTGCTGTTAGGGGGTATGGGAAATCGAGAAACTTGCAGCTGTGTAGATACCACTGCTATAAAATTGTAACTGTTCCCTTATTTTTCACGATTTTGTTATTTAAAGATAGTGGTGAGAGTTTGGCCACGGACGGACGCCCAGGACATGGATAAAAAACACCCCGCTTACTGTGTTACATCATCAAAAACTTAAAAGGACTAAACTTTTTGGAAATTTATTAGCGTTTGCGGACGTGTTGCAGATATTTAACATTTGATATGAAAGACTAGAGCGGTCATGAAAGTAACTAGCACACGATGTTGTTAGGGAAAGAAAATTTTCATGATGTTGACATGCCCTATTTGATCGTTTGCTAAAAATCTTAAATTATTTTCTTTTAAAATTCCCAGAAATACTAACATTTTAATTTATTTCGAAACACTGTTAGTAACCGCACTTTTTTAACGCCACTTTACTTGTAGTGAAAATTGCTTCAATATGTAATTACGTAGAGTTGTCAACATTTTAGTTTATTCCGCAGCATTTTTAGCCTCGCTTTTATTTCATATCAATCTTTTCTTAAGAGTATTTTTTTCTTATTTTAATGTAGTTATATATAGGAGAAAATTATTCTACAATTTGGTGCGAAAAAAAGCGGGGCTGAAAGTTCTCCGAAATAAATTAAAATGTTGGCAACTATGATTATGATAAATAAGAGGTAAAATCCACTTCAAGAAAAGTAGTGTGAATAGAGAGAGGGTACTAACAATAATCCAAAACAAATTAAAATTGTTGGTGCGTCTAAATGCATAGACTTCCTATGTTGTCCAACGGGACAGTAAATTCTCGGAAATATTTTTGATGTATTCGTAAATTCTGTCTGCTTTTTTTTGCATAAATGGCAATCTATGACACTCCATGGTACGTTCTGTGGATAAATGGCACCTATTTTCACCTGAATGGCAAAGTAAACGTGCATAACCTCAATATTTTGCAAACTAAAAACCTAAAAGTAAGCTACGAAGTAATTTTTCATTCAGCAAAGTTTAAGGAATGGAGAGGCTTTACAGCAATACTTACTCATTGACACTTTATTTTTGAAGAACTGAGCCCTGCAGGATTCGAAACTTGCTCTGCTACTAGAAAACATTGTCAAGACAAGATTTTTGATCCCAGAACTGAATCAAATTTAGCATCTCAAGGACATAGAATTTTTTAGGTAAAACGTGTACCTTATCATATTCAGCATGGTGTTTATCAGATATGACCTAAATTTTCACCAACATATGCGATTTTAACCTTCTTTTTTTTATGATATGGCCACCTCGATCTCTTGCGCAGACAACATTTTCTATTCCGTTCAATATCTAGTAATGGGGATGCCTAAATGATCAAATCAACGAGAAGGGTTCACAACATTACCACATCTGAAATACTGCAGTAATAAATTTGTTCTTTGAGTTAGTATAGATTTATTCCGTTTACTGACGAATACAATGATATGTGATAGGAAAGAGTTATTTTAACCACAAAATACGTATAAAATATCTTGACTTTTTTTTTTTTATTATTCTGACGCTCCACCTATCGCTGAATTCTTCTGCTATATTTTTTATTAATCACGAGCGTTTCATGTAAAATATCTATTGTTGAATATCATGTCAATATAACCCGCATCATAATGTACCTCAATGGCCTTCAGAGTTAGGGAAGATAAATTTTGCAGACACTGTATATCTTGAACGAACTTTTGTAAATAAATACAAAAAGTAAAATTTGTACTGTTTCGAAAAGTTGGATATTTCATTAAAGAATGTTTTTAGTTGAATTAATATAAAATCTTTTTGCAAAAAAAAATAGAACCGACTCCAAAAAGCAACTACTATTCAAACAACTAAAAAATAAAAACAATAAAAATAAATAAATAAATGGTATGAAATGAAACTGTAAATTGCGCCTAAAAGTATAAGATAATTTCCTTCGCCAAACAACCTATTACACTACAATTAATCATAACTTTTGAAGTCGGCGCAAAATTAAATAAAATTAAATAAGTTTTTAAAGATTTGTTTTTAGATCGGTAGCAACAAATGCTGTTGTCTCGAATGATCCATTTTCATGTTTCCTTTATTTTTTTTATCACTGTATACAGTTCGTCCATTAGTAGCATCTACATAGAACAGTGAACATTCTTCACAATGCGGTATTTATGTTTCTACGAAGTTAGAGTTTCCTTTGCAAATTTGGTATACCTTTGATAACTATCATCCTTGGTGGCTTTTGGATTTGGCGATCAAAACGTAACGCAAAAATATACGCGCAAGATGTATATTTTCATAATATATATTGTACGAAGTATTGTTTCATATTCTTCATTACTCTCTTAAAATACCTTACCAAAATAATCATGATATCCCAAAGAAATTAAATATGTTTGCCAGATAATTTTGCGATTTTTCTTTCACCAAGGACGTCAGATACCAGCATCTTCGCCCACTTTTGCTGCTTACGAAAACTTATTTGTTTACATGAATCAAAGTAGTTTTCGGCTGCGTTTTGCAGGTGACAATGTGAGATGTGTATTTTGAATAGGATTTCATTTTTGTACTGAATAAAGGTATCAATTTTTATTTAATTTTGCGCCGACTTCAAAAGTTATGATTAATTGTAGTGTAATAGTTTGTTTGGCGAAGGAAATTATTTTATACTTTTAGGCGCAATTTACAGTTTCATTTCATACCATTTATTTATTTATTTATTTTTTATTTTTTAGTTGTTTGAATAGTAGTTGCTTTTTGGAGTCGGTTCTATGTTTTTGCAAAAAGATTTTATTTTTCTCTTTTCAGTGAAAATTTATTCATATGGCAGAACATCAGAAGACGTTCGACGGCAGTTTCACAAATCACAACTTCCAAAAAAAGTGACATAACTCAAAAAATGGTTTATGTCACTGAAAAATACATAAAATGCACCCAATGTGAACAAAAGTGTTACATCTCCATCTAGAAAGTTATCCACTCGAGAGAGAGTTGTGCCAGTTTTATTCTAGTCAAGTTATTTTTAAGTTGATTTTTCACAAATGCTGCATTTTTAAGTTGTGTCACTCTTCTTGCCTTTTTCGGATATGAGCAAAAAACTATCTATTGAATGAACATACGTTAAATTAAAAAGTCTTTAGAAATGTAAAGAACGGATACACTGTATTCGTAACCAAAAATTCTGTTAGGCATCTACATTGAACTTTACAGAGAATACGTGTCACCCGCTGCGCTGGAAATTGCGCAGCGTAAAGTTCAAACAAAGAGCAAAATATGCATTGCAGCTGACGGACAGAAGTTTCAACCTCGATACTTACATACTGCTTTTACCAGTGTAGCTGCATGCTTTCATCAGTTATAGTGAGAACAGACTTTTGTGAGTATCCTGTAATTTGTTTATAACTTAACGAAATGATAATGAAACCTATTTCAGGCCAAGATCATCACGACAACAAAAAAAGTATTAAAATTAAATCATCTCTTACGAAGTTATAAGCTAACAAATTTCAACAACAACAACAACAATGAGAAACATGGTTTGTATTGAGAACCTCTTCCTTTATGAAGTTGGTTTAAAACGTCTATGCGTTAATCGATGCGACCGCTTACAATAACCATACTTTTAATTTTACATAGCATAAATGCCACTCGCTACGCTACAGCATATGCAATGTCGTTTAAGTGTGCACAAAATAGGAAATTGTGAACAAACAAATGCACGTTTTAAGCGTTCTGTTTTTAGCATTAATGTCTAAACTAACTTTTCGTACTAAATCGAAGAAGCTCTGCAATTTTATAATTAACTTTTTTCCCCTGTCTTGAACCGTTTCCGGGATAGGAACGCTAACTCCACTGTTTTTCACCAGGTGGCTCTGTAGGCGGTTAAATCGCGTAGCACATGTCTACTTTACTATACCTATATACCACTTTTATGACTATAGCTACAGATGTTCAGCAGCTAAAAGAGTCGGGACTGAGTTTTTTGGGCACCCTGTATATTCTTTTGAACGTAAAGATATTACAATGGGACCAATTTCAGACCAAGACCTTTACAATAAAACAAAAAGTATCAAAATTGGGTCATCCGTTCAGAAGTTATGAGCAAACAAACAAAAAGAAAAAGAAAAAAAACATACGTTTTGTATTGATAACCTTCTCCTTTTTGAAGTCGGTTAATTAGAGCCTCTCTTACGAAGTTATAAATTTACAAACACCTACAACAACACATGGCTCGAATTAAGAACACCCTCCTTTCTGAAGTTGGTTGAAAACGACTTTGTGCTAATCGATGTGACCGCTTATAGTAACAGTACTTTGAACCACAGAGTATACGTGTCATCCGCTACGCTGCAAAGTGTGCAACGTGGTTCAAGTGAGCACAGTGTAGGAAATTGCGAACAAACAACTGCACGTTTTAAGCGTTCTATTTTTAACAATAATGTCTAAAAGCTGTCTTTTCGTTGTAAATCTATGATGCTCTACAACTTCATAATTAACTTTTTTCGCATCTTGAACCGTTTTTGAGATAGGAGCGCTAATTCCGCTGTTTTTCACCAGATGGCGCTTTATTTTCTTTAGATTGTAAAGATATTACAATGGGACCTACTTCAGACCAAGATCTTTACAACAAAACAAAAAGTATCAACTAACAGTATTTTGAGCTATATAGCGTATGTCTCACCAGCTACGCTACAACGCGTGCAATGTAGCTCAAGTGTGCATAGTGTAAGAAATTACGAACAAACAAATGCACGTTTTTAGCATTGTATTTTTAGCATCAATGTCTAAACTATCTCTTCGTACTAAATCGATGATGCTCTGCAATTTTATAATTCACTTTTTCCCCCTGTCTTGAACCGTTTCCGAGATAGGAACGCTAGCATGAATGTCTAAATTATATTTTTGTACTAAATCGGTGATACTCTTCAACTTTCTAATTCACTTTTTTATTTAGAATCGTTTTCGAGATAGGGGCACTAACTCCGCTATTTTCCACCGGTGGCGTGCCGAACGTTTTAACCTTGTTCTGCATGGCCACTTTGCTATACTTACATACCATTTCTATCACTATAGCTGCAGCCGTTTAGCTGTTAAAAGAGTTGATTTTTTTTTTGCACCCTGTATTTTCTTTAGATCGTAAAGATATTACAATGGGACCTATTTCAGACCAAAACCTTTCCAACAAAACAAAAAGTATCAAAATCGGAGCATCCGTTCAGAAGTTATGCGCTAACAAACATAAAAAAAAACATACGGTTTGAATTGAGAACCTTCCTTCTTTTTTGAAGTCGGTTAAAAAAATTACATTAAAACATAAATAAATGAAACCCAAACCAATAAAAATCAAATTATCACATAATAAATGCTATGAAAAGTATTTATTATGTACTATTCCTTTGGAAAAGTTGTACATTTCATTAAAGAATGCTTTTAGTTGAATGAATAAAATTAACTTAAAACATAAATAAATGAAACCCAAACCGATAAAAATCAAATTATCACATAATAAATAATAGTTAAATACATATATATATATATATATATTATTATATTCTGAGTGTTATATGCTAAAAAGTAGTATGACTTTAAATTACTTCTTTTTCTCAATTATAAAATAACTTTTATTGAAGTTTTCACTTAGTTTTTATTCTTTAACCCAATTAATCCACTTTTATTAGAGATGTGTTTTTGTAAAGCCTTCACTTTTAAACTTCAGTTGTTACAAATTTTAAATTGTATACGAACTTTATTAAATGCTTCATTTTTTAAAATTAAACGAAACTCTAATCTTATAAAATAATTATTATAAATTGTTCGGAAAAAAATTAAAAAAAAAAAAAAAAATACTGAAATAGATTATTCATTCAAATTTCAATATATTTAGTAAAAAGAAATAAAAAAATTGAGTTATTTTATTTCAATTTCTATTTTAACAACTGAAATCATCTAGAAAATTAATTTTAAAATTAAGTTTCTTCCTACAATTGATTCCCTTTTTTAAGTAATTAAATACATGACTTCAGTTATATATAATAAAAAAAAAAAATTACCAAATAATAAAATTTATACTAAAGTGAATTATATTTTTAATCCGCAGCCTGTCCTTAAATTAAATGTCCTTCGCACAAAATTCATTTTACTTTCAACTTTCTTTCAAAAAATATTTTTTTTTAATTCTAGGATATATTTAATGATTTTACAGAAGACTAATTTCTCAGAATCATTCTTTAATTTCCCATTATAGGTTTTATTCTTTTATCGTAAAATAAAATTAACTGTAATTTTTATGGCTTACCATGTATCTTTATTTTTGTTGAATATGGCTAATTTTTTACTTTCAGAATTAGAATAGCCTGTTGAAAAAATGTTGTATGTCTATTTATGGGAAATAAATGTTTATTTTTATTTATTATGTTTGTAATTTAATTTCTACACTATTTTAAAAATGTTTCGTAATCGAAATATATATTTCAGTGCACTTAATAAAATTTTAATTTTAATTTGTATTTGTATTTAAAATATTGTATTAATTTCTCCCTTCGTTCGTGTCTCATAAAAGATGTTTTAATTTGAGAACAGACATTTCAACATTTTAATAAACTTCAGAGCCTTTTTAGGACCCGCCCTTTTTTTACGCCACTTTATTTGTCACGACATTTTCAGCAATATGTCATTACGATTAAATAAGAAGAAAAATAGCCTTCAAGGAAGTTAGTGTGAAAAAATGGCATATGCTAACAATGCTCTCGAATAAATTAAAATGTTGGCATGTCTGAATAAATAGTTGAAAAAGATAATTTATCATTTGAAATATATTGCAATGAGTGTTACCCGATTTGGCGTATTTTTTATTCAATAATCGCCAATAATTTTGAGAAGTTATATTTGATATACATAATAGTCTATCAATCGTCGAAGTTATTAGGCAAACGTTATAATTCAAAATTATTGGTTATTATTGAATAAAAAATCTGCCAGATCTGGCAACATTGATTGCAAGATACTCAGCAGTCATTATTTTGAATGCCACTTTTTATGGTAACCAACATTCACCAATCCATACCTGCCAATATCCTAATTATGAATCGGAAGATTTGTAATACACGCCCATTTTCCCACAACACTTTATTTTAAGAATAATTATCTGTAAATGTAGTTCGATTAAATAAGTATAAAATTACTCAAAAAGAAAAAAAAAAAGATTGGTATAGATTAAATAGGTTAGAGAGTATTTCATAAAATTAGTGGTCGCATACAAGGAAGAAATGTCTCATCAATGAGACTGTCCTGAAAAAAGGGTGGAGACTTCGAGCTCTGGTAGTACATATCTTCGAAAGAATAATACAAAGATTGCTTTATATAAAATGTGATATTTAAAATATTGACATCCAAAATTGACTTAATCTAGAGTCTCCAATTAGCCTAAATAAAAATTTGCACAAACTTCCTAAAACGAGTTCCGAAGAAATTCAATGTTTTACTTCTGAGGGATTATATCTTGCCATAGCCTCCTAAATTAGATGCCTGTCGCGTGGCTCGGAAACTTGGCAACAGTTCAATCGGTAGACAGCGCCACCTGGTATAGATTGCCGGACTTTTTTATTCAACAGCCACCAAAAATTTTTAAAAGTGGGATTTGATATACATAAATGCGAATAGAATCGAAGAAACGTCGATTATATATATCATATATCACTTCTTAAAATTATTGGTGACAGTTGAATAAAAAAGTCGCGCAATCTGTACCAGGTGGCGCTGTATACCGCTTGAACTGTTGTCAAGTTTCCGAGCCACGCGACAGGCATATAGTTTAGGAGGCTATGATCTAGCATAGTTGCCAATATTTTAATTTATTCCGAAGAATTTTTAGCCTCGCCTTTATTTTGCACCAAATTATTTACAGAATATTTTTCTCTAATAGATAACTACAATAAAATAAGAGAAAATTCTCTTAAAATAAAAGTAGTATGGAATAAAAGCGGAGCTAAAAATGCTCCGGAATAAATTAAAATTTTGGCAACTCTGTATATAGAGTGAAAGTTTTTTCTTCATGTCAGATGCAAAAATTCACCATTGTTTTCTTCTTTATACTATGTGTTTCAAATATCCAAAAATTCTGAAATATCTCAAAGGAGGAAAAAATCGATGAACATATTAATTTGAAAACTTTTGTGGAATAAAATAATCTATCAAAAATTAAAAACAGCATTAAAAGGGCCCAACATCACTGTGATAGAAATCGAAGCTTTTTAAGGCCCCCTGTGATACAAATCGAAGCTTTTTAAGACATTTTTATAAACTGATTTTCTTTTCTGCCTATCTGTCGCGCGGAATTTTTAAAATAATTTTCATCTAACTGCCCAAAGAGCTGAGCTATAGACTTTTAAAAAGAAAAATGTTTCAAAAGTAAATGAGAATACATGATCAAGCATTAATGGACTTTAGGGAGAGGATCTTGAGGGCCCAAGATCCAGATTTCGTTTAAAATATTATTTTAAATTTAAATGACTTCCTATCATGTAATTGCGCTGAATATTAAAATACATGTATACTACCGACGACAATATATGCTTAAATAAAGACGGACTTAGGGGGACGAAAGTCATAAGGGTCTTGGGCCCTCAGCTTCAGTTAAAAATTTCATTTCGAATTTTAACCACTTCCTTTTATCTAGTTGAGCTAAAATATTGCATACATGTATAACTCCGATGGCAAACCTTTATCATGCAGATTTGGACGTAGGGAAGAGAGCCTTTGTTACTCTGGGCCCCCAAATCCAATTTAAAATTATTTGGAATTTTTACATCTTCATTCCATCTAATTGAGCTAAAACTTTGCATATTTGTAAAACTCCAATGGGAATAAAAGACTTGGTGGAGGGAGGGCCTCTGGGTTCCATGGACCCAACTCCAGTTTTAGATTTATTTCATACTTTTACAACTTTCTAGCATTTAAATGAGCTAAAATTTTTCATACATGCATAACTCTGATAACAATATATGCTTAGGAAGAAAAGCACTTAAGGAAAGGGGTCATTGAAGCTCTTGGCCCATAAATAGAGTTAAAAATATTATTAGAAATTTGAACCCCTTCTTACAATTCATTTGACCTAAAATTTTGCATAGATGTAAGACTCCAGTGACAATAGAAGCTCAAGCAAAAACGAACTTAGTGGAGAAGGTCAACTCCAGTCAAAAAATTGTTCTCGAATGTTAATCTCTTTCTATTATCTAGTTCAGCTAAAAGTTTTCATTCATGTATAACTCCAATGATATTTTATGCTCAAGCAGAAACGTATCACAGGGAGGAGTCCTTGGGGTCGTGGGACACAAAATCCAGTTAATGATTTGATTTCGAATTTTTACAATTTCATATCGTTTAATTGAGCGAATGTTTTGAATGCATGTATAACTCTAACAATAATATGTGCTCTAGAAAAAACGGAAATAGGGGAAGATCTGGATCCTCAGCTCCAGATAAATATTTAATTTTGAATTTTTACAAATTCTATAATTTAATTTGAGTTAATATTTTGCATAAACGCATAACTCTGTTAACATTATATACTGAGGAAGAAACGGATTTAGTGGAAGAGGCTTTTGGGGCCTTGGGCCAGAAATAAAGTTAAAGATTTGATTTCGAATTTTAATATTTTCAAATCGTTAAATTGAGTTAATAATATATATACATACATAATTCCGAAAGCAATATATGATCAGGAAGAAATGGGCTTAGGGGAGGGGCTCTTTGGAGCCCTGTGCACCCAACTCCAGTTAAAAATATTATTTCAAATTTTAACCACTTCATGTTATCCAATTGAGCCAAAATTTATATACACGTAAGACTCCAATGACACTACATGTTCAAGAAAAAACGGACACAGTGGAGAGAATCTTAGGCCTCCAATTCCTTGATAGATCTCTAAAATTTCTCATGCATGTATAACGCCGTTGACAATACATGCTAAAGCAGAAGCGAACTTAAGGGAAAGGGTTTTTTAGGGCCCTGGGTCCCCAACACCAGTTAAAGACTTGATTTCGAATATTTAGAACTTCCTATCATTAATTGAGCTAAAACTTTGCTTACGTGCATAAGTCTGATTAAAACATATGCTCAGGAAAATGGACTTAGGGGAGGGGACCCTAGGAGCGATGGAGACCAAATTCCAGTTAAAGATTTGATAGCAAATTCCTTAAACAGTATTGCCAAATTTAGGGACTTTTTTATTCAGTATCACCACTAATTTTAGCTGTAACAGTTGCCGTATCATTCCGAACGTTATTCGTTCATTATATATATATCAAATATCCCTCCTCAAAATTATTGGTAAAAGCTGAATAAAAGAGTCCCTAAATTTGGCAACACTGTCATTAACCCCTCAAGTTCATTTATAAATTGGTTTTTGAATTTTATGCATTTTTCGTCATCCGATTACGCTAAAATTTGGCCTACAAGTATAACTTCGGTAACAATACATACCCAAGCACATCTCACATTTCGAGTTTTTTGCAATTATTCAGAATAGAACTTTGCCGTAAAAGGTAGTGGTCAATTCATAGCAGCGCCAGATATTGAAAGATTTGTACCAAGATTTGATATTCACGAATATATCAAGATTTAACTAATACAAGTAACTCTAAAATTGCGTAAAATTCTGTAAATTAGGTCTCGAGCTGAAGTTTCCACAAAATTTTCCTTCCATACTTCTAAACAGACGAACATTAATCAAATCTAAAAATATTTAAATCATTTTCAAAAAATCTTGAAACGTATAGATCTGCATGAAACTGGAACTCGAATGTATGTTGAGGAAAACAAAATTATTCTACGTCTTCAATATAATAACGTCGCCAAGGAATAGCATACACAAATATTTTTTCTAACTTTATTCAATAAATCTTAACATATGTAGTTTGCAATTTTTACCAATAAATGAATGGATATTGCCTTATTGAAATTCACACAGAGTTGCCAACTATTTAATTTATTCCAGAACCTTTAATTTATTCCGGAACCCCACCTTTATTTCATACCACTATTTTTTTAAGAGATTTTTTTTCCTTATTTTATTGTAGTTACATATTGGAGAAAAATACTCTATAAATAAAATGGCACGAAATAAAGGCGAAGCAAAATTTGCTCCAGAATAAATAAAAATGTTGGCAACTGTGCTCCCAGAAAGCTAATATGAGCAGAGCCACCTGTCGGCTAATGCACATACAAGTTAAATACCATTATTTTTCATATTGGACACATTACACAAGACGTTTGGTGTATTAATACATTCCAGAAGCTGAGATCTATCCTCCCCTACATTGGATATTGCAGCACAGTAGCACCGTATGTCGTCCGATATTCACCCAAATGAAATTCGCATTATGTATACAGTGTTGCCAGATTTTACGATTTTTTATTCAATATCCACCGCTAAATTTTAAACGTAACGGTTGCCTAATAGCGTCGAAGATTAATCGTCTATTATATATATCAAATATTACTTCTCAAAATTATTGGTGACTATTGAATAGAAAAGTAGCAAAATCTGCCAACACTGAATGCATATTCCTCACACATATAAAGTTTGTACAATGAAACCCAGAAAAGCTGAGATTTACACCTTCCGCAAATAAGAAAGATTTCAGGATAGCAGTCGTCTCTATTGAACGATAAGCATCCAAATTAAATCATAATTCATTTTCATAAGTACTATCGGATATATCCAGTTTAGTGCATTTATAAGCTCTTGAAGCTGATATAGCTTTCCCGTGCATCCTTCCCGCAGTGGAAATTAAGCCAATTGCCCAGCAAACACATAAGTATCAGAAACATTACGTTCTGCTATCAGATGTATGAAATTTGTCAGAGATGTCGATTTTTTTGTAACATTGAGATATTCCTTTCATGACAAATAAAATTATATCAAATAAATGGTGCCTGTACGGTACCAAAAATATGATATTTTTAGGCAGTACAAGAGAAGTATCAAGTAGCTATTATCAGACAGGTATTCGAAAACTGACTGCTTTTCGTGGCGTCACTAACGTATCAAATGCAAAATGTTATTCTGGTATCAGATATATTAGTTTTTAACATCAGATTCAAAGAATCAAAATGCTGCCGATATTGTATCATTATTCTCGCTCGGTTTTGTTCCTTGCTACCACTAAATATTTAGAAATAAACTTGCTTGTATGCTAAGAAGTTGTTACCTTCCAGAAATAAATAGTAGTCATGTTAATGTGTGTACGACCAATCATCATCAGAAATGAAAAAGATCACTTAGTCAAAAGAAGGTTTCAGCAAACTAAAACTGTGTTCGGAAATAAAATACCAAATAATAACTATGATATACAACACATGCCAGTGACAAGATTCCCCAGAGCTGCCTTTAACTACACCCCGAAAGGCAGAAGAGACCGAGGACGTCCGAGAAAGCGGTGGATTGACCAATGACGCCGGAACAGGCACCCTGCCTACTCCTTGAGGTTGTTTATGATGATGATGATGATGATGTGTCGGTGAAATTAGTCAGGCGCCATCGGAACTCGCATGCATTTTCGTCGATTAAGAACTGGAACTGTCGTCGACGATCGAAGTTGCGCCCGGAATCTAGCGACCGATCGGCAACCATTTCACGTATCGGTGAGAATATCGATTCAGCAGACACTTTCGACGCATAAAGGTTACGAAATTCTGGCATCGAAATAAAATATCTCATGTCGGACGAATGATGTCATTTTTATACCAATATGTCACTCCTATGTTTGCTAGGTGTTGGCTTGTGTACACACAAATTTAGAGGTCATGTGTATAATATTTCCCCTCTCAATTAACATTTCTTGCAATTATGCATAATAGAAGCTGAGATATAGCCTTCCCGTAAATGAGAGTGATCGAAGAATAGCCGCGACATCTGTCGGAAAATTTTCACCAGGAGTTCATAGGAACTAATATATGTCAAGATGCAATAAATCACAAAATTTTGCAAGGTTAGTAGGTCTTGACATAGAGTTGCCACAATTCTTTGCCACACACAATCAGACGCACAGGTCGATAGAAAAACAAATGTTATTTATATCTGCTGAAGATTTTTTGGGTATATCAAAACGTATAAATCCATCAAAACCCGGAAGTCGAAATTTTAACGAATCCAATAATTTTTTTAATAAACGCTAGATATTGAGGGTTGTGGGACCCATATGCACATTAATTAAGAATTACCGAAAAGTGATAAAAATAGGGAGCCGTACCTAAAAAACGGTGGCTGATAAGGCAAAATGGGCGTCGTATTCGGATTCAGGAGATCATTTTACATAAGAATTTTCAAAAATTGTGTTGTGGGCAATTTTCATGTGTTATTTATAAACATTTTGCATTTGATTATTAATTTTGCATTTGATTAATCGTCTATATTTATAGAAAATATCACTTCTCAAAATTATTGGTGACAATTGAATAAAAAAGTATCAAAATCTCGCAACACTGCCCTTAAATGCAGAAAATCACAGGATATTAGCACCACCTGACAGGCGATATATACAAAAAGCTAATCAGCACCAATTTAAGTGAAGTTCAAACAAATATCATGTTTCGTTAAACTCCATACATTGTTTGTGAGATACAGTGTTCGCAAAATTTTAGCGACACATAAACGGACATTTTTCTAAAAAGGGTTGAATCATATTCAAAAAAACTCAAAACGTTACTCCTTAAAATAGTAATATATGTGAATTATTTCATGTAGCCCTGCAAACGAATAATTAATATTTCAGATAGTACTCTCTATAGGAAACCAGCTCATATACAGTGCAGCCACGTTTCCTAAAACTACCAGCCACGACGCGTCCAAAATGTTAGAGGGATGCCAGCTTGGCCAGCAGGTTGTAATTTGGAAAACTTCCAATAATTCGCGCTCTGTTATCATTCATTTTCTATGAGCCGGATGACTGTCACCCCTATTTTAACAGTGAACACGTTGAATTAGCGCTTGCGCAGAGACTTCCATGGTTTCGTGAAATGTTATCGAAGCATACATCTCAATGTTATCAATCTTATTATGTTTAATACAAAACCACATTGAAAAAAAAAAAAAAAAAAAAAAAAAGAAATATCGTCGATAAATAGTAATTTATCGAAGAAAATAATACGTGTCCTTCATTACAAAAGTACTAATACTAACGAAGTAAGGCAAATATATTGTACCGTGATTTCTGGGTAACACCTAAATACTTTAACCAAATTTCAAGTGAACTGGTTCACTCTTTCAAACATAAACGTGAGACAAACCGTCGCCAAAATTTTTTTTTTAGTCTCAATTTGGAGGTCTCACTGACGTTTCGACAAATATGACACACTTTCCAATTTCTGGGAAATATTTAAACTAAAAATTGCTATTTAACATGTATCAAGTTTTATCCCACAAAGTAAATCTGTTATTCATGTAATAATATTAAAGTATTTTAATAATTTAAATAACTTTCTCCAACAAATTATCATTTAAGATTTAGTCTCCAGTTATGTTTTCCAAAAAGCGCCAGCATATCTTTAATGTGGCCCTGTATACAAGTTTGCACATATCTAATACTAATTAAAAATTCATTTCAGCTGAAAAACATTTAACATTATTGAAATGATCAACAATATATGACTGTGGATTAAATTTTTTAAAGATTATCGCCTGCATTCAACTAAAAATTAATTCTTATGAATGCTATTTATACCGTAATTTTCTGCGTATAATCCGCAGATAAAATATGTCATTCCTCCACCAGAAATTTTCTTTAACTTAGAAATTTATATTATTTTGAAGTAACAGCTCGTACAAATAGATCCTCGTTCGCTAACTAAAATTTCTGGTGCAGAACTGACTTACCTGACATGCGGATTATACGCAGAAAATTACGGTAAATACAATTTTTTATAGTTTTTGGCCCCCAGAGCGAAATTTCGGTAATTTTTTAGCTCTAACTAGAAAACTACTCGTTTGAATGAGCTGTAAATTTGTATACGAGTATTTAAAGGTCCAAGAAATCGAATTCTGTTATAAACAAAGGTCACGATTCATATTTTTTTAAATATTAATTTAACAATTTTATTCTGCGGATAAAAAATTTAAAACCTTAATGAAACAGATAAATATGTTTGAAATACGGGTAATTAATACTTTCGCTACCGCATGTTTTTGTCTTTTTGACATTAAGGTCCTCCTGTGGGCGTTATTATTGTATATTACATTATTTTAAATCAATATTTTCTGTATTAGTATTTATAATATAAATAAATATACATTACAACTATACTCTTCCTAATCAAAGTATTTGTATCCATAGTGTATTAATAGTAAAAAGGAGAATATTGGGAATATAGTTAAGAAATAATGTAACCTATGTAACCTAAAGAAAAGCTTACTGGTGGAGTTACAGATTTTCAAATGACGTAAACTCACGTCAGTGGTCACGAAAGTGTTAACACCATAAAAATAATCAGCCAGAAAAAATTAAAAATGCAGCAGATAAAAATGTAAATATGCAATATGATTTTAACATTAGAAGCTCGAACATTTAGATGTGTATAATGCCTGAACTTATTCATGAAATGAATACCAGATGTATATCTGGGGATGAAGGTGACCGTAGAATCGATATATGAAATCAAAATTGCATGTTGCCATTGAAAATATTAATGTTTGACAGAATTTCAATGTTCAGACGCTCCATAAGCTTTTTTATTTATTTATTCATTTATTATTATTATTGCAGACATTAAAAGAAGACAAAAGTCTCTGACAAATGGCAGCTGTGTTGTCTCTCTGTAATAATATACTGATGACCAGTGTTGCCAAATCTGGCGGATTTTTTATTCAATAATCATCAATAGATTTTAATTGTAACGCTTGCCTAACATTTTCGAATATTGGTAGTCAACTATGTGTATCAAATATCACATCTCAAAATTATTGGTGAATATTGAATAAAAAATCCTCCAGATCTGGCAACACTGCTGACGACATAGGTTTTTTCTATCTATTGGTGGACTGTATAACTTAGAAACCAGGGGTCGTACTCTCCGCCCCTTTTTCAGGACACTCTAAGAGATGAGAAATATCTGTCTTTTTTTCCACCACCAATTTTATGCAAAAAACTTTATAAGAATTTTTATAGTAATGTGTCAAAAATGAAAAGGATAGAGATTATATTGTATGAAGAAGTGGTAGCAATAAAGGCGGAAACTTTCTCCTCCTTGAGAGTGTCCTGAAAAAAGGGAGCAGAGTACGACCCCTGTTAGAAAGCCTTATTTTATTAGGTGTAAGAAAAATTTCAGTCGTTGTGTGGCACCCAAACAGAGAGTTTGGACACGAAGCCAAGCCTTTTAATGTGATCCAAAGCAGTAGTCTGATGAATCCCAAGATTAAATCCCACTTTTTTGGAAGTTAACGTGGGATTTGTCCTGATCATACTGTAGCGCTTCGTCAAAGACACCTGATGGTCTTCCTGATCTGGGTTCATCTTTCAAAGAAAAATTTTCCAAACGATATTTCGCAAACAATCTTTGGCATGTTTGAGCTGTTACTGCGTCCTCTCCGAATACATCTCACAAGATTTTTGTTGTCTCCATTGCGTTATTCCCTTTTTGGAACTCGTACAACATACATTGTCTTAAGTGCACTTTTCTTCACCCATGGTGACAGTTCTACAAGTTTGAAAAATCGACTAAAATACAAAAAAATGTGTGTAAATCGTTAAAAATACTCTAACCTAACTGTTTAAAAGGTTTGAGTCGATAATCGACAACGCATAAAAGTGCACGTGTTCAAAAACGACAGAACTTTCCCTTACACTTAATAGTTTAAAAGCAGTGTTGTCAAATCTGGAGGATATTTTATTCAATAATCACCAATAATTTTTTATTGTAAAGTTTGCCTAATCACTTCGAAGATTAATCTTCTATTATTTATATCAAATATCACTTTTTAAAAATATTGATGATTTTTGAATAAAAAATTCGCCAGATCTGGCAGCGCTGTTTAAAAGTGTGTATACACAGAGACTCCAACATCCTAATTAATATTCCGTAGTGTTGTTGGTCACGCTCTTTTTTACATACCAGTAAATTTTTAGAGTAATACTCTCCAAATTCAGTTACGATTAAATAAGAAGAAAAATACTCTAAAATAATTCTGGTGTGAAAAAAAAGGCGGGGCTAACAATACTACGGAATATTAATTAGTATGTTGGAGTCTTTGGTATACACTGTACATATATAGTGTCTGCAGGGTCAAGAGTTTTCGTCTCAAGACAAAATTCTTCCGCCAGTATTGTTTATCAATAATTCCTACCATATTTGTGCAGTAATTTATTGCGATTGAATACGATACAAGGTACTCATAAAATGTACTGGTGTGAGTGTTCCTTTCTGTAACAGAAACTCTTGCACCCTTGACTCAGTGTTGCCAGACTTTGCGACTTCTTTATTCAATAGTCAACAATAATTTTGAAGTATCTGATATACATAACAGACGATTAATCGTCTCCTATGCATATCAAATACTATTTTTCAAAATTATTGGAGACTAATGAATAAAAAAGCCGCAAAGTCTGGCGACACTGCCCTGAGTGTGTACCACTGGTATATTTACCTTACTTTCGATAATTATAAAAAGTAACAATAAAGATTATATTTTAATCACATTAAGTCACTGAGACAGATAATTCATATTAAAAATATACATTTTAAAATATTAAAAACACAAAAACATAAATTTAAACGTTTCGAGCCTATTACAGGCTCCTCATCAGTATAAACATCAAGTGCAAATGATGAGATGAACAACAGACTTTATGTGAGTACAACGTATTCATCAGGAACTGCGCATGCCTCATTAAGTGGAGAAAAATGTTGATTTGTGTACCAGCCCTCCAGGAAAATTCTTGAGTGATAATTTAAACAATTAGATACGATTATTTTAGTATTGTTAAAATCAGGTAAATGGTCAGTTTCTACGGCATGTTGTACTATTTTTGAATGTATATCACGGTTTTTGAAATTTGTTTTATGTTCCTTAATTCGAGTATGAAGAGAACGGCCAGTTTGACCAATATAAACTGAACTACAAGATTTACAAGGGATATTATAAACAACACCAGTACGGGAAAAAGGGGGGATAACAGTTTTAAAATTTGAAAGGAAATTACGAATTAGAAATTGAGGTTTATAGGAAACAGATAAATTAACAGTGCGTAAAACTTTGGCAATAGATTCAGAAAAATTTTTATAGTATGGAATAGTAACAAACTTTAAAACTGTTATCCCCCCTTTTTCCCGTACTGGTGTTGTTTATAATATCCCTTCTAAATCTTGTAGTTCAGTTTATATTGGTCAAACTGGCCGTTCTCTTCATACTCGAATTAAGGAACATAAAACAAATTTCAAAAACCGTGATATGCATTCAAAAATAGTACAACATGCCGTAGAAACTGACCATTTACCTGATTTTAACAATACTAAAATAATCGTATCTAATTGTTTAAATTATCACTCAAGAATTTTCCTGGAGGGCTGGTACACAAATCAACATTTTTCTCCACTTAATGAGGCATGCGCAGTTCCTGATGAATACGTTGTACTCACATAAAGTCTGTTGTTCATCTCATCATTTGCACTTGATGTTTATACTGATGAGGAGCCTGTAATAGGCTCGAAACGTTTAAATTTATGTTTTTGTGTTTTTAATATTTTAAAATGTATATTTTTAATATGTATTATCTGTCTCAGTGACTTAATGTGATTAAAATATAATTTTACTACGAGACGTAATGATTTTTAAATATTTTAAAAACAATAAAGATAGAAATAAAAATGAAATGAAATGAAATGAAATAATACCAGCTCTCTGAAATCATAAAGTAAAGTGAAAGTAAAATTATTTTAAAAGAAATATTCGCTTTAAAATATATTCCCCTCCCACATTTTTTAACCACTTGAGTCAGAAGAATAGCCAGAGAAATACTCTCTCTCCCATTCACTATGATTATTAGATACATAATAATAAGTAGATATTTAATAATGAGATATGTGTGTATGTATATATATATATATATATATATATATATATATATATATATATATATAAGTAAAATAGAATAAACTTTTTGAATGGGACTGTTTTATTAGTTATTATTATTTTTACAAATTAACAATTAATTACTTTCCCTTATCATATCAATAGAGTTTGCAATGAAGTAAGTTATGGCTCCAATGCAATTGCTGAGTCAAGTATGAATTTTTCATTAATATAGCAAATATTCAAAGATGATAAATCAAAATTTTGTAGGCAATTACCATATGTTTCAAAAGCACGCAACAGTTTACGTCGCTACTTTCATGCTCATTCACACTCATTTTTTTCCCGACGAAGGGTCTACTTTGATCCGAAACAATTGTTGGTAGCTTTTTCCATTTATGATGGTTACATGTACGTTATATGTTGTTTATGTTACTATCCAAAGATTGTTCTATCTTTGCTTTATAGCCCTGTTTACAATGAAAACCGGTAAGATTTTTTTTTTTTTTTCAGATAACCAAATCCTTTTAAGATTGAGTATTTTGCTTCAATATTTCCTTATACAAAAATACTCTTTTCCCTTTTTTTTTTTTTACGTATTCTTTTAATCATGAGTTACTTAATTAGCGAATAATCGTTCTTAAGATAGTACTTTCACCCAGAGGCGGGCCCTTTCTTTTGAGGTCGAACATCTTCATAAAAAATAGTAACGATAATAGCTTTTCTTCGAATTGTATGAGGAATTTCAGAGTGGAAAGAATTATATCCACTGTCTCTCAAAAAACTCGCTCTGAAAATAAGAAGTTTTGAAAAAGAATCTCCTGGCTAAAGAAAAAAGAAAAAAAAAAGTGTCTGACGCGGTAAAGGTCTGTCAACGTTTCTTTATGTAGGTCTAGGTAGCACTGCAGTAAGAATCGTTGACTGTTGATTATACAATCAGCTGAATCTTTGAACTATTGCCCATCGCAAAGTAATCAATTGCATGAATTTATTATTCTTGTGCATTGTTTTAACGGGCGACGAAAGGGCCGACGCGTAAAGAAAAAGATTGACGCATTCTTTATATTATTTTATTTTAACATGGTGTCAGGATCCATACACATAAAAAACAATCTACAAATGTTAATTTTGTTATTTCGTTGACTTTCCATTTTAAAATTAGAATTTTAGCAACTGTAATTCGAAGATTCATTTACACATTGTTAGTCTTTTAAATTAATTACTAATTAATAAATAATCTCGAAAATGAGTAAAATAAGTTGAGAAATATGCTTCTGTTCGAAGTAATGAATGGTTGATCACTTCTTTTTGTTTTTTAAATGTTCGTTTTGTTGTTAAGTATGAGGTTTTATTTTTAATGGTTCTTTGATTCAGCTTTTTGTTGTTATTTTTATGAATAACAAAACAGTTTTTGATATCTTATTTACATTCGTCATGCAAGGGTTACTATATTCATGGCCGTCAAATATAAAAAAATCGTATATGAAACGCTGGATGTGGCATAGTGATTTTCCAAATTTTTCCTCAGTGCATATTTTATATCTATGTGTTAATATTAGTTTTATTCCATGACCACAAAATAAATTTTATTGATTAATGATCAGTTTATTTAAAGTTTTTATTTTTATTATTATTATTATTTTTTTTTAATTATTATTATTATTATTATTATTATTATTATTTTTGACTCATTCCTAAATTATCAAACTTTTGTTTTGTTTACATTTCCTTTTTGTCAACTTAACAGCAGTTGGGAAAACAAAAAGGAGAGAGGCAAAGAGAGATTATTCTATTCATTATACTGCAATTCGTACAATATTAGTACTAGGTTAAACCAGAGAATATCACGAAAGTATATAAAAAATTAAAACGAACCTACCACAATTGCATCAGTTACTAATCAAATAAAAAGTAATCGGTATCACCTGAAAAAATCTGCTATTTATAATCATCAATAAATTAAAGTATTTCAGAGTAATTAAGAAATAGATTATATTTAAATAAAAACAATTGTTTTATTTAGTTTCAAGTAACATTGAAGAAATATAACTATTAGTTACATATTAATCATAACATTTAAAAATATCTAACAAAAGTTGTGTTTATCAATAATAGTCTAACAATGTATTATGTATGTTTCTAAATTTGAATCAATAAAGATCGTAAATAATTCACATGATGTAGCCATTTTGAAAACTTTAAGAGATCAAACAATGTTCACATCCAAATCTGGCAAGAAAAATGACATAAGTCATAAAATAGCAATTTTGAGTTTGTCATTGAAAAGTGCATATGAAGTGACCCAACATGCGTGAAAAGCATCATATCTTTACTGCACAATTTATCCACATAAAAGTGAGAAGCATATGCATTAGTTTTAATATAGGTTAGCCAATATAGTGTTACTTTTAAATTTATTTTTCTCAAGTGCTGCATCTCTGGTTTTATTTATTATTTTATTTTTTAGTAATTTTCCGACTGTGAAAATACATCATTACACTATTACTTATGTATAGTAATATTGCCTAATATTTTTCTGTTAATCCACTATTCTGAATAGTAGTTTTTTTTTTTTCCTGTAATATTATTTCATAATTGGTAAAATGTTACTGAATGTAAATGGTATTACTGAAAAAAATTGTCAAAAATTTGACACATGAATATAAGAGTAAATCACCCAGTTGGATATTCAGTGTTTATCAGTAAAATTTTTGCATGATATAGTTAAACTTTTCTTTTATTAGTCACAGTTCACAGTATAGTTATTAGTAAGAGTAATGTCAGATATAATGTAAAAGACAAAAGTTTTTGATTAGACATCATTTAGAAAGCTACTAGGTATGATTTAAACAACTTCTTCAAGAAGGACTTTATTTATTATAATAAAAGAGATTTATGGTTTCTAATCAGAATTTTGAATGTCACTTCAATAAGTTTCTGTGAATATAATTACCGTAATTTTCTGCGTATAATCCGCAGATAAAATATGTCATTCCTCCACCAGAAATTTTCTTTAACTTAGAAATTTATATTATTTTGAAGTAACAGCTCGTACAAATAGATCCTCGTTCGCTAACTAAAATTTCTGGGGCAGAACTGACTTACCTGACATGCGGATTTTACGCAGAAAATTACGGTATAAATCATTTGGCAACATAGCCAAACATATATATATATATATACTGATAAATGAATACACTACTATGCTGCTGAGTTTGTATCTGTTTTTTAAAATATTCATTTGATAAATGATGATACAGTGATGCTTTTCAACCGCAGACAGCAATTCTGATTTAGGTCACTTTATGGTCTCTGGTTCTGAAGGCGATTCGGAAAGTTAGCACATTTTATAATCTTTGTTAAATATTAAATCCCCCTCACTCCCCCCCCCCCGTTTTTTTTTTTTTTTTTGCTTCAATCACAAAGTTAGCATTGTTAAAATTTTAGAGGAAAACTTGTTCTTAAAGCATAATTTTATTTTTAAAATTACTTTTCAAAGCTAATTTCCAAAGTAATATATATATATATATATATATATATATATATATATATATATATATAATGTAAACAACAGGAAATACAATTTATTGCCTGAATAAATAAAGAGCTTGATCCTTAATTAAATTTAAGGATGTGTAATAGATAAAATGAATGCCATAACTGGTAACTGGAAGTTCAATTGAAAAAACTCAGTATCTCCTTATTTGCTTGAAATTTCCAACATTGAATTATACTTGAAAAATAGCATAGTGGGTCATCATTTAAAGTTTTAAAAATAAATAAAATATCTTCTCAAATTTCCACATAATTTTTATTTATTTATTTATTTTGTATAGAGGATTACATTCGTTATCCAATACCACCAACAATTAAAAAATGTGATTTTGTGTTCACAAGATATGTTTAGAAATAGAAAAAATCGAAGAAAGTAAAAAAAAATATATATACACACACACACATATATATATATATATATTAATGAAATAAACCCTTTATGATCGAAGCCATACCTCGCTAATTATCTTGTAAGATTTCTCTGCCACTGGCAGCCAAACCGTATATTATTCTATAGAGAAATGTTATGAGAATTACTCATTATCTATTCATTTATATTTATTTATTTAGTTTTTTTTTTTTTTTTTCGGTATTTTGAGAAAATTCGTAAGTGTTGAATTTATTCTTGTTTTTTCTTTTTCTTTTCTTTTCTTTTATTTTTTTTTCAAAAACTTTTTTATGTTTCATTTTGAAGTAATAAAAGCAAAGAAAAAAAATAAAATTCTTTGCTCATTTTTTTCCACTTTATAACTTCAAAATGAAGCAGTAAAATTAAAAAAAAATTAATTTGGGGAAAAACAAAGGCAAATTTTAATTATTCAAGAATTTTTGATAATAAAATCAGAACTAAAAAAAAAAAAAAAAATCATTAATTCTCATAGCAATTTTCCCTATTAAATTAAAGGGGTTTCAGCTGTTGGCAATGATATGTGTAGAGTCGCTGAGAGCTACACTATGTATACAGAGACCTTATTTATATATATTATTCAATCATTATACATGTATTAACAGTCATTAAAAATTATAACTTTCTAGCTCCATACATGTTTAAAAAACATTAAACCATAACTTCTATGTTATTTTTTAGGAATTTCAGGGATGAAAGTGGTTATCGTTATCGGCACCACTATTTTTATTTAGAAAAGATGAGCGTATTTTTAATCTAATATCCTTTGATTAAATAGGATACAGATTATTGTAAAAAAATGTCTGGAGGAACAGTTCCGCCTAAAGTCGGAAAACTTTCATCCCTGGAATTTCTTTTATAATTGAATAATTATTCGGCTTTCTTTGAATAGTTTTGTTGACTTGTAGCTAATAATGTAATAGTTTTATTTTACAAGACCTTCGTAATTTAGAGACTGAAAATTTTCCATTTCAAAATTTTTCGGTAAACCCACATCCCTACCAAACATAAAAAATGTAAAAGAGTAGGTGACAGTATTAAGATCGCAATGAAAAAATGAATTTTGTTATTGGGTAAAGTGTGAAAAAAAATTTCTGATTTCAAATGATATTTGTGTTAAAATTTTTAAAAGAAATTATTAAAAAATGCTTTTGTTAACAGAAGTTTATATAATAATGTAAAAAAATCTGTAGAAGACAAATATTTAATATATTTTTCAATTATACATAATTAAATAATATGAAAATAGATAGTTAATGACAGTCATTATTTACCTCTTATGAATATGCTGTGCTATTCAACTTCTCCGAATTTTATTACCTAAAGGAACGATTGTGAAGCAATCTGGACAGAAGAAAAGAAAAATTAGTTCAACTAGTGGTCTCTCTTTGGATCATTTTATCCACTTTATTCCTGTATGTGTAATATAATAAGGGTTTTTAACATAAGATATTTGTGACCACCCTGGTAGACATGCATGTTACATATGAATGAATTATTAATTTCAGATTGGTGAAGGACTTGAAAAATTTGAGAGATGATAGAAGTCTTGGAGGCGAACGAAAGCAACCATTTATTCTTGCCGTTGAAGACAAACACAGTCCAATTCAAACTTTTGTAATTTTTGAAAATAATTGTATTACAACAAATTCTTTACTAAAATCTGTTCATAAATGTTTTAAGTTAAGTAATATTTTAAATTTGGAGTTTTCACCATATTACCGAAGTATTTGGCAAATTTTTAATGGAAATTTTTATAAATGTAAATTTTCTGCTGACGTGCCATCATGTATATTAGAACTAAAAAATCGTCTTTTCATTAATTTGCAGTAGTTTAATTCATTTTGCTATTTGATTTTTTTTTTTGCGGAAATGAATCATTTTATTTGGTAAAATAGAGAAATTATTTGTGCATATTGGAAATGCATACATTATATATAACAGCTTTAAATCAACTGAATTTGATGATCATTATCACTGTTTTCAAAGTAATAAATACACATACAGTTAATTTCAAAGATATCAAAAGCTTGTACAGTTATGAGACTCTTCATATAAGGAAGTCATATAGACTGGATGATCGTAATATGTACATCTCATTAAAGCACAAGCCTTGATGTACTAGTGAAAATTTAGGCATAATTTGAAAGGTAATGGATGCAGCAAGTGAATCATCCGTACATTTCGTTTAAGAATTATGAAAGCTCAAAATTTTTAACTCTTAAAATCATTTAAAATCAATGAAAAGCAGATTTGAATGCAGGTAGTTTTTTTTTTTTTTTAATATAACTTAAAAACTAGTTCATAGAACGAGTTGAAAATTCAGATTTTTCATATTTAAAACTTATTTTAAATAAAAACTCAAACGTAACATATAATTTCTTAATCATAAATTAATTTTTTAAAACTTAAAATATGTGCATATAAAATTTCATGTCGTTTCCTTAAGCAGTTTTTGAGTTATGATTGAAAAACTACCCGCCTTCCAATCTGTTTTGGAATGATTTCAAATGATTTTAACATTAAGAGATTTTTAACATTAACAAATTGATCCTTCATAATTCCTAAACTAAATATCTGAATAAGTCCCCGATTTTTTTTTCCAATGGTAAAACAAGCTGAGAATACAAAATCTGTTATAAAATTTGGATGTTCATATAAAATATTTTTGATTTTTTTTCCCTATGTAGACAACTTCTAAGCTTTTTCTTTTAGCATATCTTTAAAGAACACTTAACTCTCAGCTGAATGGCACTTATCGCATGTCTCTATGATGCTTTATAGAGGGCATACTGTTTTTTATATTGCCAAATGGAATTGTATAGCAATACTTTTTGTGAAGTTTAGAATTGCTTACTTTTAATATTATTTCAAAATGTTTTATTGGTAAAAAAGATTGTTTATATATGTATATATATTGTGAAGTTTTGAATTGCTCACTTTTTATATTATTTCAAAATGTTTTATTGATAAAAAAAGATTGTTTATATATATATATACATATAATTAAAATTTCTTCCTAAAGTATGTATTAAACTTGCACTTTGCATATTTCGTGTTAAGATACAACTGCAGGTGTGTACTTAGACCTTTAAACTGAATTGTAAAAAAAAACTTGAATAATTGCATCTTAAAATACTGAACAGATACAAACGTGAAAATTGTACTACTTTATTTAATAAACGGCATATTTGAAAAGAGACCTCGAGGACACCCTGTATTTAGCAGTGTTTTGACCCTGTAGATTGCATTTACACTTTACATTCAATTTACTTTTAAATTTTTAGAAGTTAAACTTTATTAAAAGAAAATTTTGTTTTAAAATGAGATTCTTTGTAGCATTAAAATATGAGTTTTGCTGTTTGTATTTTTCTTGTCAGTAGTAAAAATATGTATTACTTTTTCATGAAAAACACTCTTATATATTTTATCTTTGACTGGATAATTTCTGTGCTTCATTATCATTAAAATTATTCATTTATCTTAAGTACATTTGGTTTTATTTGAATTTTTATGTTTTTTGTTGGAGGAGAATTCAGAATATGTTCAGCTTTTTATATCAGAACTCAAAAACGATTTCTTTTTACGAAAAAAAAAATATATATATATATATATGATGGTCACATCTGCTAAATAAAAATTTTCAATAGCTAAGTGTGGAATAACTTCATTAATCTATATTAGAAAAGGTCTCTAAAATAAAAATATCTGAAATCAAATTCTCTGCAAAATCTGTATTTTGTATTTTTCCCATTGACCAATATGATTGGCATTTCTGCTGATGGGTAATAGCATAGCTGCCAACTTCGGTAAAAAATTTCAGATCACAGTGGGTGTGGATCCCTACTTTTGCTTCCATTATTTCTAAATATTATACTTTGTGATTTATTAATCTTAAAAGTTATTGGAAAGAGAAATTATTACTTACAAATAATGATGTCAACAGTAGAATGTTGTCTCCTTGTGCTCTGAAAATTTTCAGCAGTTGGCAGCTGTAACAGGTTATGGTTGTCGATAGTTTTTTTTTTTTTTTTTTTTTTTTTCTTTTAAAGAACAATTCATAAAAATAAAAAAAAGACTCTTTGTATAAAAATGATAAAGCTGAATGATTCTACATTTTATTTTCTTTTGAGGTCTATAGAAAAGTCTAAAATTAAACAGTTATTTTTCTTTTAACAATCATACATTTAATGATTCATCTCTCCCCTCCTCCCCCTCCCCACTTTCAGTGGGGAAAAAAAAAGAAGATCAAAACCTGACCAAAGTCTTATTAAAAAAAAGTTTAACATTTTATCCAAGTATTCTTATTTATTTATTTATGTATTGTAAACAAAATAGTTATAATACCCTTAAGGCAGATTTTAAATACATGCAGGCTACTTTTGTACACATTCCTAACGGCACTTTTGCTCTCAAATGTTTCATATTGTTAGGGCTTTTTGTACAGAAAGTTTGCTATGATAGTGCTTTTTCCAGTTTTTGATAGAGGGACAAGATCTTTCAAAAACGACTGTCAAAGATGGCATTTAGAGTGCTTCTAAATCCAAACAGGCTACTTTTGTACACATTCAAGGCTTCATTTTAGTTCGTAAATGCACCCTATTGTCAAATGCTGTTATTCCGAAATTTTGTAATCACTGCTTTTTCCACTTTTCGATGTCGGCAAAAGATCTTTCACAAAAGACTTAAAGATGCCATTCAGTTCAAAATTCCTACAGTCCCTTTCTTTCGTTTGGGAAAATGGCCATTCTCCAAAGGTTCATGTGACCAAAATCACTTATAACTCAATATTTAATTAAATTATTGGAAAATTGGAAAACAGTATGATCAGAAACCTCTTAACTATTTGTACCTGCAAATATCAAGCTTCTAAATTTAAAAAATGAGAGCAGTTCTCAAGTGAAGTTTTGCATTGTCTAAAAGGGACAAACATTACATTTGTGAACAGCCTTAAGTAGAAGAATCTATGTGCCGTCTCAGGGGTCTATCCAGGCAAAAATTGGGACCCTTTTGCTGCCCCTTCACAAAATTCAAATCTCTAAAATAGACCCCTTCACAAAATTCAAATCCATAAAATGGGTTCCTTCACGAAATTCAGATTCATAAAAACAGCCCTTTGAAAAGATTTCTTTTTATAAAAATGATAATTTTGTAAAATTCTATGTTTACAGTATTATTTTTAATGAGTGTCTTTATTTGATTCAATAAAATGCCATTAACTTGATATTAAAAATTAGATAGAGAAACTGCTAAAATGATAGGTTTCATATGATAAATCTTTTTATCGTAAAAATATACAGATTTTCACAAAAATAAATAAAAATTTCACAAAAATAATTTGTTTTTTACAAAAATGGGCTCCAAAAATAAAACCTGGATCAACCCCTGAGTCCTGTATATGAAACAGTGATTCTACACATATAATTTTAAATGGAAAACATAATATACATCAATAAAACATAAATGAGTTTGAAATTGTTAAAAGGTATTTCATGCAATTACAGCCCATAGACAGCAATGTATGTGAATTCTTTTGTGTTGCTTTAAAAAATATTACATGTACCATTTTCTATTGAAAACAAGTGGTGTTTTCAATAACTTATATTAATTTCATTACTTTTGAAATGGGCATAATATAAAAAAAAATTATCTGAAAACAATCGCCCAGTTTGTTTAAACTGGTCTGTAAATGAACTATAAATGCTACATGTATACCGATTTTAACTGGTGTTTAACTTAAAAAAAAAAACAGTAGTACGATTTTAAGGTGGAAAAACAAGAAAACTAAAGTTATAAATGCTTTTTAATTATGATAGACAAGTACTAAAAATGAGTGAAGATTAAACATTTAATCAGTATAATAGTAAAAATATATTTAAGTAAACCCCCTAACTCATAAACATTTACTGTTTATTTTTAAAATCACTCTTGATTTTTCATAGGCTCTAATTATGGAAAATTCATAACCTGATTCACACTTTATTTCTTCTTATTTTTATCTGTTCAAAACATTTCATTGCTGCAATGCAATTTCAGAATTATTTTGCATGTTTTTTTGAGAAGAACAGTGGTGAATCCTAGCGTTAATCTAGCCTGCTCTTTCACACTAGTAATTTCGAGTAATTTTTTTCTAATAAATAGTCTAGGGTACTTTTTGGATTAAATAAAATGCAAATTCTTTAATTTTCAGTGGGAAAGATTATGCATAATTGAAGACAATATTCACTGTTAGAGAAGAAGGATGTCTCAAAAATGAGCACATGTCTAATTAATTTTGAGTACAGGGGTATCTTAAAAACGAGCACATGTCAAATCAGTTTTGAGTAGAGGAGCGTCTTAAAAATGAACATATTTTAAACCACTTTTAAGTAGACTAGTTTCTCAAAAATGAGTAAATATGAACCTATTTTAAGTAGATTGGTGTCTCAAAAATAAGTACATGTAGAAACATTTTTAAGTAGAGTGGTGTCTTAAAAAAAAGCCCGTATCAACTCACTTTTAAGAAGATGAGTGTCTCAAAAATAAGTACATATCGAATCATTTTTAAGTAGAGTGGTGTCTCAAAAATAAGTAGATGTTGTGTCATTTTTGAGAAGAGGATGTATTTCAAAAATAAGATCAGTTTTCAAATCTAAACCATTTTGATTCGGGACTATTCTGAGTAAGTGATGTACTTAAAAACAAGCAATTTTGTCTCAATAATAAGAACCCAGATTTAACAGTGTATATATACCAATTTTGAACGGTTTAACCCAATTTCTAATTTTTTGTCCTCCTTTGCCCCCTTTTCCGTCCCTTAATAATTTTACATTTTCGAAAATATCCTCATTCGACTTGTAGACCCCCAAAACCTATATATATATATATATATATATATATTCTTGAACGGTCTAACTCAATTTCTAATTTTTTGCCCCCCCTCTGCCCCTCTTTGCGCCCTTCTCAAAAAATTTTACACTTTTGAAAATATCCTCATTCGATTTCTAGGCCCCAAAAACCTATATATACCAATTTTGAACGGTCTAACTCAATTTCTAATTTTTGCCTCCCCTTCCCCCGTTCCCTCCCCCTAATAATTTTACACTTTTGAAAATATCCTCATTCGACTTGTAGGCCCCCAAAACCTACATATACCAATTTTGATCGGTCTAAATTAATTTCTAATTTTTTACACACACCCCGTCCCCTTGTCTGCCTCCTCCTAATAATTTTGCACGCTCGAAAATATCCTCATTCGACTTGTGGGCACCAAAAGCTTATATTTACCAATTTTGAACGTTCTAATTCAATTTCTAATCCCCCCCCTAATAATTTTACACTTTTGAAAATATCTTCATTGGACTTGTAGGCCCCATAAAATTGTAAATACCAATTTTGAACGGTGTAACTCAATTTCTAATTTTCTGTCCCCCCTTGCCCCCTTTCTGCCCCCAAATAATTTTACATTATAGTAAATATCCTCATTCGACTTGTAGACACCCAAAACCTATATATATCAATTTTTAACTATCTAACTCAATTTCTAAATTTTTGCCCCCCTTGCCCCCTTTCCGACCCCCTCCCTGATAATTTTACACTCTGAAAAATACCCTCATTCGACTTGTGGGCCCCAAAAACCTACATATGCCAATTTTGAACGTTCTAAATCAATTTATAATTTTTCCCACTTTGCACCCGCCTTCCCGCCCCCCTAATAATTTTACACTTTCGAAAATATCTTCATTTGACTTGTAGGCCCCATAAACTTATATATACCAATTTTGAACGGTCTAACTCAATTTCTTACTTTTTGTCCCACTTGCCCCCCTTCCCGCCCCCCTGGTAATTTTACGCTTTCGCAAATATCTTCATTCGACTTGTAGGCCCTATAAACCTTTATATGCCCATTTTGAACGGTTTAACTGAATTTTTAATTTTTGTCCCCTTAGCCCCCCCCCACCCCCCCTTTTTTTTAACTCAGGAGACCTTAAAATATGTATATCAGGTGAAATCTCGATACCGAATTTTTGGACCGAATATAGTACCGTTACCTACGGTAGTCGAGTAATGGAAGTAAAACGAAAAAGAATTATTTTTACCTTCAAGTTTATTCGTTTCTATGGAAACTCACATCGTCTTTTAAAATTTAATTTGCTATTAAAATCTAATTGTTTTTTGTTTGTTAACCAAAATTGATGAAATTTGAACTGCAAGTCGGTCTTGTGTTGTACAGGCTATATATTAAGTGTTGTGTACGTGAGAGAAAATTCTGAAATTAAAAAACATTATTGATAATAGTAAGTCAACGAGGAAAATAATTGTGCATGTGTAGAAGCATCACTCCACGTCTGCGGAAGAAGTACACACGTCCCCGGTGTGTACTTCTGATGGTGTGCTTTTTGATATGAGTATTTTTTTTTAAGAACTCGTCAATACATGAATACCTGGAAAACTAATGGTTAAATCATTGAGCCATAGATCTGGGATAATTTAAAAGAAATTTATCGGTTGTTTTCATTAAAAAAAAAAAAAAAAGAAAAAAAGAAAGAAAAGAAAGGTCATTGAACCATGCCATCGAACCATGTCATTGATCCATACAAAAAAAAAAAAAAAAAAATCATTGAACCATAGATCTGTAATAATTTAAAAGAAATTTATCGATTGTTTTCATTTTTAACAAAAGAAAAAAAAAAAAGACGCATTTCCTAGAATGCCATCTGTAGAGCACAAAATTGACTTTCTTTTGACATTTATCTATCTAAGATGAAAATCATCTGCATTCATCATGAAAAATATTTTTAATAAATAATTTATACTTTGTGAATTTGTATAGGAAATACAGAAGAAAGTTTTGTGATGGTTACAACATACTAGGTTTACATTAAATTTTTATGGCAGAAAATAGCTTTATATTTTTAATTTGAGCTAGGCTTACCACTTTTATTTTTCAATCACGAAACAAAATTTCCTTTTCCAAGATTGAACTTGACGTATAGGAATACCTCCCAACATCCTAATTATGAATCCGAAGAATTTTAGCGCACGTCCCTTTTTCCACGCCGTTTTATTTTTAGAGTCATTATTTTCAAATGTAGTTCCGATTAAATAAGTATAAAATTACTCAAAAAAAAAAAAAAAAAAAGGTGTGAATAAATAGGCGGGTACTAAAAACCTTCCAATTACACTGCTCTGCAAAAAAAAAAAAAAGAGATCTGATACCATTCTTGCTGATTTTTATGTAAAATGACCTCCTGAATCCTAATATGGTTCCCATTTTGCCTAGTCAGCCACCATTTTCTTGATACACCACCCCCTCCCTCAATTTCTTTCCCTGTTCGATAATTTTATGACCATGGATTTGATTTGAAGATTGAAAAATAATTAATTTAACACCTTAAAACAATATATGTATATATATATATATATAAAGTTTAAAAAATAACATTAATAACAGATTAAAAAAATATAATATATGTAATGCATAATTTCTGTGGTAAATCCCCTCCCGGTGTAACTCTGTAGCCCATCAGAAAATATTTAACTGTTAAAATAATCTCCCCCCCCCCCCTCCTCCTAAAAATCAAATTTATAGCCACAAAATCACTGAAAAATGATAAAAACAGGTGTCATTTCTAAAAAACGGTGGGTGATAGGGCAAAATGGGCGTCATATTTGGATTTAGGAGGTCATTTTACATAAGAACATGCTGAAATGGTGTCAGAGACAATTTCCATGCCGAGCAGTGTTATTAATGAGATGGTTGGCAGATATGCATATAACACGATCAATCAGAAAATCAATTTTTTGCAGTCATACTTTTCTCTGCATGCATCAAAATTGAGGATAATCAGCTAATCTTTTTAGAAAGGTTACAGTACAGTACTAACATCTGATGATTACTAAAGGTGTACCGAAGTACCGGGTACTTGGTACGTAATCAGTACTCGGCCAAATTTTAACTAAACCTTAGCCAACACCAACTAGATGTAAGAATTTCATTATTTATATGCATTATTGAAAATAAATAAATTAATAACAGTAGATGTTTATTAATAAGTACACTAAAAAATTGTTAACATATTAATACAAAGTCGTTAAAAAAAAAAAAAAAAAAAAAAAAAAAAAGCTATAAGCAACAGATTTTTGCATTTTAAAGTGGGTGAAAAAATTGCCCCCAAATTTAGTATAGGACGATTCATAAGATGTATTTTAGAGGTAACACACTTGTCCATTTTAGCTCTAAGGACTATTTATAGCAAATGTTCATTTATAATCACCCTTTATATTTGTAATCTAATGCAATAATTAAAAAAATAATAATACATAAAATTGTGTCTTCAAAATAGAGAAAAATGTTTTAGAAAGAGAAATAATAATAATAATAAAAATAATAATAATAATAATGCAAATAAAATTTTAATTCTACAGTTTTCTAGAAATAAAAGTAAGCCACTTTTAAAACTGTAAAAAAATATTTAAAAAGTAATTGTAAATAAAAAAGAAAATGCACTGAAATGTTATTAAAAATATTTTCTATTAATTTAATCTCTGTTGTTTTGGAAATTATGACAGAAAACCACCAATCCTTTTTATACTTCAAGGATTTGAAGATTGATGAATCCCATCATTTGAAATGATAAAATATTTATTTTACTCTTCCCTTTTCATGAGTTTATTTCATGCATCTTAAATCTGAGTGTATAAAAACTATTATCTCTGAAAAATATCTGAGAATGAGAATTTTACATCTTAGAAGAATTTTAAGAATAAAGAGTTTAATTATCATAGTTTAAGTGATCTGCTAATCTGGAAATATCAAACATAGCAATGAACAATCATGCATATACACGTACATTTTACTGCAAAATTTCTGAAACATTTCATGCAAATGTGCTATTTGCCATTTAACAAGATCAAGGGTGAAAAAATTTCCGTCTCAAGACAGAAGACTTACATCACTACCTTTTTCATCTATAATTTCTGTCATATTTGTAGAGTAATTGTTTGCAGATTAATTATGATAAAATTTATTGATAAAAAATAGTGGTGAAAGAATTCCGTCTTGAGACGTAAACTCTTTTTTTTTTTTTTTTTTTTTTTTTTTAAGATATGCAAATTTATTTCTGTGTACATCAATTATTCTTTCTTACAACTACTTGGTACTCGATATCCACCCATACTTGGCCCGCCGCCGAGTACTCGGCCAAAGTACTACTCGGCACAGCACTAATGATTATAAAAGTTATATAGTGGTTAGTGGTTAATTAAAGTAAAAGAAAATATAATATCACTTACTGTCGCAAAATGTAACCCCTAACAGATTTCCATAATTTTACAAGAAGGAGATAAATTAGATAAATTACACCATTACATCCTAATGGAAAAAAAAAAAAGACAAATTACATCATTACATAAAACAGATAAAAACTTACCTTTAATGGATGCAGATCTTAAATATAGATGAACGTTTCAAATGAATTACTTGTATTTATTTTAAACACTGTGAAACGATGCGAAAATAATAATAATAATAATAATAATAATAATAATAAAATAATATATGTATATATATATATATATATATATATACTAAGTAAGAATTTTTGCTTTGAAATAACGATTAATGCTACATCAGACGTGTAATAAAAATCAATCAATATTACCGATGTATTCGCAAATAAAAAGCACTTTGTCGTATTTCAATGGTGCAGTTTTCTCAAAGGCATGATATTATTACACTTGCAGGTTTCATACAACTCTGAATTCCCGACTCCCAGTGAAAACCGTTTTGTCGTATTTTGTTTTATTTTATTTCACACAAAACATTATCTTTAAAATCATATACTTATTTTCAAAACTAAAACATAAAATTAAAAAGACTGTTTTCTCTATAATTATTTTATTGAATTGTGACTAAATTTATTTCCCGCACCAGTAAAATATCGTAATATCATGAGAAGAACATGTATAGTTAGAAGAGACAGTTATTAACCTAACGCATACTGAGATTAAAGCAGGAAACGACATACAAAGCACTATGAAAATATCCTTTTCAAACTAATTTAAAAAAAAAAATAACAGTTTTGTTTTCATTTCAAATATGAATCAATTTCTTGTATTTTCAGAATTTATAAATTCTTTTTTATAGCAATCGATATGATTTCAAAGGAAAATACAACGCGAATAAAATTTTCTTTTCGCTACTATGGCTGGCTACGCTGTGTCTCGTAGAACTATACTCTTTCGAAGAAAGCAGGTGAAGCAGATTGCACACAAGATGAATCGCACAAATCTCCACCAAATCCTCTTTTTAGATAATTACACGGAATGCTGCTTGTGTTCTGGATGAAAGCTTCAAGGAATTTGGCTTTTTCTTCACGATTCACAATGAACTTCGTTGAAGCCATAATGAAATGAAATGGTATCTTGCAAACTGGACAGGGTGTGGGAGGTGGATCAAAGTAGAGACAACTTTCAGAGCCATTTAAAGGCATGTCTCTGTTGATCTGCAGTTTTTTGCGATATTCACGTATACATCCCAAACAAAAACAGTGATAGCAGGTATCTAACAACCCGAAAAAAAATCTTGTTGTCGTTTTTATCATCGACACAGGCTTTTTGCACAGGTTACAAACGCATTGGTAGTTAAATGCTTCTTTTATTACATTTCTATCAAAACGCGGCCTTTGATAGTTTAAAGGATTCATTTTCTTTACGCAGTAAAATGTACAGCTTCGAAATACAGCAAGTTAACCTCTGTACGTCAGAGTCTGATTCTGAATATCAAATAATAATAATAATAATAATAAACCAAACAAACGTTTAGCCTTGAAAGTCACGTGATATACCCAGCACAACTTGCGCCCAAGATAATAAAGGGGATTGGTTAAAACTTCTTTCGCAATCCACGTGTACTTTTTTTTTTTTTCTGTTTTTAGGTAAATAGTGGTGGGGGGAGAGATCTCGTTATAATCAAAAAAAGAAATTCCGAGTTAGAAAGCTAGATTTCACCGAAATAATAATAGTAAATACTCCAATTGAATGCACTGTTGTTCATTAAAATACATATTTAAATACATATTTTAGATAAAACATATTTTAGATGCATGCATATAGAAAATATTTATTTATCTAGTACTCCAGGTATATATTATGATATCAATAGCAGGTTTAAAATGGTCATTTTCAAAAATAATTATTTTGACTAAAATTAATCTCCAGTGTGAATAAATAATTCATGATGTGCATTAAAAAAAAAGAAAAAACAAATGTTATCATAAAAAAATTAATCTGTGCAGATTAAAAAAAAAAGAAGAAAAAAAAATGTCTGTTATATATTTTTTTAAATAATGATTTTAGATATGCAACGTATAATGAGTAGCACAAAGAAAACTACAGATAATTTATAAAATAAACTACAAATTTCAAGTGGTTGCATTTTAAGAATTATGAAATTAAAAATTTTATGAGACCCTCTGCACAAAAAATGTTTCAACATTTACAAGGAAAATGCACAGCATATCCTTATTAAATGATATACAAAATTTCGTACGTATCACAAAAGACAAAAATAAAATAAAAAATCATGCGGTATGAATTAGTCATTCACACTTTCCAACTGTACGTACTTGTTGTGTAACTTTCAATATTCTTTACAGACAGGAGGACAGGAAGGATTACAAATAAATACCATAGATGCCAAGTCTCCCGTTTTTCAAGGGAGACTTCAAACCGGAAATTTTTTACAGCTGTCTTCCGTAATAATAATCGTCGAAAATATATATAACATATTCCATTTAAAAATACTGGTGTCAATTATGATTTAAAAGTTAAAAATGTTGGCAGCTCTGCAAATACACTAATTCATAATCACACTTAAACATTTTTAGAAAGTGTTAAAATTGCTTAATGCAAAAGGAAATGCAGCTTTGAGATTCTAACTCCAGCCCTTAATGTATTTGAAAATTTTAGCGTACCCCTGTAAATATGAAGGTTAACCAAATCATATTCTATATATTAAAAAAAAAAAAAAAAAAAAAAAAACATTATTATAGCATATTAACAATAAAAGTCAAATTCTTTATGATTTTTTACAGTAGAAAGTTTTTTAAATGTGATTTATAAAAATGTCTGTCTAAACCGCAACAGGGGTTGAAATGTCAATTTGTTTTGTCAATTGAAATTTTTTGGGTGTCCCTGTACACAAACCAGTTGTACAGGACCTGTTACAACAATTTTAAATAGGAACACATTCCATAGTGAAATTGAATAACATATATCAATTTTTGAAATTTCTGAAAATATTTAAGGATGATGGGGACAGGTATATGAACAGATAAAAAGATGGACAGACGGGCAGACAGACACACAAATTCAAATCATATTCACAGTTAAAAAAACATTTAGAAAGTGATTAGAACGTTTAATATAATCAAAAATGCAATTCAAGTAAATTTTCAAATATATCTTTTAATGTAACTGAACATTTTTGTGTGGCCCTGTAAATATAATGCTAATCATATATTTTATTATACGGAAAGCATTCTTTTGTGCATATGAATAACATATTTCAATTTTATTAAGCTTTTTGCAAAGTTATTAAAATCTCGTTAGTAGAAATTCCTCTCATAATGCTTTGGAATACTTTCGGGGGCCCCTGTGCACAAACTAGTGATGATATTTACTCCATTTTCAGTGGGACAAATCTGATAGCGAATTTTATTAACATATTTCAATTTCATTAAGATTTATGTAAAGTAAAGGTATTAAAATATGGTATATAGAAATACCTCTCATAGAACGCAATTTTTTGGATTACTTTAAAGTGTCCCTATATACAAACCACTGGTATTCACTCCATTTTTAATAGGAAACATCCGATAGTAAATTTGAATAACATACACTAAGGGACAAAAAAAAAAAAAAAAAAAAAAAAAAGCCGCACTTGGATGTGTTCAATTTCCCTTTCGACAGTCGCCAATTTTATTGTTTTAAAAGTAAATTTTCTTACAGATTTTATTTCGTTGTGTTTCACGTCAAAAAAAAAAAAATAAATAAAAATAAAAAAAAATATTATTATTATTATTATAGTTTTAAAAATATTAAAGAACACGCTTTTATAGAAATGTGAACTGAAAAGCACAAAATATCTATCTTAGTATTAAAATGCGGGCTAAGAGAAAATCGTGTGAGTGACACACCATAATATTTACATACATTTAAATCTTTAATTAAAATAACTTAGAATTAAACAAAAACCATTTTTAAAAAATCTTCCCTGCCTGGGATCGAACGCTAGACCTTCAGATTCGTAGCGCGGAGCTATACCTCAACGCCACGGTGTTCACGCTGGGAAAGTCTTTTTTTACAATATAGATTTTTTGTTTGATCCCAGAGCGGTTACAAACATACAAACATACATACAAACATACATACATACATACAGGTGAAGCTAATAAAAGCGTGTTAAAAAAGAAAAGAAACATTTTACGTATCTCATCACCTAAGACACAGGGGCAGGGTCTGATTATCGCACAGGCCGACTAGGCCTCGGCCTGATGTAGAGGCACCAAAATGATTTAAAAAATTGAAAATGCTATTTCTGGCAAATATTTCCTTTAAAAAAAAAGAAAGAAATTTGTCTAATGATAATAATTTTTGGTTTAAATCCATTCCCCTCCGTGGAGAATCAAAGTTGTATGGTATGTCTAGGGAACACACGTTGGGGTAGATCCCAAATCGTCACCAATTTCCTACTCCTAGCTCTAATGCAACGTTGAAACCCTTGAACGTAAACTTCAATTTTTTTTTTACATTTTCTTAATTTTTTGATTAAAAAAAAAAAAAAAAATGTGCTTTAATTTGATTCGGGAGGGGGGGGAGGGGCAAAATCGTCCTGGGCCTTGGGCCTCAGAAGGCTCCAATTGGGCTCTACATAGGGGGTCGTCTACATATTAAAAATGGGTCCATCTTTAAAAATTCGAGTGTTAACCCACTAATTTGACAACAGAAAACGATTCCATAGCATCAAAAAAGCTTAGATACAAATTTGCACGAAGATCCCAACAATAGTTCTAAGGTATTTAGCGTTTTTCTTCAGGGGTTATCTCCAAGTTTAATGTTTTTCTTTTAAGTCAGATTCATCAAATTCATTATATAGTTTTCTTCTATTATTCAATGCGTTTCATTCATCTAGAAATCTCTAAATACATCAAAAGTAATATAATTTCATTGAGCATATTAATGTGGGAATTTCGTGCTACAAAAAATATTCTGTACAAAAAGGCTAACACAGAGGGGTCTGCTAACTCCTGCTGTGTGTGTGTGGGTGGGTGGGTGTGTGTGTGGGGGGGGATCGTGATGCAAAACTGACGTTTTATTACTGCATTTTCAGAAGCTTTCTATTGAAGTTAGATTTCTGTTATCATGCATTTTTTTTTCTTTTTTAACACTTTCCAACAAGGTTGAAAAGTGTTTATGACTTCGGTTTGTCTGTATGTCTGTCTGTCCGTCCGGCCGTCTGTCTGTCTGTCTGTCCGCGCTCTAATCCCCGTAAATATTTATGGAATTTCTTGAAACTGATATATGTTATTCAAGTTCAATATCGGATGTTCCCTATAGAAAATTGAGTTTATACCTCTACTGGTTTGTCTACAGGGACACTCGAAAGTATTTCAAAGCATTGTGTTCTGTGAGATTTATTTTTATAAACCATATTTTCATACCTTTACTGTAGACACATCTTAATGAAATTGAAATATGTTATTCAAGTTTGCCATAGGACGGTCCCTGTTGAAAATGGAGTTTATACCTCTACTGGTTTGTGTACAGGGACACTCGAAAGTATTTCAAAGCATTGTGTTCTATGAGAGCTATTTCTATAAACCATAATTTCATACATTTACTGTAAACATATCTTAATGAAATTGAAATATGTTATTCAAGTTCACAATCGGACGTTCCCTATTGAAAATGGAGTTTATACCTCTACTCATTTGTGTACTGGGACACCCAAAAGTATTTCAATAAATTGTGTTCTATGAGAGGTATTTCTATAAACCATACTTTCATACCGTTACTCTAGACATATCTTAATGAAATTTAAATATGTTATTCAAGCTTACTATCGGATGTTCCCTATTGAAAATATAGTTTATACCTCTACTCGTTTGTGTAAAGTTGCACCCGAAAGTATTTCAAAGCACTGTACCTTGTGATGAAATTATAGTTCAACTGAAAAATTATGTTGAGTTAATATTGTCAAAGCACTGTTTTCTATGAGAGGTATTTCTATAAACCTTATTTTCATACCTTTAGTGTAGACACATCTTAATGAAATTGAAATATGTTATTCAAGTTTACAATCGGACGTTCCCTATTGAAAATGGAGTTTATACCTCTACTCGTTTATGTAAAGGGACACCCAAATGTATTTCAAAGCATTGTGTTCTATAAAAGGTATTTCTATAAATCATATTTTAATACCTTTACTGCAGACATATCTTAATGAAATTGAAATATGTTATTCAGGTTCACTGTTGGATGTTTCCTGCATAAAATGGAGGAAATACCACCATCGTGTTATACACAGGAACACTCAAAAGTATTCCAAAGCATTGCGTTCTATGAGAGATATTTCTATAAATCAAATTTTAATAACTTTACTTTCCACGAAGCTTTAGGAAATTGAAATATTTGCACAAATTTTGTTAAGCTTCCTTCAAACACTGGCAACATTCAGAGTTTCAAAAGTTATAAATTATCCATTGTCCGAAAGTGACCCTTGAAATTTTGCGCACATTTACAATGAAGGACATTACTTTTTATTGCTCTTTTACAAAAGAGACCAGTTCCCATGCAATTATCGTACTAGGTGGGTTTGTGAGCGAGGGCTCGAGCGAGCTTCGATTCTCAAAAACCACATCAAAGAAATTTCAAAAGAAACCGAATTTGAAGCTTACCAGTTGCCAGTTTGTGAAGGCTCCTTTAGGCATTGACTTATGTTACGATGCAATTACATAGAAGTTTATATGGAATTCTGTACAGTATTTCCTGAAAAATAATTGTCAAGAAATTTTTGTCTTACACTCAATCAGACAGAATGATTTTTTCTAATAAAGGTAAAACCTCGTTTTAAAGAAAAAAAAAATGTAAAACGTATAAATCTATATAAAACCAGAATTTTTTTTTTTTTTTTTTTTCAAATACAATATATAAATATGTACAGTCGGTAATAAAAGTGTCCGAACACTAGCAACAAATCCTATGCAAAAAAGTACACTTCATACGGTTTTGTTAAATAAATACTTATCGAATCATGTTCTTACACTGACTAAGAACAGGATTCGACAAGGATTTATTTAACAGAACCGTTTGAAGTGTTCTCTTTTTACATAGGAAATTTTGCTAGTGTTAGGACACTTTTGTTACCGACTGTATATATATATATATATATATGCGAATAGAAGGAAGTAGTAAAGAAATAAATTAAAGCTCAAATCAAGACCAAAAGAGAAAATGCCATCGATTATATTCATAATTCCTAATTTAAGACATCTTTTTTTCATAGCGCTATATTTCATCTGTTAATCATTCAGATCACTATAGTTCATTAAAATGCAGTTTTAAGAAAGAGAAAACGCATGACAAACCTGAAAATTCACTTCATGGTGTTAACCACATTAATCAGTAAACCATTTCAATTGTTTTATGCGGTCTTACAAAGAAATAGACAATCTTAATCACACCTCTCCCTGCAAGCGTTTAGCTCTTAGACATTTTAATATTATCAAACTTATTATGTTTAATTGAAGGTAACATGGCCAAAAGAAATATCGTTGATAGGTCAGAAGGTATCGGAAACTTTTACCTGTTATACTTGATCCACTATGCATAGCAAAAACTGTATTGTGAATTTTTGCTATTATATGCAAAGTTTCAGTTAAAAAAATAATAAACAAATAAACAAATAAGTAAATATCCCTTTGTAAAAATACCATAAATATTAAAAGAACTAATCGCTTTTTTGTTGTTGTTGTTCGAAATAAAGTTACGTTCCTTCGTCAGGCGAAAAGTGATTATAATTCAAGTGATTTTTCTCGATCCAAACGAAAAAAATCTTTTTAGTCTCAACGTGTAAGCCTAACTGACGTTTCGGAAATTGTGATAAATTTTTTAATGTTATTTAAAATAAAAAAAATATCTGGAGTGACTCCTTTCGATTTTCTAAACATGAAGTAATGAATGGTTTCGTAAATAAATTAAAGTAAGACAAATAGTTAAGTAAGCAAAAGTGAAAAATATTACAAGGAGTTCGAGTATTTTCTCCCATTGCTTAATTTTAAGCTATTGCCTTTCATATAATTTTAAACCATAAATCATAATGATATATAATTTTTCGTTGTGTCCCTGTAAAAACCTATAATAGCTACCTTTACCAAAATCTATACAATTCGTGCGATGGTAATCTATAACATGTACATAAATTTTCAGTTCAATATAATAAGGCGTTTAGATACTCTCGCACTTTAAAATGTTTGGGCCCATAGACCATAATGGCACTTTTTCTTTGCGTCCTTGTAAATAGAAAAAAAAACTATACATGTTAGATTCATCAAAATCTTTACACTTTGTGCGAGGGTGTTCAATAACACGTATATAAGTTTTTAACTAAAACGAATAAGGTATTTAAATGCTATTGTACTTTAATTTATTTGGACCCATAAACAATAATGGTAAAGAATTTTTCGTTGTGTCCCTGTAAAAAACTATAAATACTATAGATTCATCAAAATCTATACACTTTGTGCAACGGTCATTTATAACATGCGTATGTTTTAGTTCAGAATAAAATGGCGTATAGACGTTATCGCACTTGGAAAATTTGGCCCTATAGACTATAATGATAAAGACTTTTCGGCAGATCTGGAGAATGTAGGCTCACTAGCGTTTGTTTACATTTTGGCGATATTTCCCCTACGCCAACGAGCCAAGGAAATGAATCTATCTTATGCTAACTTTAAAAAACATTTATTTACGTTCGAAATGAAATATATATTAATGCAGACGACTATTTAAAGTAATTAAACGGAATTATCGATGAAATGTCATTAAATGACGATGGTTAATTAACTTTTTAACTACAATATTTTAATAAATTAGCAAACACTTTACAAAATCCTCATTTTGTCATCGAAGTTTTAAGAACAAATTTGTTTCAACAAAACAATAATTGTAAATAAATAAATGAAATTTCAGAATGAAAATATCACTTTAAATGTAATTGAAAAAGCATTAAAACTTACAATATATGCAACATGAACTTATATATACATATGTATTTTTTTTTTCATTTTGAAATTTTTGTTGACTCCATAATACGTCACTAACATATCAAATAGTTCACTTCGCGCTCAGTAAATTAGCAACATTTGAGAAATTCTAAAACCGCATTCAAATGAATCTAAACACTTCGGTATAAAAATGATCAGAATATAAAAATAAAATAAAACCTAGTATCTAAATAATATTTAAAAAGTTGTCTGACATCATTACGATGAAAATATCCCTCAAAATTGACGTTGATGTGAAATTTTGCCCTATTCTGCCATGTTAAGAAATTCGTAAATTCCAAATGCGAAACTTCCAAAGTAGCATGTTTATAGTTAATGATGTTCATTCCGAATTCAAAACTGATATTTTAAAACTGTCCTGACATCATTACAGAAAACGTTTTCTACTTAATGGACGTTCAAGTGAAATTTTGCCCTATTCTCTCATGTTAAGAAAATCGTAAATTTATAATAACTTAAAAAGATTTTAATTCGAATGTTGCAAATGAATAGGGTTCTTGCCAGTGTCGAAAGTAATATTTTAAAACTGATCTGACTTCAATGTGACTATTTGTTCTTGAGATATCGTATGCACAGCTTAACAAACTTACTAACGGAGTAAAGGACTAACAAACTAACAGACACTCTACAGGCGGACACCATAAAAATTTTGTCATTTTCGGATTCCTCACACCTGAAAACGTGTAAAAAAGTCAAAAAACCGAGGTCGAAAAATTTCAAGATTACCTAAGATTCCCATACCTATAGTATGATGGGGAACTAAAAAAATGCATGCATAATTGGTTAATTATAGCAATTTTAAAGCTTCACTGTTTTAAAAGTACAAGGATCTCGCCACTGTAACGACGAAGGAGAGTTTGGGACATACCCATAAGGTGTGTAAACCAACAAACAAACATATGACTGTATAAAGTTACGTTCTGCCACATCATTATCAAAATTATCTGTGTACCATTACCTTGCTGTGCATGAATCAGAGAACGCACGTATGTCAGCTTCACGCACATGAAAACCAAAAAAAAAAAAAAAAATCACTGGGCACCCCAACTCGCTGTGCATGAATATGAAAACGCAGGTAACTCGGTTCTGCGGCAATCATTACCACGCATGCTAAAACCAAGAAAACATCACTGGACACCCCTACATCCCTGTGCATAAATCTGAAAACGCACATAATTCGGTTGCGTGGCAATCAATGCCACGCATGTTAAACCCAAAAAACCCTACTGGACACCCCTTCCTCGTTGTGCATGAAAATGAAAACGCACGTAACTCGGTTCGACGGCAATCATACCACGCATGTTAAAACCAAAAAAACATCACTGGACAACCCTACCTCGCTGTGCATGAATCTGAAAACGAACGTAACTCGGTTTAGCGGCAATCACTGCTACGCATCTTAAAACCAAAAAAAAAAATCACTGGACACCCCTACCTCGCTGTGCATGAATCTGAAAACGCACGTAACTCGGTTCCGCGGCAATCACTACCACGCATGTTAAAACCAAAAAAAAAAAAAAAAAAAAACGCTGGACACCTCTGAAATCCTCGCTGTGCATGAATATGAAAATGTACGTAGCTCGGTTCCGCGGCAATCACTACCACGTAAGTTAAAACCAAAAAAAATATCACTGGACACCCCTACCTCGCTGTGCATGAATCTGAAAACGCACGTAACTCGGTTCTATGGCAATCACTGTAACGCATGTTAAAAAAAAAAATATATATATATATCATTGGACACCCCTACCTCGCTGTGAATAAATCTGAAAACGCACGTAACTCGGTTCCGCGGTAATCACTACCACGCATGTAAAAAGAAAAAAAAAAAATTCGCTGGACACCTCTGCCTCTCTCGCTGTGCATGAATCTGAAAACGCACATAACTCGGTTCCGCGGCAATCACTATCACGATTGTTAAAACAAAAAAAAATCTGATGTGGGCACCACATGACTTCCTTATACACTTTTAGAAATATACATAATTTTAAAAAACATTGACATTGGACCCGAAACAAAAATATTTTAAAAAATGAATTATCACCGTGTTCTGAGCTTTTCTGAAAGTTAGTTAAAAACCGATGCAAGATTTGTATTGGTAACGCTGACGAAGGCAGCAAGGACCCGACAAAATTGGCTAAAAGTATTTTTAAAAATGCAGTTTCACCGTATTCTGAACTATTCTGAAAGTTTCAAATGTCTAGCTAGTCGGGAAGTTAGTTAAATAAATCTTCTGTTCAACCATATAAACGCTGTCGAAGGCAGCAGTGACCTAAAACAATTGGCAAAAAATATTTAAAAAATGCATTGTCACCGTGTTCTGAGTTTTCCCGGAAGTTTTAAATGTCTAGCTAGTCGGGAAGTTAGTTAAAAATCGATTGCAAGATTTGCACTGGTAACGCTGCCGAAGACAGCAGGGACCCTAAACAGTTGGCTAAAAATATTAAAAAAATGCATTTTCACCGTGTTCTGATCTAGTTTGAAAGTTCCAAATATCTAGCTAGTCGAGAAGTTAGTTAAATAAATTTTCTGTTGAATCACATAAACGGTGCTGAAGACAGAAGATATTAGAAACAGTTGACTAAAAGTATTAAAAAAAGGCATTGTTATTGCATTCTGAACTCTTCTGAAAGTTTTAAATCTCTAGCTAGTCGAGAAGTCAGTTAAATTGCAAGATTTGTCCAAACCGTTTTTGAGTTATTACCGTTTTTTGATACATTTTGGCCATTATGAACCTAATTTTCCTAAATATCTCCAAAACGGAAAATCATACAAAGTCCAAAAAGGGAGGTGCACAACTATATGTTATAGCAAACATATGTACCAATTCGCAACTTTCTACGTCCAACCGTTTTTGAGTTATGCGACATACTCACACACACACACACATACATACAGACGTCACGAAAAATCGGGTAAAGTCCCTTATATCTCTAAAACGAGAGCTCGTGTTAAGATGTCACTTGCAGGTGTACAACTACATATCATGCCAGTCACACGTATAAATTGGCAACATTCAGCGATCATTCGTTTTCGAGCAATGTGAAATGCAAAATCCATTTCGTAAATCGGGATTACTATACTTCCTTATACTTTGTATAAGGAAGTAAAAAAAATCGCTGGACACATCTGCCGCCCTCGCTGTGCATGAATCTAAAAACGCACGTAACTCGGTTCCGCGGCAATCACTACCACGCATGTTAAAACCAAAAAAACATCACTGGACACCCCTACCTTGCAGTGCATGAATCTGAAAGCGCACGTAACTCGGTTCTATAGCAATCACTGTAACGCATGTTAAAACAAAAACAAACATCACTGGACACCCCTAACCCACTGTGCATGAATCTGGAAACGGCTGTAACTCAGTTACGCGGCAATCACTAACACGCATGTTAAAACAAAAAAATCATCACTGGAAATCCTAACACGCTCTGCATGCATCTGAAAACTCACGTATCTCGGTTCCGCGACATTCACTACCACACATGTTAAACTCAAAAAAAATCACTGGAATCCCTTACCTCGCTGTGCATGAATCTGAAAACGCACTTACCTCGGTTCGGCGGCCATCACTACCACGCATGCTGAACCCCCGAAAAAATCACTGGACACACGTACCCCGCTGTGCATGAATCTGAAAATGCACGTAACTCGGTTCCACGGCAATCACTGCCACGCATGTTAAAACCAATAAAATATCAATGGACACCTCTACCACGCTGTGCATGAATCTAAAACTCATGCAACTCGGTTTCGCGGCAATCACTACCACGCATGTTAAAACCAAAAAAAAATCATTGGTTACCCCTACAACGCTGTGCATGAATCTGAAAACGCACGTAACTCGTTTCCCGGCAATCACTTCCATGCATGTTAAAACCAAAAAACATCACTGGACACCCCTACCCCGCTGTGCACGAATCTGAAAGCGCACGTAACTCGGTTCAGCGGCAATCACTGCTACGCATGTGAAAAAAAAAATCACTGGACACCCCTACTTTGCTGTGCATAAAACTGAAAGCGCACATAACTCGGTTCCACGGCAAACACTACCACACATATTAAAACCAAAAGTCATCACTGGGAACGCCAAACCGCTGTGCATAAATCTGAAAACGCACGTAACCCGGTTCCCCGACAATCACTACCACGCATGTTAAACCGAAGAAAAACATCACTGGACAGAAACACGCCGTGCATGAATCTGAAAACGCACGTAACTCGGTTCCGCGGCAATCACTACCACGCATGTTAAAAGCAAAAAAAAAAAAAAAAAATCGCTGGACATCTCTGCCTCCCTCGCTGTGCATGAATCTGAAAACGCACGTAACTCGGTTCCGCGGCAATCACTACCACGCATGTTAGAACCAAAAAAAAAAAAAAAAAAATCACTTGACACCTCTGCCTACCTCGCTGTGCATGAATCTGAAAACGCACGTAACTCGGTTCCGCGGCAATCACTACCACGCATGTTAAAAGAAAAATATATCGCTAGACACCTCTGCCTTCCTCGCTGTGCATGAATCTGAAAACGCACGTAACTCGGTTCCGCGGCAATCACTACCACGCATGTTAAAAGAAAAAAATATCGCTGGACACCTCTGCCTTCCTCGCTGTGGATGAATCTGAAAACGCACGTAACTCGGTTCAGCGGCAATCACTGCTACGCATGTGAAAAAAAAATCACTGGACACCCCTACCTCGCTGTGCATGAATCTGAAAACGCACGTAACTCGGTTTTATGGCAATCACTGTAACGCATGTTAAAAAAAAAAAAAAAAAAAAAAAAAAAAAAAATCACTGGACACACCTACCTCGCTGTGCATGAATCTGAAAATGCACGTAACTCGGTCCCACGGCAATCACTGCCACGCATGTTAAAACCAATAAAATATCACTGGACACACCTACTACGCTGTGCATGAATCTGAAAACGCATGTAACTCGGTTACGCGGCAATCACTACCACGTACGTTAAAACCAAAACAACATCTCCTGACACCCCTACGCCACTGTGCATGAATCTCAAAACTCACGTAACTCTGTTCCGCGCTAATCACTACTACGCATGTTAAAACCAAAACAACATCACTGGTTACCTCTACAACGCTTTGCATGAATCTGAGAATGCACGTAACTCGATTCCGCGGCAATCACTACCACGCATGTTAAAACCAAAATCATGATTGGGAACCCCTAGTTCTCTGTGCATGAATCTGAAAACGCACGTAACTCGGTTCCCCGGCAATCACTTCCACGCATGTTAAAACCAAGGACAACATCACTGGACACCCCTACATCAAATCAATGAAAATCAAATAAACCAATCATTTCTCTCCTAATTCTCCATAACGTAGCTGTACTTCAGGGTAAAACACACTCAAATGAAAGAAGATCAGATAAACTATTCAAATGTGTCCTAATTCCTCATAACGTAGCTCTAGTTCAACGTAAAATACCCCCAAATCAATGAAAATAAAATAAACTAAACAAATCTCTCCTAATTCCCCATAACGTCGCTGAATTTCAACGTAAAATACACTCAAGTTAATGAAAATCAAATAAACCAATTAAATCTCTCCTAAGATGCACATACTGCTTCATCATAGAAATGGTGAGTTATGTTTACAAGTATTGGCAGTTCCTCGCTACGGAATGTCGCCAAGCAAAAAGTGAACCTACAATCTCCGGATGAGCGGAATTTTCTTTTTGTTCGTGTAAAAAATTCTTTTAAGTGCTAGATTCACCAAAATAAATAGGGATCGTGCTATGGTGCCATATAACATACTTACTAAATTTCAACTAATTTGAACAGAAGGTTTAGGCGCTATCGTATTCCCTCACTCACACACATGCATACATACGCACACACATACATACATAATCAAAAACTAGTAAAAATGAACTCAGGGCACCTCAAAACCATAGAAATCCCAAAATCTCAGGTTTGGATTTTTGACACGATTACAATACTTTCTTTATATATGTATTTTCGGAAAGTAAAATTTGATCTGTCAACTAAGAAGCTATGTCCATCTCAAAGGAATAATTTATTCTGCAATAATATTATCTTAGTTTAACAGGTTAATTTACATTTACAACACTATTAATAATAGCGACTATAAAAATCGCAATTCTTCTAAAGAAAATTACAAAAACATTCTACAATATAGTAAGAAAGGAGGTAAATTTTAAAATTTTTTCTTAAGCTATATTTTAAAAAATGCATGCAATTCTTCAATGGGGTCTTATATTTCAATTTACACATGTCTAATAATATAATACAATTTATTTCAGAATTCAATTCCAATTTATTCCAGCTGGGGAAAAAAAAAAAAAAAAAAAATTTCATTGTTGAATTAATTAAAAAAATCTGCAGTGAAACAACCACGCGACTACCTTTACCCACTATTACACGTATTATACGCATTTTTTTTTTTTTTTCAGATATTTTATGCTTTTTTTTTTTTTTTTTTTGGATTTTCCCTGTAAGAGAAACTTGATACATGTACAAAGACATATAAAACAGAGTTTACATAGCGAGTTAAAAAATAAGAAAAAAAAATAGATAGAGTTATTTTTTTAAAATACCAATTTCCGAGATCTAAAACTGAACTACCGAATCAGGATGACCGTTAATATTCCTGTAATAGCCAGGTAATACATGGAAAGGGGTATTTAAAATGGATTAATGAAACAATTTTCAAGAAAATCGTTAGAGCTGTTTTTGAGATACTAACTCTTACCAAAAAATTGGTATACTCAATTATTGACCGGAAAACAGTTATTACACACAAAAGGATATTTACAAGTGAGTTAATATGGCGAGTTTGAAAAAAATCCGTAAAGCCGTGTTTAAAGGAACGCACTTGCGAGACCTGAAATTGAGCTATTTATACAGGACGCCTATCAATTTTCCTGAACTAATCAACTAAATCATTCCAAAGGGTGTCTAAAAGAGTGTTTATAGGGCGACTTAAAAGAAAATCGCTAGAGCCGTTTTTCAGATACCGACTTACGGTCCGATTTCCTATTTCCGATGGCCCACTTCCGGTTTTCCAATTTTCACCAAAATTTAGAACATTTATCTGTACACTAGACTTGTATATACTGTGAAGTTTCGTAGTTCTATCATTTTTAGTTTCGTAGGTATGGCAGCCAGACGATCCACACATACACATACATACATACACGCTGACCAATTGCGAAAAACTACCTTTTTGGACTCCTCTTTGGAGGTCTTAAAACGTGTAAAGCAAGTGAAAACTCGATATTTAATTTTTTGACCGAATACAATACTTCCATTACCCATGGTAGTATGGTAATGGATGTAAATATATGAAAGTGAATTAAAACTTTTTTCTTAATATCGTCTGCAATAAAATTCATAATTGATTGTTGTGAATGCTACTTGTAAATACAAATTAATTGTTATATGTCCCCTGAACTATCTTCGATCGTTTTTGGGACATATCTCGGGAACTATTTGGCCCAATGAGCTGCAAATTTGTATAAGCGTATTTTAAGGTGCTAGAAAAGCACCATATTTTTAGGTGCTAGTTTCTCTTAAAAAAAAAAAAAAAAAAAAAAAAAAACATTACAGGTCACAATACATTTTTTTTTTTAATGTTAATTTAATAATTTTTAGTCTATAGATAAAAAATATTAAATCTTAATGAAACTCATAAATATGTTTGGAAAACCTGTTATTAACACCATAAAAAAGCAGGCAAAAAAATAATAACATTGCAGGAGATATGAATATAAATGTAATCAGAATTTAACATTAGAAACTCGAAAATTTAGATGCGTATAACTCCTAAAGTTATACACCATATGATTTCCAAATTTTAGATCTAGGGATGAAATTGACTGTAGAACCGATAACCTAAATCAAAATTATTTTTTACCATTGAAAATGAAAGTTTGACACAATTTAAATATAGGACACCCTTAAGCTTTTTTTTTTTTTTTTTTTTTTTTTTACCAATTGACTTCACATGATTTTCTACTAGGAATAAAAATTGCAAATTTCAAAATGCTTCAATTTTCTTCTAAATTCTTTCAAACTTTGTGTGCGCCATTAACAGCACAGGGGATAGTTGCAGTTCAAATTTCATCGATTTTGGAAAAAAATGTTCATTTTAATTGGAAATTAAATTTTATTCTAATACGCGTATTTCTAATTCTAATTATGATTAAATTATTTTTAATGCATCATTCGAAATATATTTTGAAGTACTTTTATATTATCGAAAGTGGAATTCGAGATTTCATCTGATTTACACGTTTTGAGGTCTCCTGAATGGGTTTTCTTTTGTATCTCAGCTACTAATTAAAATAATTTCATAAGTAATACATCATTTGAAAGCTTTGTTGAGTTGGAATTGAACAGTAGCTTACAAAAATTTCTACCACCAGATGGCGCTGTAATATTTTAATATTTTAATATTTAAATATTTCAATTTCTAATTATGATTAAATTATTTTTCATACATCATTCGAAATATATCTTAAAGTTCTTTTATGTTATCGTAAGTGGAATTCGAGATTTCAACTGATTTACACGTTTTGAGGTCTCCTGCATGGGTTTTCTTTTGTATCTCAGCTACTAATTAAAATAATTTCATAAGTAATACATCATTTGAAAGCTTTGTTGAGTTGGAATTGAACAGTAGCTTACAGAAATTTCTACCGACAGATGGCGCTGTAATATTTAAATATTTTAATATTCCAATATTTCAATTTGTAATTATGATTAAATTATTTTTCATACATCATTCGAAATATATTTTAAAGTTCTTTTATATTATCGTAAGTGGAATTCGAGATTTCACCTGATTTACACGTTTTGAGGTCTCCTGAATGGGTTTTCTTTTGTATCTCAGCTACTAATTAAAATAATTTCATAAGTAATACATCATTTGAAAGCTTTGTTGATTTGGAATCGAACAGTAGATTACAGAAATTTCTACCGCCAGATGGCGCTGTAATATTTTCAAATTTCAACATTTCAAATTCTAATTATGATTAAATTGTTTTTCATACATCATTCGAAATATATTTTAAAGTTCTTTTGTATAATCGTAAATGGAATTCGAGATTTCACCTGATTTACACGTTTTGAAGTGTGCTGAATCGTTTTTTTTTTTTGTATCTCAGCTACTAATTAAAATAATTTCATAAGTAATCAATATTTTTACCTAATATAAGTCTTAGTTCATTTAATTTGGGTTGCTACAAATATTGTGCCGAATCATATAATACAGATCATAAACACTTCTTTACAAACCAAAAATAATTCGAATATAATAATCTAATAGCTAGACGATACAATTTACAAGTTACTTAGTTTTCACTTCTATCGGCAGCCCCCAAAAACTGCTTTGATTTTTTTTTTTTTCTGTTAGCTTAAAACAGGACAAAATTCCCTGACGAATGGCACCTTCGGTGTCTTTCTGCAACAATTTACTCATAAAATAGGTGGGGGTATTTTTTTTTTTTTTTTTTGACCGACTGTACAACTTAGGATTCAGCCAAGTATTAAAAACAAAATGCAATTGTTTAAAAGAAAAGTGTAATTTTAGAAAGTATTTCGAAAAAGGCTAGAATAGGGCAATTAACGATAATACAAAAAATTTCATTTTCGAGTGAAAATCAAAAATATTTCAATGAGCGGGATGTCGAAATGATTAAATGTTGACGAAATATTGGTGAGCTGGTTTTAGCAAGTTATATATATATATATATATATATATATATATATATATTTTTTTTTTTTTTTTTTGGCTGTTTAAACTGGAAATTTTTCTCTAGGCGGCCCCGTTGCACATCTTATAGGGATGACCGCAAATTAAAAAGCCAATGCTTAAAAAATCAGTTTGTATTACATTCAGAACATAAAACGAATTCAGAAAAAGTGTTTAGTAACATAATTTCTTTAAACACAGTGCAACAACGATCCAACAAAGCAAGTTTAAGAGACAGAAAATCTGAGAAAAAAAAAAAAAAATCCATTCTTACCGAAAAGAATTGGGAAAGCAAGATTTCAGAGGGTTAAAAAAATTAAAAACTGATAAATTAATTATTGATCTGAAGGGGTTCTCTCTGATGAGTCAAGTTTAACTCACTTCGAGCTGAAGGAAAAAAGCAGGTCTGATAACGAAAATGTGACTGAATGAAAATCGCACTTTTAAAGCAGTGACACGTTCTCTGTACATTACGATACGAAAGTGCATAATTTTTCAATGAGTCGAGCAAATTTTCATGTTCAAGGGATCAATTAACCCGAAATAAAACCCAGCCATTAAAAAAAAAAAATTGATTCCTGAGCGACTATTTTGGAGGTATTTCAGACTTTTCCACAATCAAAATTTCAAGATGATAATGCACCTTGTTACAAGGCGTCTGTGGTACGTTTATTTGATTCAAGTTGTTAAATTACCAATCCATTCCTATGAGCATCTATAATTTTATAAGTTATCATTTTTTTTTTTACTTACAGTTAAAACCTACAAAGAATATGGTAGAATTTCTTCTTTACTAGACCTGAAAATAGCCCTAATCTCAATCCACTCGAAAATGTTTAGTCTATAAAAGAGGGTGGGGATTCGAAATTTGTAGCCTACAACTTTACAAGAACTAGAAGAAGTTATTTGGCACAGTGAAATTTCTGAGTTTCATGTTAAGAAACTGTAAAATACTATGTCATTGCGCATTAAAGCAGTAATTCCATAAAAAGGTGGAATTATCGATTGCAAAATACATATTTTTATTAAGTAATTGTTTGCATGTAACAAATAAATAGTTTTATTTCATACATTAAAATGTAACGTGTTTATATCATATAAAATATCATAATAGAATACAAAGTATATATTTATTATATTACGTTTAAAAAGAAAAAAATATGTAGATTTTTATTAAATACTTCGTAAAGTGTAATAAAGCAAATTATTAAATTTAAAATGTACATAGATGTCTTCTTATGACTTCCCGTATTATACAGGCATAAAAGTTTTCTTTGTTTCAATCATTATTTTTTAAGTTATTTCAAACACAAAAGGTGTAAGTAATTTTTTTCTGCACTGCTTTTTTTTGTGTGTGTCTCTTAGAGCATATCAGTTTCAAGAAATTTCATGCACATTTATCGAAGTTAAAGAGCGAAAAGACAGACAGACAAACCGAAGTCATTAACACTTTTCAACCTTGTTGGAAAGTGATAAAAACAGATTTAAACCACTTTCCGATGTCTTGACATAAAATCTAGAATGATAGAAACCGTACTAGAAACCGCACATCAATGGTTAAAAGAATAATGACGCAAATAAGTAAACTTTTAATTTAATTTATGAGTAATCGATCAAAAATTTTGTTTAAACCCAGTTATAAAATAATTTGTACATTTTTTTTTTGATAAAATATTGATATTTTAATGATCTCTTAGTAAGAGAATACAGTATGTATATTTTTTACTAACTGGAAACTGTTTTGCAAGAAAATCGTATAAAATTTTAAAATGCATAAATCTTGAAATTAAATCCCTTGAAATTTCTGATCGATTTTATAAATTCTGCACTTTTACTGCGTCGTCTGCGTAAATTTTTACTTATAGAATTCACGTCAGAATGGCGAAAAAGCCAAATCATTAGCAAACACCGCCAAAACCACAAACATCACCTCAAATATGTAACCTAAAATATTTTTATAATCCTATTTTCAGTTTTATACATATATGAAAAAAAAGATATTGGATTCATTTTTGACCTCTCGTTTTCGATAGATTTATATGTTTTGCGATTTTCTGAATACGATTTGATAATTTTTAGAAAATGCCTGTCCATCTGTTTGTGTGCATCGAAAAAAATTTTTTGACGTGTATAATACGAACGAATAAACGAAATTTAACTAAACTTTGTATTCAGTTGGACTTTGACGTACCCTAAATACATTTCGGGATCAACTACTTAACAAGTAACGCTGTAATCTCACTTAAAAAAAAAAATACTGCAGTTACAGTCGATAGCAAAACTATTGAAGCACACATCCACATTTTTCATTTTTAACACTTTCCAACAAGGTTGAAAAGTGTTCATGACTTCGGATTGTCTGTCCACAGCCTTCTAAACTAGATGCCTTCCGCGTGGCTCGGAAACTTGACAACAGTTTAAGCGGTAGACAGCGTCACCTGGTACAGATTGCGAGACTTTTTTATTCAACTGTCACCAATAATTTTAAGAAGTGATATATCATATATATAATCGACGTTTCTTCGATTCTATTCGCCTTTTCTCAAATCTCACTTCGTAGAATTTTTGGTGGCTGTTCAATAAAAAAGTCGCGCAATCTGTACCAGGTGACGCTGTCTACCACCAGAAAGAAAAACAAGTAGACAGACCATAGTCTCCTAAACTAGATGCCTTCCTTGTGGTTCGGAAACTTGGCGGTAGACAGCGTCACCTGGTACAGATTGCGCGACTTTTTTATTCAAAAGTCACAAAAACTTTTAAAAGTTATATATAATATATATAATCGACGTTTCTGCAGCATTTAATCTCTCAAAAATCCCTCTTTCTGTGTGGCTGTGACCTCAATGCTAACTCCCCGTTGTGGTGTTCCCCACGGGAGGATGCCAGGGGTTGCAGCCTCATAGAATTCATAACTTCAAATAACATATGTTTGGCAAACATAGAGAATTCCGAACCTACTTTCTTCAAAAATAATGCCAGGGGCTGGCCAGATTTTACTCTGTGTAATCCTAAGACTTTTGCAAGAATTAATGACTGGTCAGTCCTTGATATCGCTAATAACTCAGATCATAATTATATAACTTATACGTTAAATTCAACTCCGTCCCTAACTTACTCAAAAAGATTTGCAACAAAACATGGCAATTTCAAGAAATTTAATAATCTTCTTTCTAAACATATCTCCTCCCTTAATGATAACCTAAATTCAATAACAGATACAACTCAATTAGAAAATTTCACCCTAACTCTTGTTAAAACTATTCAATCCGCTGCTGCTTCATCTTTCAGACTTAAGAAGTCGGGCCGGCAGTTCACATATACCTTCTGGTCTCCCCAGCTTCGTTCCATGCGAAATCATCTTACAGCACTAAAAAGACAGCTCAAATACCTAGACCCTTCACTTACACAGCAACACAATTTGAAAATCAAACGTCATGCGGCCTTATTTAAAAAACAAGTTAACTTGGCAAAACATATCGCATGGGAAAAATTTTGTTCATTTCAAACAAATGTTTTTGGCACAGCACAGAAATTCTTTAGTAATAAATTCTTTACACCCACTGAGCTGAAACTTGAACGTCCTCCAGCTCTTTCCTCTAAGAAAAATAACCTAGAACACTTAACTGAAATACTTTTCCCAAAAACAATCTACCCACATTTTCCAGAACCTTCTTTCTCGGCTCCCTTGGATGTTCCTTTCACGGAGACCGAGGTTAAAGCCACTCTACATAGTTTTAATACAAACAAGGCCCCTGGTCCTGACAATATCGATTTCAAAATTTTAAGAAACATTTTTTACACAATGCCACGGATTCTCGTGGGTTGGACCAACAAATGCTTAGATCTCAAATTTTTTCCAGAATCCCTCCGAAGAGGTGAAGTGGTGTATTTCCTAAAGCAAGGGAAACTTCCCTCTGAACCCACTTCCTATAGACCGATCTGCCTACTTCCCACCTTAGGAAAATTGCTCGAAAAACTCATAGTAACCAGGTTAAACTATCATCTTGAAACAAACCAACTCCTCCACCAAAATCAGTACGGGTTCAGAGAGGGCAGATCCTGTGAACAGGCTTTAGATGCAATTAAAAGTTCCTGCGCCTTCAGCTCTAATGCAAAGAACTACACCACTATCATCTCTCTGGATATCAAAGGAGCATTTGATAATGTGGAGTGGCCACACATATTCCAAGCACTAAAAGAACTTAACTGCCCGGGTAATCTTGCGGGGGTCATCCGTAGTTATCTTTCAGCAAGGAAAATCCTCGTCAATTGGGGCGAGGGTATGTCTGAATTTCCTCAAACGAAAGGTTGTCCTCAGGGCTCATGTCTAGGTCCAGTTTTATGGACAATTATAGCCAATAAAATCCTGTGCGGCATGGCCTCTGGGGGCTTTACCACCTTCGCCTATGCGGATGACTTCTCCTTGATTCTCTCGGGGCCTAGAAGGAAAGACCTGGAGGAACAAGCCCAGGAAGCTCTCACCCTTTTTAGTAAACTCCTTAAAGATTTAGATCTCCAATTATCCCCTTCAAAAACTAACGCTTTAACCCTAGCCTTTCCTAAAGCCTTGCAGAGGAGTCCCAAGATGAGGATTGATGGCATCAGTGTTCATCATGTAAAACAACTGAAATTACTAGGCATTTTTTTTTATGATCGCCTCAACTGGCTGGCACACGTCAAATATCTCAAATTAAAAACCTTAACTTTTTACCACAATTCAATGAAGATGGTGGGGAAGAGGTGGGGTATCTCCACCTCTTTCCTTAAAACATGGTACACTACTATAATAGAAAAAATATTAACATACGGTGCCGGCATCTGGGGTGGTCATCTTAGAACTGACGCAATAGCTCTACTAAATTCTGCTCAAAGGCCCTTCCTCTTGCAAATTGCAAGAGGTTATAAAACTATCTCGACTGATGCCCTCACCGTCATCACTGGAATTCCTCATGCCCACCTGCAGGTTTCCCAGACATATATTAAAACCAAAATATTACAACTTAATGATACTGAACTAGCTACAATAGTCTTTCCCAATATCCCCATCCAAACTACAACCTGCAGCTGGAATATTTACCCTGGTAAGGACGTTGCTTCCCTGTTAACCAATTGTTCTAAAAATAGCTTTTCTCCCTCTGCTTCGGTGGCGATCTTTACCGATGGATCCAAGACCGATCAGGGTGTCGCTGCGGCATTCTGTGTTATTGCGTTTGGTGAGACTGTCCATCGGTGGGCGGGCAGGCTCGAGAACTATAATACAATTTTTCAAGCTGAAATTTTTGCAATTAAACAAGCCCTAGATTGGGCAACAAATAATCATAATTACCAAGAAATAAGCATTTTTAGTGACAGCCTCTCGGGTCTGCTTGCTATTGCTCGCCACAGGAGCAGAAATCCTCAGATTATAGAAATTAAAAATCTCCTATCTAACTTAAAATTAAAAATATCCCTGGCACACGTTTCTGCCCACAGGGGAGTAGCCGGCAATGAACTTGCGGACTCTTTGGCAAAAGAAGCCACAGAGTTCCAAAATGTAAATTTCTCCCTCCCCGCCCCTCCCTCTTATGTTAAACTTCGAATAAAGGAAATTTTGAATTTAAAATGGCAAGACCTGTGGAGTGTGTCTGAAAAGGGCAGATATACTTTTAATTTTTTGCCACAGGCCAGCCCTAACTCTTGGACCCTTACCCCACCCATTACTGCTTTTTTAACCGGTCATGGTCCTTTTCCTTCTTATCTCCACAGGTTTCGTCGTCGGCGTTCTCCCTTGTGTCCTTGTGGCGAAGAGGGTACTCCCAGCCATTATTATTTTCATTGTCCCCTGACCAAAAATTTTCACTTAAGAAATCCTTCCCCACGACCAAATAATTGGTTGGAAAATATAATATCGCGCAAATTACTCATAAATAAGTTAAATAAAATATTTTCTTTTCTTATGGATTTAGTTAACTCAACTGATTAATTAATATCAATAGCACTTGGTTGCCTGCTCCGTGGCTATTTAACAGAGTCTTCTTCATTACACAAGTATTGCACCTTGTCGCGAAAGGATAATAATTTCCTGGCAATAATTTCCACCATCTGCTCTTGCCCGTTGTCGCGATGGGATGTTATCCTGGAAACTTGCAGGAGTACCAGTATTTAGCAATCTGTTTCATTTCCCAGAGACTTTACTCATATAGACTTTTCAATCAAGAACTTTCGTATACTTCATGCCACCTGTCGCGTGGGGCATAGCCCGGAAATTTAGCACCTGAATAATCGCCCACTGTCGGCTTAGGCCGGATTGCGCCTGGCGAAATTTGTATTTTTTTTTTTTTTTTTTTTTTTTTTTTGAGTTTTTCAATAAACTGCGAGTAGTCCCCTTAGAAGCGCTCTACATCGCTCCAAGAGTGATGAGCGGGGGCTGCTCCCTGTTAATCGACGTTTCTTCGATTCTATTCGCCTTTTATGTATATAAAATCCCACTTTTAAAAATTTTTGGTGTCTGTTGAATAAAAATGTCGCGCGATCTGTACCAGGTGACACTGTCTACCGCCAAGTTTTCGAGCCACAAGGAAGGTATCTAGTTTAGGAGGCTATGGGCTGTCGACCTGTGTGTCCCTCTGTCTGTCCGTGCTTTAACTCCCCTAAATATTTATGGAATTTCTTGAAACTGATATATGTTATTCAAATTCACTATCGGATGTACCCTATTAAAAATAGAGCTAATAATTCTAATGGTTTGTGTACAGGGACATCCGAAAGTATTCCACAGCATTGTGTTCTATGAGAGGTATACAAACTATACTTTAGTAACTTTACTGTACAGAAATCTTAATGAAATTGAAGTATGTTATTTGGGTTCACCATCAGATGTTTCACATATAAAATGGAGTGAATACAACCACTGGCTTGTGTACAGGGAAACCCAAAATTATTCCAAAACATTGTGTTCTGTGAGAGGGATTTCTATATACCATATTTTAATACCTTTACATTACACAAATCTTAATGAAATTGAAATATGATACTCAAGTTCACTATCGGATGCTTCATACATAAAATGTAGTAAACACCACAGCTGACTTGTGTGCAGGGACACTCGAAAGTATTCCAAAACATTTCGTTCTATGAGATGTATTTCTATAAACCAAATTTTAATAACTTTCCTTTGCACAAAGCTTAATGAAATTGAAATATGTTATGCATATGCATGAAAGACTGCTTTCTGTAAAATATAGTATGATTAGTATTAGTCATACAAGGCCACATAAAGACATTCAGTTACATTAAACGCTATTAAAAAAGAATTGCAGGAATTGCATTTGCATTTATGTTAAGCGTTTTTAACACTTTCTGTCAATTTTTAAGTGTGAATATGATTTTAATTTGTTTATGTCTCTTCGATTGTTTAACTTTCTATCTGTCTGTCTCTCGTCCCCAGCGTCGGTAAATATTTTAAGAATTTAAAAATAATTACATATATTAATGAAGTTCAATATGGAATATTCCCTATTTAAAATGGTATTAATAAGTCCTGTACAACTAGTTTATGCACAGGGACAAAAAAAAAAAAAAAAAAAAAAAAAAAAAAGCCAATACATTGCGTTTTAGGACATACATTTTTAAAAACCACATTTAAATAACTTTCTACTGTAATTATCATAAAGTAATCGACATGTATTGTTAATATTCTAAAATAATATTTTTATAGAATATTATATGATTAACCTTCAGATTTACAGGGCTACACTAAAATATTCAGATATATGAGTGGCTACAAATATCATCTAATTAATGGATTTTCTTTTGCGTTAAGCCTTTTTAATATTTTTGAACAATGTCTAAGAGTAGTTTTAAATTCAATTTGTCATTCTGCATACTTTTCAGTCTTTCTGTTTGTCTGTTGTGTAGGCAAAGAACGTTGAAAGTTATATGATACAACATGCACACAGAGTTGAAATATTAATAATCAATGCGTGCTACATGATTTTTCGTTCTTTATATATATATATATATATATATATATATATATATATATATATATAAAGTTTAATCGCTAATTTTTATCATCAACTTACTTATTTATAAACAGCGTAAGACTTATTTATAGACAACATAAGATTATGATTCGGCAAATATATACTTAACAAAACAGTATTAGGTGCACATTTTTAACACTTTCCAACAAGATTAAAAATTGTTAATGACTTCGGTTTGCCTGTCTGTCCACTCTCTAACTTCCGTAAATATTCCTGGAATTTCTTGAAACTGATATATGTTATTCAAGTTCACTATTGGATGTTCCCTATTGAAAATGAAGCGAATAATTCTACTGGTTTGTGTACATAGACATCCGAAACTATTCCAAAGCATTGTGTTCTATGAGAATTATTTCGATAAACCATATTTTAATACCTTTACTTTGCGCAAATTTTAATGAAATTGAAAGATGTTACTTCAGTTCACTATCAGGTGTTTTTTAAAGAAAACGGAGTAAATACTACCACTGGTTTGTGCACAGGGACAGCCGAAAGTATTCTAAGCATTGCGTTCTATGAGCGGTATTTCTATAAATCAAATTTCAATAGCTTTACTTTGCACAAATCTTAAGGAAATTGAAATATGTTATTTATATGCACAAAAATCTTATCTAGAGAATGTAGTTTGACAAGAATTTGTTTTACAGGGCCATACAGAAATATTCAGTTACATTAAGAGCTTTTACTGGAAATTTACAGGAATTGTATTTTTGTTTACATTAAGTGTTTTTAACATTTTCTAACTTTTTTTTAAGTGTGAATATGATTCAATTTGTGTATCTGTCTGTCCAACAGTCCATTTGTTCATCTGTCTATCTGTCCGCCCCCAACATCCATAAATAATTTTGAAATTTTTAATATATCTTTATATATATATTTCTTTTGTGCGTGTGTATGTCACTGAACTCCTCCTAAACGGCTGGACTGAGTTTAATGAAATTTTTTGTGTGTCTTTAGGTGGATTCGAGAATGGTTTAGATTTACAAATGAGAGTTGTAACTTAATTAGTTCTTTCTTAATTAATTTTTAACCAACTCTTTCAACAACTTTTCCACCTAGATGGCGAGAGTTGTCGTAAACACGATGTCAAAATTTATTTAATGTTGAAATGAATAATATTATAGTTTTAAAAAATTAAAGAACGCGCTTTTATAGAAATGTGAACTAAAAAGAACGAAATATCTATCTTAGTATTAAAATTCAGGGTAAGAGAAAATCGTGTGAGTGACACACCGTAATATTTACATACATTTAAATCTTTAATTAAAATAACTTAGAATTAACAAAAACCATTTTTAAAAAATCTCCCTTAACGGGGATCGAACGCTAGACCTTTAGATTCGTAGCGCGGCGCCTTACCTCGACGCCGCATCGTTCACGTAGGGAAAGTATTTTTTTTACAATATAAATTTTTTGTTTACTCCTAGAGAAGTTACAAACAAACATACATACATACATACATACAGGTGAAGCTAATAAAAGCGTGTTAAAAATGAATTTTTAACCGTATCTTACGAAGTGTTTAAAATATTTTTTCGAAATTAATATTTTTAGAATCGTAACCGTATCTTACTAAGTGTTTAAAATATTTTTTTGAAAGTTAATATTTTAGAATCGTAAACACGATGTCAGAATTTATTTAATGTTGAAATGAAAAATGAATTTTTAACCGTAAGTGTTTAAAATATTTTTTCAACGTTAATATTGTTAAAATGTTAAAATTAGTTAAAATGGTACATTCTTTTAAAAAATTCGTGAATATCCGACGGAGTTATTTTATGTTAAAATGAAAAATGAATTTTTAGGCCATTATTATTTGTGCAGATGGAAAATGTACTAAAAGTTTTCTGAAAAATTTCACGATCACAAATGTTGACGGATATCCAATATATCGTCGAAGAATTCCCGATAATGGCAGACAATCTTATCATCTATGGCGGTCATCTATGTCAACAACATAGATATTGACATTGATAACCGATGGGTGGTCCCATATTCGCCTCTGCTGTGCAAAACATTCAATGCTCATATTAATGTTCAGTTCTGCAGTTCAGTGAAGAGCATCAAATACATTTGCAAGTATGTGAATAAAGGCAGTGATATGGCTGTATTTCGAGTTGAAAATACCAATGTGAATGCTCCTCCGTTGAATAACAAAGATGAAATAACACTTTACCAAACTGGCCGGTACGTGAGCTCCAATGAAGCTGTTTGGCGTATCTTTGGTTTCCCAATTCATGAACGGGATCCAGCAGTTCTACATTTAGCCGTCCATCTTGAAAATGGCCAGCGCGTATATTTCACGAGCGAGACAGCGATTGATCGTGCTATAAATCCACCAAAAACTACACTCACCGAATTTTTTGAATTGTGTAATCGTGCGGATGCTTTTGGTGCTTTTGCACGGACATTACTCTATTCAGAAGTACCACGCTATTTCACATGGGCTCCAACAAAAAAATGGATGCCCCGCAAGCAAGGCACGCCGATTGATGCATGTCCCGGTTTATTGAAATCAAACACCTTGGAACGAGTATTTACGGTCAATCCAAGGCAGACTGAGTGCTTTTATCTTCGACTGTTATTGGTTAATGTCATCGGCCCTTTGTCATTTCAAGATTTACGTAAAGTGAATGGACAACAGTATCCAACGTATAAAGATGCATGCCTTGCACTCGGCTTGCTGGAAGACGACAACCAGTGGGAGTGTATGTTTGCTGAAGTAGGACTGAACTGTACAGCAAAACAAATTCGTCTACTATTCGCTATAGTGTTGACTACATGTTTCTCGGCCCGAGCAGAGACATTATGGGATAATCACAAAGATTCAATGACTAATGATATATTGCATCAACATCGTTCACGGTGCAACGATCTAACGATAGTATTCAGTGACGCTATGTACAATGAAGCATTGATTGCTATTGAAGATCTTTGCATTATCATTGCCAACTTACCACTCAGTCATTTCGGTATGCATTCAACAAATCGAAATGCATCCGATTTAATAAGCACTGAATTGAATCGTGAACTACAATACAATACTGTAGAAATGGCAGCGATTGTTGCTCGCAATGTCCCACTAATGAATGAAGAACAAAGAACCATTTACGACCGCATCATGCTCGCAGTTTTGGCAGGACAAGGTGGATTCTTTTTGTTTTTTTTTGGGTGCACCAGGTGGAACTGGCAAAACATTCCTTATTTCGCTAATTCTCGCCGAAATACGATCAAATAATGGCATTGCATTGGCTGTTGCATCATCTGGCACTGCGGCAACTTTATTGGATGGATGCAGAACAGCTCATTCATTATTTAAACTGCCACTAAATATTCAAAATAACCCAGACGCAGTGTGCAACATAAAAAAACAATCGTCCATGGCCACAGTGCTGAAATAGTGTAAAATTCTTATCTGGGATGAATGCACTATGGAACACAAACATTCGATTGAGGCGTCGAACAGGACATTGAAAGATAGAAAAAACAACGACAAACTATTTGGCGGCACTCTGTTACTCTTTTCAGGTGATTTCAGACAAGCACTTCCCGTTATTCCGCGTTCAACATACGCTGATGAGATCAACGCGTGCTTAAAATCATCGTCATTGTGGCTTAATGTTGAAAAAGTACAACTGAAAGTAAATTTGTGTGTTCAAAAGCTTCAAGATCCATCCGCTGAAACATTCTCAAAACAATTGTTAGATATCGGCGATGGAAAAGTTACTACAGATGAAACTGGATTTATAAAATTACCGACCGATTTCTGCACAATCATTGATTCTCAAGGTGCTCTTATTCACCAGATATTTCCCGATATACACAGACGATACACAAATCATGAGTGGCTGGCAGAAAGAGCAATTTTAGCAGCAAAAAATGTGGACGTCAACGAATTGAATCTCAAGATACAACATTTGTTACCAGGAGACTTGGTGTCATACAAATCTAATGATACAGTTTGCGATGCCACCGAAGCTGTAAATTATCCAACAAAGTTTTTAAACTCATTGGATTTACCAGGCATGCCACCGCATATTTTACAACTGAAGGTTGGATCTCCGGTTATTTTGCTTCGTAATTTGAACCCACCACGGTTGTGCAACGGCACGCGATTAGTCATAAAAAAATTAATGAAAAATGTTATCGAAGCCATCATTTTAAATGACAAATTCCGAGGTGAAAATATATTACTACTGCGAATTCCTATTATACCCACAGATGTGCCAATTCAATTTAAACGCCCTCAATTTCCAATTAGATTGGCATTTGCAATGACTATCAATAAGTCTCAGGGCCAAACGATGTCTGTCTGTGGCTTAGATTTGAGCACATCATGTTTTTCACACGGACAATTATACGTGGCTCTCGAGTGGGCAAACCATCCAGTTTGTTTGTATTGGCGAAAGATGGGATAACAAAAAAAATTGTACACTCTGTTGCATTAAGGGAATGATATTGTTTTTTAGTAATATTGTTATAAGTAGCGATATGTATATAATTTTAAAGAATCAATTTTAATAAATTAAAAAAATAAATGATTGGTGTTTTGTTATTTTTATATTCTTTCACAGTTCACAGCGCTCCATACATCTTCCACTTATATACCACATCCTAACACACTTACAATAAGTTAGTTATTTTTTCTAGCAAAATATTCTCTAGAAATAATTTATATGACAAAACAACGTTTGTCGGGTCAGCTAGTATATATATATATATATATATATATTAATCAATTTTTCTATTAAATGTTCCCCATTTAAAATGGCATTAATAGGTCCTGTAAAACTAGTGTGTGTACAGGACACCCCAAAAAAGGCCAAAACAATCTGTTTTAAGACAAATGTATTTAGTAATCTCATTCAAAGAACTTCCTTCTGCAAAAATCATAAAGAAAGGGAAAATTATTTTTAATATTCTGAATATTTTTTAATAGAATATAATATGTTTGATTTTCAGATTTACAAGGCTACACTAAAATATTCAGATATATTAAAGGGTGCCTTTTCTTTTGTGTAAAACTTTTTTAACATTTTTCAACAATGTTTAAGAGTGATTATGAATTCATTTAGTCTCTGTATATGACTTTCAGTCCTTTTGTCTGCCCATTGCTTGATAACGTAGGCAGAGAGCATTTCATGTTATACGATACAGTTGAAGTACGTACAGTTGAAACTGTTAATAAGCAATGCGTACCGTATGATTTTCCGTTCTTTTTTAAATAGAAATTATTGCTAGCACTTCAGTAACTTTGCTGCCGACTGTAGGAGAGTTGGTGATGAGGTTGAGGCCAATTGTTTACACTTGGGGCCTGGGCTTAAAGAGGAATACCTTCTTTTTCAAGTGTCCTACCGCGTAATTCGGAGCCAGCTTTCGGAAAAAACTGCGGAAAATTCCAAACGTCTAAGTCAACGAACGCTACCTGGGATCCAACCAGGCACCTCCTGTCTACCATCTTTGAGCTTATTTATTGGTGGGGTGTGTAGTATAGGACAATATTTTGTATAAATGTAAAGCTCGCCAATAAAACGATATTCCATCTATCTCATTACATAAGGATGGATGTCCCCAGTGGCGGTGGGGGTCACCGAAGCGGGAGAGCCATCCCTTCCGTGGAGGATCATAATTCCGATGGCATGTCTCCGGACAACCTCTAGGGGTGAGTCCCAGACCGTCACCAATTGCCCATCTGCGCAGCACCAGTGCGAAGTAAAACCCAACCAACCAACCACAGTGGCGGTTTTTCTGAAGGATTCTAGTCCGTATTCAAGCGAGTTTCGAAAAATTTCACGGAAAATTCCGAACGTCTAAGTCGACAAGCGCAACCTCAGATCGAACCTGGCGCTTTCAGTCTACCAGCTTTAATCTCAGCTGCTGGTGAGTCTTCAGTATAGGACAATATTTCCTACAAATGTACAGTCCAAAAAGTAAATGAAAAGTATTCGTAAGGTAACTAGAGTTACCTAATTATTACAAAAAAAAAAAAAAAAAAAAGATAAAAATGCAGTAAGTACCAATCGACAGAAATTCATACCTACTTTTATTGTATGTAGAAAAGGTAATTATAGAAGGGCATCTCCATATGAAAAAAATAATCCAACTATGAAAATTCTAATATTAAACATAAAATTTGATGACAGAAAACGAATTCATATGAGTCTAAATACAAATTTGCAGCCTCAAATTATCCTAAATTTAAATTTGCACGAAGTTCTTAACAATAGTTCCGGAGATATTTAATGTTTTATTTCTGAGAGAAATCTACATATTCATTTTTTTTTTCTCCCAGGTCATATTTAACAAATTTATTACAGCTTCCTTTTATCTACTATGTGTTTCAAACATCTAGAAATTCTGAAATATCTGAAAAGGAAAGTAATATCGATAAACATATTGATTTGGAAAGTATGGAGGTATAAAATATCATGTTAAAAAAATCTAAGATAAAAAGGTCTGGCTTTACTCAGGGGGACCCGTGATAAAAAGGCAATATTTTATCACGTTATTATAAGATCGCTTTCTTTTCCGTCTGTCTGTCCCGGCGGAAATATTTAATTAACGTTCGATGAGCTAGAGACTTGCAAAATTAAAAATAGCTCAAAATGGAAAGACAATATATACTAAAGGAGTAAAGGAAGAGAGTCATGCAGACAACTAGGCCATATAAATCACTTTAAATATGATTTCGAATTTTAACCACATCCTATCATCAAACTGAGCTAAAATGTTGCTTTCGTGTAGAAATATGAAGACAATATATGCTTAATCAAAAACGAATATAGAAGAAAGAGCCAAAAGGGATCTCACAAGGAAAGTCTCCTAAAAGCGTATACTCAGAATATTCTAAAAATAAAAAAATCTTTTGATACTAATTATTTTAGTAATCTAAGCCAACTTTATCGGTGGAATCCCAGTAGATAATTTGTAAAAATATAAAATACTTACGCGTATTTGGCATGTAAAATCTAAAGACACGATACGATTTGGCAAACAAAATACTTTTTCACCAAATACAAGTAATTTGAATATTTTTGAATATTGCTTGATAAACAAATGTTTACGGAAAAGTTATTGAAAAACTTTATAATTATTAGATAAAATAGTTAATAACTTTTTATATAAGCTTCTATAATTTACTGAAATGACTTGTGGTTGTAAGTATTTCATTTTACTTCTTAAAAATGTTTTTTATCGTATAATTAACAAATGTTTAAGTCATATACACTTAGGTACAGTGCCTGGAGTATACAGTGGGACAAGCGTTTATAAGCGTAATACTTAAAATACTACTAAAAAAATTAAGCCTCCTAGATAGCGCTGCGATTGAAATTTTTGCTCAAATCGTGAACACTGCACAAGAGTTGATTGGCTCTTCCCAGTTTCCTCTGCTCAATCACGTGACCTAAGCATATAAGTAAACAATAAATAGATTAGTTTTGGTTTTTCAAGCAATAATCTCGTTCGCCCTGATCTCCGGTGACTGTCTTAATCTTTATAGCACTGTTTTGCTGGACGGTTTCCACACTATTCTAGGCGCTTAGTTTATGCGTAATAATCAGTATTTTATTTTATTTAAAAACCTTTGGAATTTTCCATCTTGCAAATTTCAATTATTAATTTATAATTTTATTGAAATTTTAAGGTCTTATTTAAAAAAAAAAAAAAAAAAAAAAAATCATTTTTAGCTGAAAATAAAGGTTTTAGAAATTGACGCACAGAGTGTTGTTAAGATGTAATTCAGAAACTCCTTTCATTTTGCATTTAGAACTAAAATTGTGGACAACTGCAACTATATTTAAACGAATTTTAATCCCTTTCTTTTGGTGTAAATTATCTTATTGTTTCCAGTACTTTTTACTGATTCACATTTTATTTCGTAAAATTATGAATCTATAGAAATAAAACGAAATGATAGTATGTCTGTCCCGTATAGACTCAAAAACGACTGAACGGATTTGCACGTTTTTTTCTTTTTTTTTCAAACTAACCTGCGTATTTCTGGTAAAGTTTAAAAATAATGAAATGTTCGATCAAACAAATAGAACGGAAGTAGAAGCTTTTTAAGGATTTGATTCATGACGTCATCTCGATTTGAAAAACACATTTGCTATAGGCATTTATACTAATATTCATGTCTCTGAATAGTAAATATTGGCATATCATTATCATTTATGATACCGAAAGATAGGAAATATTCCAAAGAATCCAAACTGACATTTTAAATCAAATCACTCAAATTAATTTTAAAAGTGTTAGCTAAAACCCTCATAATAGCTTTAGAATTCTTTAAACTTTTTCATGTTGTGAAGTTCTTCTTTCACATATATGAGTTTTAATTACAGTTTTAAATAAATGCAATAATTAATTACTATATTTTCAAAAAATTAAATGTCTAATAAAATATCTAACGAAATTCTAAATTACTTTTATATTTAATCGCATTTGTCTCTATGGATAAATATCTTGGTTCTAATAATATTTTATCTGTTAATCCATTAAATAAATCTGCTGAAAACAAAAACATATTCTTTAAAATTAATAATTTATTTCTGCTAGTCATCTTTTTAAATGACGTCTCTCAGAATTCTAATCTCTCCTAAATCATTTAATAAAATAAAATATAAAGAACATTATTTTCCTCTAGTAACCGTTGTATAGATAAAGATTGCATTTCATTCTTTTAGATTGCGTAAGTTTATTTATTAGAAACTAAATTCAGCAATAAATTTCCGTTGTAACATCATCAAAGGGGTAATTTATAATTTTGGATGACAGGAAGTGCAATAATTCATAGCCTTTCCGTCTCCATTGAGCAGACGATTTTCTGGCGATAAAATTTGGCATAGGTGTTTGGCGTTAATTCTTTAACGGACTTTCTAAATTCAAAATATTTATATTAATTTATTCGAGAGACAATGGATTCCGTTTGGTTATAAAATTGGCGCTATTTTGGAAAACTTGGCGTGATTCAGCTGTTGGATCTTGATTGCAATGTTGTGAACTTGAGAATTTGCTCCTAGATCGTTGTTAAGTGAATACATACTCTTAAACCCTCTCTCTCACCTCATGCCTTTGCATTCTCGAAACTCACGGACTAAATGTACAGACACTATAAAAAGATGTTGAATTGCTTTATAAAAATCTCCAAAATAAAAAAAATATTATTATTTATTACTCAGTCTGTGTTACTTTCTCGGCCATCTAAATCTTTTATAGCAGAAAGGACCTGGACAGTGTATGCAACAACTTATACAAGAATACCGGAATTACTACATTATACGTGTCCTATTTAAATTGCACTCCTCTGTCAGTGTTGCCAAATTTTGGGACTTTTTTTATTCAAGATCCACAACTAAATTTTATCTGTAATGGTTGCCTAATTACTTCGAAGGTCATACGGCCATTGTGTATATCAAATATCACTCCTAAAAATCATTGGTAATACATGAATAAAAATGTTCCTAATTTTAGAAACACTGTCTGGTGCGCTTTAGAGCGTTGAGGCCGAACAAGGGTAAATACGGGGTGGGCAGAAAGTCCGTAAGTACTTTAAAAATTCATAAAACCCGAAAAACAGTGTCTATTATCTATCATTTTTATGAAAGTAAAGAAAAAAGTTTTTGCTGTTGCAATCACTTTTTAAAATAAAACCAATTTTGAAAGTTAACGACGTATCAACTTAAAAACAATGCGAATTGAATGAATATTTTTGATAAAAAAATATTATATAAAATACAAATACCTAACTAAATAACTCATTTAATATATATATTAAAGAAAGAAAAATATTTTATTTTTGTATTAAGTTTATTTTTTACACTAACTGCCGATAGATGGAGCCGAATTACCTATCTGAGATTGAATATTTCAAATAGAGCGAAGTCTGTATTGTATGCATCCGCGAACATTCCAGACCGGATTACATTCTTTTCTTTTGAGTGATGCGAAAGATAAGAGTGTAATCCGCGAAGTAATATAGTTCCATTTTTAAATTGAAATATATAAAAAACAAGAGTTTTTTGGGAAAAACGGGGCACGTCACGATTCTGAGACAAAAGAAATTAATATCATATAACAATTTCATGAAATTTGTCCGAGCGGTTTTCGAGTAAAAAAAGTTACACAATTACCATTTTTCCTTTGAAGTCTTAAATTGCAATTCCAGATCTCAAAATATATAGAATGTGGAAGTGTGAAACTTTCAGGATAGCATCAGACAGAATATAAAAGATTATTCTGAAAATATTAGATCAGAATATTTCCAATTTGCTGAGATATTAAGTGTCGGCGTTTCCAAATTCCCTTCATGTTAAATTAGCTGTATATATGGTGTCGCAGGTAAGCTTCGTTTGAGCTTTGCTGCGTCACGGAGACACGGCCGTGTCTCATGATCATGATATATCATTTTACCTTGGTTTGCATGATTTTTAGATGAATAAATAATGTTGATTTATTTTTCGGGTTTCGGGTCGGGTTCGGGTTAGATAAATCGGGTTTCGGGTCGGGTTCGGGTCGCAAAAAATTCTCTGTTGCGGGTTCGGGTCGGTTTTCGGGTTGATGAAATTTTTTTTGTCGGGTTCGGGTCGGGTTTCGGGTTAATGAAATTTTTTTTGTCGGGTTCGGGTCGGGTTTCGGGTTGATTTAAAATTCATCTGTCGGGTTCGGGTCGGGTAAAACCCGACTCGCGCAGGACTCTAGTGCAGCATGTCCGGCAGTATACATGACAGCTCTCGGCGGATTGCATTTTTCATTTTCGACAGATTGGATGGACGGGATCGATACACCCGGGATTTAAAATATCCCCATAGGCAAAAATATTCATAATCGCCTGTCTGATTTGGATATTTCCAACTAAGTCGTACATATCAGCGCCATCTGTCGGCAGTTTTTGAATAATTTTTTTTCTTATCTTAAAAAAAATCCCGTGACCTATCAATGCTAAACCTGCAAACCGTTTTTTATTTCAATTACTTTCGGGTTTTATGAATTTTTAAATTATTTACGGACTTTTTGCCCACCCTATATTTAATATAAAATTGTTGCCGATTAAAAAAACACTTTCTATGATCATTTATTTATTTATTTATTTATTGACATAAAAAGAAATATATTTTCACGTATAATAAAACTGAAATAAAAGTGAATCAAAACTTTAAGAAAAATTAAAATTGCACTGGCTAAAAAAATTCTGTTATATATAAAGCACAATATTTGTAGGTATGATGATTGTTCATTATCGACTAAACAAGAATAAAAAATCATGCAGTTACATGGCTTGGAAACACATTCCAACTGTACGTAGCCGTTAAATTGTTAAACTTGCTTTGAATTTATCTCTGTGATGACACCTTCAAACACATTTTCTTTCGATTAGTAAAGAAGAAATCGAGCCAAAATTAGTTTTTTTTTTTTTTTTTTTTTTTTTTTTGTAAAAAAAAAAAAAAAAAAAAAAAAAAAAATCATATAATAGGTTGTTTTTTTTGCAGCCGTCAAGCAATGACTGCCTTTGTAATAATTTATCTAAAAACGGAAAAATTACAAAAATATATTTTGTTTCAGCTATTTTGTAATAAGAATTTTTTCAAGCTGTCATTTTGTTTCTTGCAATACTTGTGCCTATTTTTCATCGTACTGTCCGTATTACTTTGAAATTTTATGAAACGGTTCCTTTTCCCACATTATCATAGTAATAATACGTATATTTTAAACCGAAATTTTACTCATTGCGTGTAACTTTCATTCCACTGAATCTATCGCTTTGAGAATTTTTCCGTTGTTTATTCTATCCATTTATCATAATGACGACTTCCTTTAGCCACGACTTTCTTTTACTATCATACCCGGTATAGTGTAAGAGGGATATACGCTGCCAAAGGCAGTGTAAACTTCTACAGAGGCTCGTGTACGAATTTGTTTTTTCTGCGCGCGCACAGCCAACCCGAATAAAGTACTGTCGCTGGCATTAGGGACTCGGATCCCGTATATGACAAGCAAGAAAGTCGTTATCGAAGACAACGGCGACCCGTAACGAGAATTGTACCAAATTCATTAGAATTTCGTTTCAGAACTATAATGTTCAGATTTTATATTTATAAATAATTCATTTAAATTTAAACATAGTGATCAGCAAAGTGGGCAAAATCCGCTAGTGTTTTCAACCAAAAAAACATTTAATGAATGAATACAACTACAGAAGTAGAAACATTTTTAATATTTTAGCAAAAATTATGTGCTTCTTTTAACGCTCCCCACTTTCACCCTAAACAATAAGAACGAGCATCAACCACATTTTTTTTTTTTTTTTTTTGATGGGATGACTATTGAATAGGATCACTTCTTTAAGAACATTTTAATATCAATCAGTATTCTAATACAAATAAATTCGTTTTTATGGATTTTTGGTTAATCAAAGGGTCTTGATATTCTCCCTTACACTATAAATTAAAATCTCTCTGAGCTTAAAACTCATAAATTTCCATTAAAATTCGTTCAAAATTCGAATAAATCAACAGTGTATATTGTTACGAATATCTGAATAATATTAATTATTTGTAAGTAATTTCGTTCAAAGAGGCTTAGACAGGTTATAAAATGTTTTTTTTTTTCTGCATTTCTAACTTGTTTTTGCGTTTAAATAGCTCATATTCCATTAAAAACCCGTTTAAAAGCTTCATTAAGGCAGGTAATGGCCTTGGCGCCAAATTTGGCGGCTTTTATGGCGACCTTGGCTAGAAAATCCTTATTATCGATATCTTGAATATCTAAGCTCTAACTTGTTTGATTTAGGAGTTACTGGAACATTTTTATTTTTTACTAACAAGGAAACATTCAAAAGATGTCGTCTTCAAAAAATATTGAAAAAAATATATGTGAGTCTACTCTTCCTAAAACACCAGAAAGGGAAAAAATTTCGGCTGAAATGAATTATAACGACCACAAAGATTATCAAAATTAAGCATATTTGGCGATTTCACATTGTTAGGCGATTGATTTTGAGTACTTGGCGGAGAAACAAAACACGGGTCTGTTCTCACACGGCAATCTCTTTGCTAGCGAACTGAACGCCTAACAGCGCTAAATCGCCAAATATGTTTAATTTTGATAGTTTTTTGTGGTCACTGTAATTCATTTCAGCCGATAATTTTTTCACTTCCTGGTGTTTTATGAAAAGTAGAATCACATATATATTTTTCAATATTTTTTGACGACACCTTTTGAATGTTTCCTTGTAAGATATAGGAATCGCATCGCATCCAAGTCAGTCAGTTTTCACAACCCGGCTTACTGGAAAGAGCTCCTGGCTAACCCTCTTTGATTACAACCTATTGCTGTGTGTTAATACTTTGCTACAGTTTATGTTGTAAATTTGATGTTGTCAGCTGTCATTTAAGCTGTGTTTTCTTGTGAAACTGAAGTTGATACTTGGTTTACGGACCGGTAATCTTCTAGAATTTTCTGTAAATAAATCTTTAAGTCTCTCCAAGATATGCCTTTCATCCACAGACAATTCACAAACCACCGTGTACACAACAATTCTGGTGTCACAAGTGGGATTGTCTGCTGAATGGTCATAACTAGAGGTATGGAGGAAAAGATGAAGAAATTTCTGGAAGGTCTAACTGCCCAAATCAACGATTTAAAATCTGGATTGATAAAAAAAATGGAAACTGGGCAAAAAGAAATGAAAGAGATGAAAGGTAGTTTGCGTGAAGAAATGAAAGCAGTACAGGAAAAGGCGGAAACCGGATTGACTGAAAAAATTAAATCCATACAGGAAAAAGTGAAATCTAACCAAGACGCGATGAAGAAAGAGCTTTCATCAGTGAAGAGCGATTTTTTAAATGTGAAAATGGTGATCGAAGAAAATTTTTCGACTATAGGTGATAGAACTGAAGCTGTAGAACGTGAAGTAGATAAAATTATAAAGATAGAGGCTAACGTTATTAAGATAGAAGATAGTAGTATGAAAATGAAAAAAAAGTTTTGAAAAGTAAGTAAAAGAAAATTTTGATCAACAGCTGAAATGTAGATTTTCAGAAATAGAAATCAAATTTGAAGAAAAAATCGAAAATCTAGAGTCTGAAAGAAAAGTTATAGATGCCTCAGGAGGATAAAAGGAAATATACAGAAACAAGAATCAATAAGGCTATCCACCTATGACGGCAGATCATCTTGGCAAGTATATAAGACACAGTTTTTCATCGTAGCGGAAGCTGATGGCTGGGACTCTACTGTCAAGACAGTACATTTAGCAGCAGAATTACGGGCCGATGCAGCTGACATACTGGAAACTCTTTCGAAGGAAGAGCGGTATGGTTTCAAAGCCCTAACAAGAGCGCTGGAAGTGTGTTTTGGAGAAAATGTTATAAAGAATGCAGTCGCCTTCAGTTAAAATCCTGTTACCAAAAAGTAGGTGAAAGTTTACAAGAGTTTGGATATTCAGAGACTATCACACTTAGCTTTCTCGGAATGCCACGCTAAAACTCGTGATGATTTGGCCCTCCAGTACTTCAATGATGCCGTTCGAGATCCAGAGACTCAAAAAGCCCTTAGATTTTCCAACGTCAAGAATGCTGAATCAGTTTTAGTGTATCCCCTGAAGATTGAGGCAACCCAACAACCCTCCCGTAAAGAGCGCCAGAGCAGCACAGCAGTCACTTTAGATGACTCTGAAGCTGGCCTAAAAGAGATAAAGAAAAATGTGGCAGATTTTACTGGGAAATTTCGCAGTCTTGAGAGTTGTAAAGAAGCGAAAACCCGACGACTAATTGCTGGGGCTGTGGAAGAGATGGTCATATCCAACGAAGCTGCCCATTAAGACAGTCTAGAGAAATTACCCAGAAGTCTTTCGAAATACGTCATCAAGACGGAACTCTACATGGAAAATCAGATGCCTCGTTGCGGGAGCTCTAAAGATCGCAAGTACTGCTCTAGGGTCGAGGAAAAATACCTGCTAATAAAACCAGTTGCTTGCCAAGCTACAGTTTCAGTGCCATTGAAACAAGATCCGTGGAGTGATAAAGAAGTTAGTCAAGCCTAGTTAGAAGATCCTGATATAAAGCCAATACTACAAATCAAGATGACGACCAGCAACAGACCTACCTGGCAGGCCATTTCCACATTTAGCCCCATCACGAAGTGTTACTGGGCACTCTGGGACTCTCTCCTAGTGAGAAACGGTGTATTGTATAGAAAATGGGAATCTGACGATGGACGGAACTTCAGATGGCACATCTTGCTACCACGATCGAAGATTCCAGACGCACAAGAGCAGCTGCACAGTAGCTCTACCAAAAGTGATTTTGGAGTGATGAAAACTCTCCTGAAAGTTCGAGAACGCTACTATTGATGCAAGGCAAGGGAGGACATAGAGAAATGGTGCAAATCTTGTGATGCTTCTGTGGCACGTAAAAGCCCAAAGAAACGAAGCCGAGGACGATTACATCGGTATAACGTGGGAGCACCATTTGAGCGGATCGCAGTCGGCATATTGGGTCCTTTGTCACGGACCTGAAGCGAAAATAAGAACATATTCGTTGTGATGGACTACTTCACCAAGTTGCCTGAGGCGTATCCTATCCCGATCAAGAAGCATACACAGTTGAAGAGGCTCTAGTACAGGTATGGCACACCCCTACAGCTTCATACCGATCAAGATACGAACTTCACCCCTTGCGGACTGTGTCAGCTACTCGGCAGAGACAAAACTCCAGACATCGCCCGTACATTCCCAGTCGGTCGGCAGGGTTGAGAGGTTTAACCGCACCATCTTGAATAATCTCTCTCTTCTAGTATCAAGGAACTAGCAAGATTAGGACTTGAAGTTACCATTGTTCCTGCTGCCTTATCGAAGTGCTGTCCATGAAACCACTGTCTATACTCCAGCTCAGATGCTGTTTGGATGTGAACTTCGTCTTCTATGTGATCTCCTGTTTGGTTGTCCACCGGATGCGCCTTCGTTGCTAGAGGAGTACATGAAAGATCTTCGGACCCGATTTGAAGACTACACACCTTTGCTCAGGAGCGGATTCCAATGACAACGGGGAGAATGAAAACGAGATAATATGACCTGAAATCTACATAACATGAATTCAAGAAGGATAAAAGTTTGTCGCGGGACACTGTTCGATGTAAAGGAATCTCCCAAGCTTCAGTTTAACTCGTTCGGTCCATATACAGTCTTATAAAGACCGAATGACGTCGTTGTAAGGATTATTAAGACACCTTCGTCAAAACCGAAGGTAGTACATTATGACCGGTTTGCCACATTCCTCAATTAATGGTAATTTTTAAAATTTGTATATGTGTCATGTAAACATGTGTATATAAATATTTGTACTTATTTGTGAATCTTGTAAATAATTCAACTACTTAATTTTGCAATCTGTATTGTTATTTTTATATGCAACTTAGTTTTTGTATTTAAGATTGTATAGTTTGTTTAGTTTTGACACCTTTATCAAGGGTTGTACTGCCCCGGACGTACAGTTTTTAGGAGGAAGACAATGTTACGAACTTGTAAATAATATTAATTATTTGTATGTAATTTCATTCAAAGAGGCTTAGTCAGGATATAAAATATTATTTCACTACATTTCTAGCTTGTTTTCATTTCAAAATAGCCCATTTTCCTTTGAAAACCCGTTAAAAAGCTTCACCAAGGCAAGTAATGGCCTTGACTCAAAATTTGGTGACTTTTTTGGCGACCTTGACAATAAAAACCTTATTATCGATATTTCGTATATCTAAGATCTAACTTGATTGGTTGAGAAGTTCCTGGAACATTCTCATTTTCTACAAGGGTATGTAAGGAATCGCATAGCAGCCATGTCTGTGAGTTTTTTTGCCAACAGGCTTACTGGAAAGAGCTCCTAACTGAGCCTCTTTGATTACCACACATCACTGTGCGTAAATGCTGTGAATTTGATATTATCAGCTGTTATTTAAGCAGTGTTTTCTGGTAAAACTGAAATTGATACTTGGTTTACGGACCTGTAATCTTTTAGAATTTTCTGTAAATATATATTTAAGCCTTCCCAATAGTTGCCTTTCATCCACAGACGATTCCGGAAACCCGGAGTACGTAACAATATACACATACGAGGTTATTTAAAAAAATTAGATAACAAACCCATTCAGAGTAAACGTTTTTCAGGAAATAAAAATATATATACAATGTAGAAAGGCACCTGGTACATATTACCTGTCTACATAATCACCCTACTTATCGAGGCATTTGTACCATCGGTACACCAAACTATCGAAACCGGCATTGAAGAGGTCAGCGTCAAGGTTGTGCAACCCCGTGAAGACAGCTTGCTGAACCTCAACATCGATTCTGAAATATTGAGCTGAAAGTGTTTCTTTAAACGTCCGAAGACATGGAAATGACTTGGTGCGACGTCAGGACTGTAAGGAGGGTGGTCCAATACAACTAATGATTTGTCTCTGTACCAAACGAGCACATTCTTCCGTTATCCCAATTGTTAATGAGCAATATTGTGTGCACTGCAGAGGAGATATTGAGTTCTTCTGCAATTTTACTCAGAGTAATACGACGACCACCTTGAATCAATGCTTTGGCACGGCAAAAATTGTCATCTGCAGTGAACGTGTTTGGTCGCCCCGCTGTTTCTTAATCTCATACATCTTTTCTGCCTTTGTCAAATTCCGTGCACAAAACCACTCCTGTTTTCGTGACATAACACTCGTACCGTACACTTCTATCAATTGCAGATGAATTTCACATTTAAATTTTTTTCCTTAAACGCAAAAACCGTATCACACTTCTCATTTCAATCGCAGACCGTAATTCCGTCAACGCAGTGAACTTCTAACAAACATTTAGTCATATTGGACAACCAGGTTCATCTACTGGCACCGTTTGATTCCTGTCATCGTCTTCGTTATCTTCAGAGGGATTTTTATTCATACGGATAATTTGCCCACCCGTCAGCAATCTTGTTACCTTAGTTTTTGAAACCCTTACGTATTACACAAAATTATAGTCCTTTTACTAATTTTACATGTAGAATTAAAAACGTTTTCTTTGATGAATTTTATCCAACATGTTTAATAAAATTTAAACATAAGAAAAAATATGTATTTTCAATATTAATTTGTATGCTATTCAAAAATTGCTTTTAATGTTGAGTTAAAACTCATTTTAATCTTCTTTTTTTTTTTTTTTTTTTTTTTTTTTTCTAAACCAATGGGTCTTAATTTTTTTCCATAAACATATAAAAAGCATTCTGATAATTGGTTGGTATTTATTCATATGTAAACTGCAAAGATCTTTTTAATTTATTATGCAATAAAAAAGGTATATAATGTTTTATTTTAACACACAAATCTTAAATATATTTCAAGTTCACTTAAGTGTTCCGCAATTAACAAAATTGTTAATATACGATCATTAGACTTCAACTTGCACATTTATAAAACAAGATATGTATGATAAGATAGACCTGCTAACTATGCTAGTTTATCCGTAATGGTATTAAGCCTCGCCTTTTTTTCACACCAGTTTAGTTGTAGAGCAATAGTCTTCTTATTTAATCATGAGAACATATTGCTGAATATTGCTCTACAACTATTCTGGTGTAAAAAAATAGCGGGGCCTAATACCATTACGGATAAACTAGCATAGTTAGCAGGTCTAGATAAGATTCTTTATTTGAAATAAGCTTATTTGAAATATTTTAGTGAAAGAAACCTACTAGGTATGCTTACCACCCAAATTATCAAATTTTAGAATAAGGAAGGTGTGGTAAGCTACATTGTAAAAAAAATAAAAAATAAACAGAAAATAAATTGCATAATTTCCTGTAAATTTTTCGGAAGCGGAAGAAAAACAGTATTTTAGGTACTTTACTGTAATTTATGAAATTGTCTGTTGTCGTATGTCATCCGGTTGTTCTGCGGAGCCATTCATTCGCTATTGAAGCGAAGCTGAAACTGCAAGCAGGTGAAATGAAATATAATTCTTCAGCCCTTTGATTCCCATTAGGGGAGAGTGGGGCTAGTTGTCACAGGGGTAAGAAGTAACACGCAATTTATGAAATAGTTTGTAGCATTTGTGATTAAACATTTTTATAAACATAATTCTTATGACGCGCTTTATAATGTAAGCGCAATCGGTGCTCCACAAAAATGGTTAATGAGAGGTTCTGTACACGTGCTTCAATTTAGCTAGTTAGTGGGGAAAAAAATATTCCGTAAATTTTGATTAAAGTAATGTTAATTTATACTTTAACAAAATGTTTATAGCTATTTATTTAGTCTGTGTGTTGAGTTATAAAATGCATGTTTAATTTTTTGTATAAATCGTTATATATTTTTATAAATAAACAAAATGTCCAAAATCATACGATGGGGCAAGTCGAAACAAAATTTTGGAACAAGTTATATTAGAGGAGTGGCTTGTGGAAATGCCTACAGCCAGAGTTCCCAACTTTTAAATTTATTTACGAGCATTTTTAGCCCCGCCTCTTTTTTATACCGGAAATTTTGAAAAATGATGTTCTTCTTATTTAATCGTTGTCACATGATAAAGAGACATAATCTACAAAATTTCTGGTGCGAAAAGAAGGCGGGGATAAAAATGCTCGTGAATAAATTATAAAAGAGGGGAACGCTGCCTACAGCTAGAGCTCGAAGTCTCCGCCCATTTTCAGGAAACTTTGAGAAATGAAAGATCTTTGGCTTGTTTGCCAATACTATATTTATACAGAAATATTTTCTGTGTTTTTATAGTATAGTACCGTGATTATTTAACCACGAATTAGAATCATGAATTGATCACGAATTAGGGCATATTGCATAAAAATAGTCGTATAAAAAAATAGAAACTTCTCATCAATGAGAGTGTCCTGAAAAAAGGGCGGAGAATTCGAGCTCTGCTGAACGCTCTCTGTTGCGTAAGAATGGGTATAATGCTTCATTTGCAAAATGTGTGCACACATTAAATGCTTGAGAGGGAATAAAATATCATCTGCTTGAAATAATTTAAATTTTGATTAAGACTGACTTTTATGTTGTTTTTATCTTTAATTTTCTCTTTATTTTATCCATTTGTTATAATCCATTGTTAGTATACCAAGAAGGTTATATTTTAATATTAGTTATTAATTGTTCTTTTTATTAAATTAATAAATGATTGGTAAAAAAACATTTTGAAATATTGTCGTTTTATTGTTAGGGGTCCCTTTGTATCCGTTACAATTTGCCCCAAATCTGGGGCAAATTGTAACAGGCAAATAATTTGGAAAAAATATTTTTTGTACTAAAATTAGCAAAATTAACGAATTTTTTTTTATGAATATCATAGATGAATGAATATACATGCTATGGAAAACAGCAATTATAAACACGAAAACGTAAATACGTTTCAAAATATACTTAATTTTCCAAACACTGTTACAACCTGCTCCACGCTCCACTACTGGTAAGTACTATTTTAATTATTTTGTGTTGTTCTTTCATTGATATAAATATATCAGACTTATATTCTTGATTCATATAGATCCAGTCATAAACCTTTTCTTCTCTTACATAACTTATTATGTAATAACTATGATCGAAAGCAATTTTTATGATGAAATATAAATATTTGTATTATTTGATGAGATGAAGTACAGTATAAATTTTACTTCATCTGAATTTTCTACATTTTTAAATATATTCTATAATATTTGTAAAAATTTTGTCACTTATTATCCTATGATTTATTACTTTTCGCATTTTTTTATCTGTGTTATACCCTGTTGTTATTACGGTTTCAAGTTTATGGAATTAGTATATAAGGCAATTGTGAATTTAAAACAGTTTTCTATAATGTTTTACATTTTCTCGTTCAGTTATTTAAGCAAATTTTAAACTCGCCTATTTTTTTAGCTTTTAATTTCGTCAATTTTTGTTAAAGGTCTGTTTTAAATGTGCTTCTTATTATCATGGCTTCCTTCTTAAAAATGGCGATCATTGTATCCGACTTGAAATTTTTCCCTGACATTATTTATTTTATTTCAATTTTTGCAGATAATTGTTCAATTTCTTTTATTTTTTCATGACTTTTTTATCGCAACTTCGAGCGTTAATTACATTTTTCTTTATTTCTCGAACATTTTACATGAATATATATGTAATTTGCTGCATGTAAATCAGCTGATTGCATGAAGAAATAATGAATTAGTGAGTGAGTGTTTTTTTTTTTTTTTTTTTTTTTCTGAAAGTTTTTTCATAATTTTGATTTAAATTTAAAAACGGTTTTTAGTAAATTTTTTCTTGCATGCGAAACATTGTGTGGGAATTGTGAAATTTGTTGTACAAGGTTTTAATACGCGGTTATTAATGTATTGTAAATAAAGGCCATTTAAAATCTTTTGCAAACTTTATGTAAAGCTACTTTGAAATTTTCCTTTTAGCAGGCCTCGCAGGGTTCCTAAAATTTTACGCACGTTTTATTATATTGTCGCCACTATTGTCATTTAAAAAAAATTCTTGAATGTTTTAAACAATGCCAAATCAAGCATAAGCATTTTGTAAGAAAGAATAACTTTAAAATAGAGATGACAATATAATAAAATGAGTGTAAAATTTTAGGAACAGTGCGAGGTCTGTTTTAGTATAATTTATGACGTAAAATGTTATGAAAGTACTGCTAAAACTAGGACAAATATGTTTGCAAAAATTTCTAAAATTCCATACAGTACTCTTAAAATTCCTACATAAACTTTTTTTTTTTTTTTTTTTTTTTTTTTTTTTTTTATGGTTGTACTCTCTAGAGAATGGATAGCACTAAAACATACTTGCCAACATACTAATTAATATTCCATAGTATTGCTAGCTTCACCTCCTTTTTCACACCAGTATCCTTTTAGAGTATTTTTCTTCTTATTTAATCGTAATTACATTTGGAGAATATTACTCTAAAAATTTACCGGTCTGAAAAGAAGGGTGGGATTAATAACGCATGCTAAGGAATATTAATTAGGATGTTCACAAGTATGATATAAGCACCAAGAGCTCCTGGCTGAGTCTCTTGTACTGTCTGATTACAACCTATTGCTCTGTGTTAATGCTATGATACAATTTATACTGTGAATTCGATGTTTCTGGTGATTTATTTCTGGTGAAACTGAAGTTGATACTTGGTTTACAGACCTGTAATCTTCTGGAAAATTCTGTAAATAGACTTTTAATTCTCTCCAAGATTCACCTTTCATTCAAAGACAATTCTTGAACCTCGAATACGCAACAGTTTACATTTGTTCATATCCTTATATCATTACCACTTTTAAAAGGCTCATTGTGATCAGCTCTTTTTTTTTCTTCTTTTTATTAATGCTTGGGGCTGAAAGTGTAAATTTTTCATAATCAGGATTTAGTAATTTCTGTTAAAACTGTTTTTATACTAATTTGCTCTAAAGACTTTTCAAAGAGTTAATTTTTATATTTATCAGAGTTGGGTTTTTGACACGACAATGATATTATGCTCGCTTAAACCTTTAAAAACCCGTCAAAAAATAAAAAGATTAGCTAACAATGGAAAACTAGTAACAGCTGTCATATATAGTTTGGAATTTAATTATCATGCTGGTGGTAAATTAGCAAGCGTTAGAAAAATGAGATAACAATAAAAGACAATAAATAAAATAAACAAATAAATGATAGTTTTTTTTTTTTTTTTTTTTTTTTTTTTTTTTAATGTTTCAAACATAAGAAGTATATATTCCGTACATGCGTTCATATATTTTTATATGTTATTTATATTAATATTTATAAAATTTTAAAGCTAATTATACAATTTTAAAACTTTATATAGATATATTATATGCAAGAAATGTATAAGCCTAATGACAAAATAAAAAATATATTGAATTTCAGGAAATTTGAAATTTAATACATACACACATGTACTGTTTTTCTTATACATATTATATGTTTATTATATATAAGAAAATATAAGCTTTTTTTATGTCAAACAGAGCTGGCAATCTTCTAATTTATTCCACAGTAATGTTCGCACCCGCCTGTTTTTTCCACAACTTTGTTTTGGGCAGGAATTTTCTGCAATATAATTATGCTTAAATAATATATATATATATATATATATTCTTCTAAACAAGTGGTATTAAACCTAAGACGAGTACTAACAATGCTGTTGAAAAATTAAAAAGTTTGCATGCACTTTTTTGTCTTATGCATACCCTCCAACATACTAATTAATACTTCGCAGTATTGTTAGCCACGCCTTCTTTTTCACACCAGCATATTTTTAGAGTATTTTTCTTCTTATTTAATCGCCATTGCATTTGGAGAATATTATTCTAAAATTTTATTGGTGGGAGAAATGGGCGGAACTAACAATACTGCGGAATATTAATTAGGATGTTGGAGGGTAAGAATTCCGGAAAATCTCCATATTGAAATAATTTCAAAGAAAAAAATACGATTGTAGTCAACATCTTATATTTTAATATAAGTATCATTTTATTTTTGTTCACAGACAAACACACTGACACGCAAAGAAGTTGAGATTCTGCTGTTGTTTACGCGAGTTATTCGAGGAACTGATAAAAGAACCAAGACTGATAAAATGACCTCCTTGAGTTTTTCAAAGTTCCTACTCCACGTTCATGCAAATTTGAGAATAAACCACATTGATAAAAAAAAAATATACCACCTTTCTTTAGAATGAGTAAGTGACCATTTTCTAAATCCCTTAACTAAAAATATAGATTTCCGAGCTATGCGTATAAGGCACGTGAATAAACTGAATAGACGAAATTATCGAGAATTTCTAGTGTACATATTTCTAGATGGTGAAACAATAATCTGAATACTCTAAATATTCTCAATCATTTACATTGCAATAAATTCTCGCTTGATTTTCTAGAATTTGGTAATAAACCAAGATTATAGTTGCAGAAACCCGAATCTTGTAGTCTCATTTATTTGCAGAGATTTTTAAATAACTTTGCCCTCGAGAATATAGACAAACGCTCTAGAATTCTAATACGGGCTTCTAGAACTCGCTTTCCAAGGGGACTAGAGTTTAAAAGGACAACATGGATCTATTTTTTCTAGCGCCACAATTTAGATTCTAAATGTCAGTTACAGAATTTTTTCTCAGTGCACAGAAAACAACGAATGGCTAAGCTGGCTAGCTTATGCTGTAATCAAATCCAGCAACACCCGTATAACAGCTTTGAAACGGAATCTCTTGGTCATAATAGTGCTTCAGTGAAAGAGAGGGATGCATACTATTACATACTTGCCAACATACTAATTAATATTCCGTAGTATTGTTAGCCCCGCCTTTTTTTTTTTTTTTTTTTTTTTTTTTTTTGACACCAGTATCTCTTTAAAGTAGTTTTCTTCTTATTTGATCGTAATTGCATTTGAATACTATTACTCTAAAAATTTACTGGTGTGGAAATAAGGGCGGGGCTAACAATACTATGGAATATTAATTAGGATGTTGGCAAGTATTCTATTATTGTTTCCAACCCTTCTATTTTTCCAACTAATTATAATACCACTAATTTTAAACAGAAACTTGTATTAACGGTTATCTATTAAGAATTATGTAAATGATTAGTAATTGGAATTAGTTTTGTTAAATCTTCTCAGGAAAACATTAATTTTAGCAAATACAATTGTATTGTACAAATTAACGCATTACAGAAAATGTAGTCTGTTTCTGAGAATATTTGTCTCATCAGTAAGGAACCTTTTATCATGAATATCAATCTCAAAAAATTTGATCGAAAGTCTAATAACATATATCTCGTGTCTTTTATTCAAAAAATCTTTATGTATCTTTTTCAAATGCATATCAAAATATTTTAAAAAGTAATATCTTACACAATGATGTAAGTAAATAATTAATGATGCGTCAAAGAAGATTTATTTTTCTCGCCGTTATAAAAGTTAGAATGTATGGACTTTTAAATTGAAAAGCAAAACGGAGCGTTCAAAATCTTTGAAGCAAGACGAATATAAAAATGGATATTTTTTTTTTTCTTTTAAAATTTGAAAAGATGTTTTTTATGTTTCTCTAATTACTCATAATATATTAAATATTTTATGAGCTATATTTTGTTGAGTATTTTATTTATTGTTTTTTTTTTCCATTAAGACAGATAAAGTAGCTTTAATAATAATAATAATAATAATAAAAAAAACTATTTATTCATATGAAGATAGTTCGTTCATTTGAAGATATATTAAGAAGTCGTATTCATAAGCATTTTTAATAAAACGGAATATCTTTAATTTTCTTTTCAATAACTTTCATTTTCGAATATTTCAGGATATGAATAAAAAATGCGATTCATTAAAATTAGTTTACAAGTCATGTATTTTTTTTTTTTTTTTTAAGACTTTTATTTTACAATTTTTCGAGGATGTTGTAGAAATTATATATATATATATTTTCGTATATCATACTTTCCAACATACTAATTAATGTTCAGTAGTATTGTTAGCCTCGCCTTCTTTTTCACACCAGTATATTTTTAGAATATTTTTCTTCTTATTTAATCGTAAATGCATTTGGAGAATATTACTTTAAAAATTTACTGGTGTGAAAAAAAGGGCGGGATTAACAACACTACGGATTTACTTATTTGTACTGATGTTGTAAATTCTACTTATATTTCAGTTTTATTTCCTTTGAATTTTTCCACTTCTTTATTTGTAACAAAATTTTTATGACATTTAACCCCTTACCTGTCCTATTTAATTTTACTTCTCTGTCATTGTTGCCAAATTTTGGGATTTTTTTTTATTCAATAACCACCAGTAAATGCTAACTGTAACGATTGCCTAATGGCTTCGAAGGTTATTCGTCCAATATGTATATAAAATATCACCCCTCAAAATTATTGGTGGCAGTTGGATAAAAAAAGTCTCTGAGTTTGGCAACACTGTTCACAGCGGTTTAGAAAGATAAGTCTGGCAAAAGGTAAAATAGCTTGATTTTAAAAGTTCATAATTGCCAACTTATCCGATGTTTTATCTATCACTTTTTAAAATAAAAATTTTCATCTGCTACAAAAAAATCTCTCTCTCTCTCTCTCTTCAAAATAAAAACTTTCATCTGCTACAAAAAATCTCTCTCTCTCTCTCTCTCTCTCTCTCTCTCTCTCTCTCTGTATATGTATGTTAATTTCCTGTTAAGAATTTCCGGTACAAAAAGAAGACGTGCAATTTGGCCACTATGTTGATTCTAAAAAAATAAGCATCAAATGCAAATTACTTTTTAGGTTATATAATAACGAATTCCCATTATTTTATATATATATACACTACAGCTCACAACTGTTTGACCACCAACCAACCAAATTGTATTGAAAGATGTTTTAATAAAAATTTACTATGACAAATATTAATCTTTTATAATTTATTCAAAACTACACACGTATTTAAACTAAAAAAAGCGCAAAATAAATATTTTTGCGAACGCTTTAGTGTAGACGAATGATCATAGCTCGTTGTTCAATAGAAACTTCCTTTCTTTTTGGTATAATTTACTTTCTTATTTTATTAATCTAATTAATTTAGTTTCAGATTTTATTATCATTGTCGATTTACTTAATTATTTATAAATATAATTCAGAACTATAACAATAACCTAATACAATAAATTTTTTATTAAATGCAGAACATATTATTATCATTATTAAATAAAAAAACTACTTAATAAAGACAACGTAGATAAAAATGTAAGCCAAAAACAAATTCTATAATTTTTATAAATTCGTGTTTTTGATAAAATCAGTCTAATTCTTTCGAAATAATTATACTTAAATTGAAATATTTGATAATGATTTAATGTGTATTTTGTTGGACAATATTAAGCCTATAAAAGATAATATGGTGAGAATACTTTTAATGATGTGAGCAAATACTTTAAAGCAGTATCGTGTGTCAACTGATAAATTGTAATTAATGCAAAACTGCTGAAGTATTATTCATAAGTGTACTAAAATTATATATAATTTTTATAGCAGTTCTATAGAATAAATGAAAGCATCACATAATCATGCCTATCTGTCAAAGGGTTCCAATTTTTTGGAGGCCGGGCCATTTTATAGAAATTTATTGCATTTATTGCTGCTTTCTATGAATAATAATGTGAAAATTTCTATTAACATAAGTCGGCATCCTAAACAGAGAAAATTTAAAAGCAATATATGCAATATTTTAATGCTTATAAGGCTTAGGAGAGAAGTAATATCGTTTCATGGACATTCTAATACATGATTATAACCCAGGGTAACATGTTGATTGTAACATTAACATGGCTCTAATTCTCTGATACTTCCGAGTTCATTCGTAAAATCATTTTATAGTAATAAATTTCAACATATTAAATCTCTGAAATTTCATTTAAAAGATAGTTGTGCTTCATTTAAATACGTAAATCTTGCAGAGTTGCCAACTTTTATCATTTTTCCGGAGCACCATTAGTAATCTTTAACCACATTTCTTGCGACATGGAAACCTCTGCTCAAGTATGGACTCAACGAGTCCACTGTTAAAATAGAGAGATAATTTATTCGTTGTGAGAAAATAAGAGAGATGTGAACTTATGACTAAATGTTTACTAAATCCCAACTTATTAGTCATCTTGGCACCCCTCACTGCTAGGCGTAGGAAACGTGGTTACACAATATCCGCCTTTTTCCGCACCAGTATTTTTAAAGAGCAATTTTTTTCTTATTAAATCGTGGTCACATGTTGGAGATTATTATTCTACATAAACAGAATTGTCATTTTTTACAATTTATTTCGTAGCATTTATAGCCCAGCCTTTAATTTTACACGACATTTTTTCTAGAATGATTTTCTACAATGCAAAACTACAATAAAATAAGAAAAAAAAAATACACTTCAAAAGAGTTGTATGAAAAATAAGCAGGACTAAAAATGCTCCGAAATAAGTTATAAAAGTTGTCAACTCTGCATAAATTGAGGTGTGAGAAAAGGGCGGGTAATAACAATGCTCCGGATTAAATTTAAAAATTGGCTACTTTGACGTTCTCAACTATATGTATAATCTATTTATTCTTTGTGAGGGTAAGAAACCGATAAAAACTGAAAAACCAAAATCAAGGATAGCCAGGATCAGAGCCTGATTAAGGGGGAAGCACACATTATCTCCGCTCTCACCGGAATATTTTTACAATTATTTTTTACTTCATGTCATAGAAATTCCACGCTTTGACGAGGAAATATTTTTTATACAAAATGAACGGTGTAAAACAATCCAATTTACTCACCGTTATTAGACACCAGAATTCTTTTAAAATAATTTTTAATGAGAATTTTCTGTTTATTATAGGAGGAAAGTATTTGTTAAAAAATAACGGTGTAAGTATAAATAATGTGTGCTTCCCCCTTAATCAGGCTCTGGCCAGGATGCTATAAAAATATTAACATTTTGTAATCAATAACTTTTATAATACTTTTTTCATAAATAATTTCCGGTGTGAAACAGTAAAAAATTTTTTCAAATTTTTGTAGAATCTTAATTTTGTTTTTCTAGATTTACAGATAAACCCCTAACACATTTTTCGTTATAACTCTATGAATAATAAAGTAAAGTAAACAAACTGTATACTTTCCACACTGCTAGACTCTCAGAAATTTAATTATGAAGTCAAAATTGGGTGTTGCTTTCAAAAAAATCAAAATTGGTGCTCATTTCAATATGTAGATGACCCTTAATTAAAAATATGACATCATTTTCAAAAAGTGCACTTTATTTTCTCTATTAGATTTTTCTGCGTCAATTAATAACAAAATTACAGCAAGTGTTGCGTTTTTTCTTTTTCTTTTTTTTTTTCAATTTTTTTTTTCAACTATTAGTAACATAAAAAAAAAAAAAAGAAAAAAATCGTACTGTCTGAAATATTTCACACACATTTTACATGGTTTTTAGCGGTCCCTTAAATTCTTGCTGCCAGTTGTTCCAGTAATTCCGGATTCTTTTTTTTTTTTTTTTTTTTTTTTTTTTTTAGAAATTTTTATCTTATTTAATCACAGAAAACTTATAAATCTTATAAAAAATTTCTATATATACATACATATATATATATAAATACCGTTATTGAAAATACGGAACAGTTGGCAGCTATGCTGAAATGAACACACAAATTGAATATACAGTAAACTTCAGAATCATTTGTTGCGCTTTAATTCGATTAAGGGAACTTTGTACTTTTGATTTGGCACCATTAAAGTTTTCATATCAAAAGTTTATAATTCGATTTAATATTTATGAATGAAACTATATTAAGTTCTTTCAGTATATATTCAGGCAAAGATTCTTATGGTTTTTTATTTTTTTATTTTATTTTTTATTTTTTTATATACAGATTTAAAAACTTTAAAATGCGTTTTCTCAGTTTTAATTTTTTCATGAACTCATGATCTTTAAAATGCTCAAATTTCTACAGATATTTAAGAAACTTAATATTTATTTTTTGAATTTTTAATAGAACCTACTTAAAAGAACTGGGGATGGATTTTATTATATCTTTAAATGAAAAACATAAATATATATATATATAACAAAAATATTGTTTATTTTTATTTATTTATTTTTAATGTTTACACAAACATACACATTTTATTTTTTTTATCCTAAAACTATTAAATAAATCAGAATGTCCATCCCCAATTCTGTTAAGTAAGTTCTGTTAAACATCCAAAAATATATTAAATCTTTTCTTAAATACTTGTAGAAGTTTTAACATTTTGAAGATCATGAATTTATGAAAAAATGCAAACTGAGAAAAGGAAATTTAAAGATTTCAAATCTGTAAAATATGTATCAAAAATCCTAAGAATTGTTGTCATAATATATATTTTATTGAAGAAACCTAATATAGCTCAATTTATAAATATGGAAAAAAATATATAAGCTTTTGATAAAAAACCTTCAATAGTGCCAAATCAAAGATATCAAATTCCCTTAAATAATACTCGAAGATTGCTATATAACCAAAGTGATATTCAATTAAGGAACCGTTAAAAGCATAGCTACCAACTTTTACGCTTCTTGGCTACAGGAAATTTTTAATATACCTTTTTATATATATTTCTGAAACAGATTTTATTGATTAAATAAAATGAAATTTTTCTATTAAATTTTTCCGTTAGCCGAAAAAGCATAAAATTTGGCAACAATGTAAAAGACCTGATTCATTTTATAAATAATATTTACAATAGGTGTGTTTGCTTAGCGGACTTTTTATTTATTTTTCCACCAGTAACTGCGAATTGTAATTCCCCTTATAATTAATGCTAAAAATTTAAAGAAAACTATTATCAGTCCTCCTGTTAAAAATTTTTGGTTAAAACAATACGAACACAAACACCTCTCTTAAATGCAAAATTAATATTTACCATACTTTCCAACATACTAATTAATATTCCGCAGTATTGTCAGCCCCGCATTCTTTTTCACACGTATCTTTTAAGAGTATTTTTCTTCTTATTTAATCCTAGTTGAATTTGGAGAATATTGCTCTAAAAATCTGTGAAAAAAAGGGCGGGACTAACAATAATACGGAATATTAATTAGGATGTCGGCAAGTATGTATTTACATACCTGGTAATATTTTTAATTTATTCCGGAATACTGTTAGTTCCGTCCTTTTTTCATACCAGTATGATTTTAGAGACATTTTCTGCAAAATGTAATTACTATGAAGGAAGAAGGAAAATACTTTTAAAAATATACTGGTGCGAAAAAAGCGTAGGGCTAACAGTACTCAGAAATAAATTATAAATGTTACCAGGTATGTACATATTTAAGGAATCTACTTTTATTTAATCTCAGAAAAATATTTCGGTTTTTGAAAAATTAGAATTTTATAGTTTTTACATATTTTAAAAATTATAGTAAATTCTGAACTATCACTGAATGCGTAAATCACTCTATGAAATAAATTTGTATAAAATATTTTAACTCATAAGAATTCCAATGTGTTTAATGTACTGTGATATATAGTATATAGTTTTAGAAAATATCAATATTTCATCTAATTGAAAATCCATATTTTCTAAAAATTATTTAATATGTCAAAGTTTGTATCCTTAAATTAGCTCATTTATAGTATTGTTAGAAAAGTGCCTGTTCTCACATGTGTACCTACTTTGAGTATAAACTGAAGTATTGATTTAAATAATATATTGTATTTTCATCAAAACATATATCAAAAACACCTTATACCCTTTAAAAATGAAATTTCCTGGATTATTAGACATGAGACTTTAAATGGACATAAAGTTCTAATTATTTTAACTGATGAAAATAAATAAGATTTCATGACACTGTATACGAAATCATGAATTGAGATTATTTGGATATATATTATTGTCTGTATGTTAATTTCTTTTTTTAAATAAAAACAGAATATCCAAAATATAAGCTTAAGATCCATACAAAATTGCAGGCCTTGTGTGAAAGAAAGCATTTAGAGAACTCGTGTCAAATTCGTGAGTTCAAATTCAAAGTCAAATTCGTGAAGGATATCCGTTGGGAGATGTAGAACAAAATTTGTTTTTCGAGAAACTGCTTAATATTCCAGAAGTTTTTGAAATTACGTTAAACTCTGGTTGAGAAATCACTCTAAAGTCTGACAGTAGGTTATTAAAACTTATTAACGAAAAAGCGTCGTTAATCGCCAAAGTCCGAATCCCCATTTCTTTCCATATCCTGGAATATATTTTTTTTTTATTTTGAAGTATAAACCCCGTTTTATGGCGCTCCTCTAAAATTATACTGTATTTAGCAAAAAATAAATAAATAAGTATTGGAGTTGAAATCATGTAAATTTTATTCCAAAATTTGATGCGGTAAATGCCACCGGCGTATATATTTAATGACGAATTTAGAAGGTAAAACACAAATATGCAAAAGTTTTCTTTTTTCAACTAGTACATAGTTGCCAACATTTTAATTTATCCCGGATTATCTTAAGCCCCGCTTTTATTTCATACCACTTTATTTTTAGAATATTTTTCACCAATATATAACTACGATAAAATAATAAAAAATTTCTCTCTAAAAAAAAAGTGGTATTTAATAAACGCGGGGCTAAAAACACTCCAGAATAAATTAAAAAAATTACAACTCTCCTTATATATTGTTTTAGGGGAATGCCTAAAGCTGGTTTGATAAAAGACTTTGCCGACACTCGTTAGCAAAATCCTATAAAATGTCCCAAAAAAAATCCGACGGAGATATAATTTTGCATATCTACAACAAACGAGATGCGCATTCAGCGATTACATCTTAGCCAGAGCCTGATTAAGGGGGAAGCACACATTATCTCCGCTCTCACCGGAATATTTTTACAATTATTTTTTACTTCATGTCATAGAAATTCCACGCTTTGACGAGGAAATATTTTTTATAAAAAATGAACGGTGTAAAACAATCCAATTTACTCACCGTTATTATACACCAGAATTCTTTTAAAATAATTTTTAATGAGAATTTTCTGTTTATTATAGGAGGAAAGTATTTGTTAAAAAAAAAAGGTGTAAGTATAAATAATGTGTGCTTCCCCCTTAATCAGGCTCTGATCTTAGCTCCTGATTATCCTCTCTATTTATTTATTTTATTTTATTTTAGAAATTTATAAGAAGAGATATTTCAAAATCTGTAATTTATGTATGATAATTTATAAAAATCTGATTTGATCCAAATAACCGCAAAAATTGTCAATAATTGTGGTTGCTATTGAAAAAATGAACTTGATGCCAGTTTTAACATGTAGATGATCCCTAAGCAAAATCTAACCATTACTGTTATAAAACAGACGTTAATACTAACGACTGGCACCAACTGCATATTCACAGGACGATTTGCAACGAAATTAGAGAATTGGGGGTGTCATTTTTTTCGACTGTACATGAATGCCAAATTATAAGGTTTTTTGTTACCGTTAAATTTTAATAAAAATATTTTGTAAACTTTAGAAACAGTTTTCTGCGTTTAATTAAGTTGAATTTTTCTCTTAGAAAAAGTATTTTTAAAAAATCGTTCGTATTTGAAATATTTGAAATACTCAGTATACATACATGCCAATATTTTAATTATGCCGGAGTAATTTTAACCTCGCCTTTATTTCACATCGCTTTTTTTTATAGAAAAATTTTCTCTAGTATATAACTTCAATAAAATAAGAAAAATTTATCCTTAAAAAGTAAGTGGTATGAAAAAAAGGCGGGCTAAAAATACTTCGGAATAAATTAAAATGTTGGCATCTATGCAGTATATACATTTTCTTAGCTGAAACTCATTAATTTTTGAACAAAGTAAACTGATATTAAAAAAAAAAAAAAGAAAATGAAAACACTTGCTTTTAAAATAATTACAGACACACTCATAAAAGAAAAAGAAATATCTGTATACTCATAAAAAGGTATTATTTAATTTAGTATAAATCACTATATACAAACTCCCTTTTAACATCAAAAAACGCATGTAAGTGCATGTAAGTAACATTTAAGATAGAAAAATACTTAAGTTAATTTATTTTAATTTATTTTAGAGTAACGCGTTGTTTAATAAGTAAATGTTGTTCACCAGCATCACATGAAACAAGGAATAAAAATTTTTGGTTTATTCATAATTTTTTTTTTTTTTTTTTTTTTTTTTTTTTGAAAATTAGAGTTAATATTAAATTTTTCCTTTACATGTAAAAAAGCTTAATAAGTAGAAATTTGGAGAAAAGAAACGTGCGATTTTTTAAACTACTTCTCTTTTTACCATTATATGAAAAAAAAAAATCTTACGTTGAAAGGCATAACTAAACAAGATTTTTCTTGGAAAAATAATTTTTTGGATTTTTTTTTCTTTTTTTTTCAAATTACAGATGCAGCCAGGATTATTTTACTTTGCACATTTATATTAATGTTAGCAAAAACGATCAGAACTCTTTCTATAATAAGATCTAATGATCATTTTTTAAGATAATTTCATGGATATTTGGTCCTATATTTTCAGTCCAATATGTATTTATAATATTTTTTGTTTCTTTATTTAACTCCACGAATAATTATTTTCTTGATTGAAAAACAGGGTACCGTGGAAGAAAGTCCTGCGTCTTTTTATTACTACTTATTGTAACAATAATAGCTGTCGTATTAACACAAAAGTTCACAGTAAAAATTTTATAAAAATTTCTGTATGGAAATATTGGTAGAATAAAAAAAAAAAAAAAAAAAACAGAAAAAATATTTCTGGGAGTTCAGAGTAAAGAATTCTGAGACAATTATGATTTTCTCTTTTTTACACAGTTCCCATGGATTACCTTCCTATGTGGACTCTTTCACCAGTATTCTCGAACAATAAATTTCTTTTTTGTATTTCATACCTGTTAAGTTTCACATTTTCTCCAAAAAAAACTTCGAACCACATATATATATATATATTGTAATTGTTTTTAGTTTATTTAATTGTCAAAAATATATATGGCAGAATCTTTTATTTAAATGTTGGTGATAAATATGATTTAAAAGTTAGAATGGTTAGCAGCTATGAAATTTGTAGGCCTTTTTCATGATTCAAATTTTTATTCAAAATTAGCAGTAGAAACAAAATAATAATTTGGATTTCGTTCAATAATTCAATTCATCTAATATATATTTGCTAAACTATTGAATGTCATGGGCTTATAAACTAAAAAAAGTTTGAAAGTTTTTTTGAAATCTGAAATACATGCTACTCTCTCTCTCTGTGTATGTATATATATATATATATATATATAGTAATATATAAATGAAGAAATATATAAATAAATGAATGAAATTATACCCCAAAAAACACTGAGATCTTCATCAGGGAGGCCCCTCAGTGTAGGGGTGAACGAGAAGTTTCTGAAAGGACAGTAGCTATAAGCTAATAACTATCCTTAGCCCCCAACTTCTCACCAAACAGAAAACCACCAATAACTGAAGAGAAATCAAACATACATATAATGTATAAAACTACAAAAAATATTTTATAAAATTATCAAATTGTAAAAGTTACAAAATTACATCAATTCATTTAAAAAATATACAATACAAAAGAGAATTACTGAAGGTAAACAAGAAAGTATAAAATGAAATAAAAATACAACCCTTCATCGGGAACACAAACTATCTTCGGCCGACGGGGCTACTCGTCGGTACTTCAATATCGCCCTTGAATGAGGAAGTAGAACAAACCGAGATAGGAAAACTCTGAAAAGTCACAGTTAAAAATTGTGACGGGTAACAGTTAATTTGCAAGGTACTTTTTAAGTATTCAAGAGCATATTTTAAATCTTCTTCATTATTGCAAATAGTATGAATTCTTTTAAGCTGTGCGAACATAATATTTTTTAAAACTTCTCTACTGATATTTGAAAACCAATTAGTAAGACTATTAACTTTAAAATTAAAATCCTTTCTTTTATCATATAATCCAATGAGCCATTTATCTTCATTTCTCTTTATATTTAAATCTAGGAAAGAAATTTTATCAGTATCTGTACGGTTCAAAACCAATTCTCTAGGATATATTTTTTAGAGATATTTTCGAAACAACTACAGTTAAAAACAATTAAATCATCAATATATCTGAAGAAAGTAATATTTATAAAAAAAAATTCGAAAAAATATAAAAATAAATTTGCGAAAGCACTCGAAAAACTCGTTCCCATTGGGATCCCCCTCCGCTGTAAAAAGTAATCTTTCCCGTTAAACAAAACGTTTTCAAAAATACAAAACCTGATAAGATTAGTCCAGTAATTTTTATCACAATTTAAGTAGCTGCCAAATTCCTCATAAATGCTTTCAAAAACTTCTATTACCAAGTTATGTGGAATACTGCCAAACAAATTTTCAAAATCATAGGTATTTACGGAAGTAATGCTTTCTGAATTATTCCTGAAATATTCTAAAACTTTCTGGTTATTGTTTATAATGTTACAATCATTAGCAGAATTTATTACTTTTAAAACTGAATTTAAATATTTAAACAAGATTTTACCGGCTTTATCATTATAGCTATTAGTTCCACAGGTGACAAAACGAAATTTAACTGGATTTTTATGAAATTTTACGGTAACGAATAGATATGGAAAATTAAAACAATTTCTGCTTAAATTTAGTTTTTTTATCAAAGGCCAATATAAGTTTTTTGATAATAGAGGGGTTGTCAGTTAACCTATTGAAAGAACTATTTCTTGAATATTCCTTTAAAAGAAGATTTTTATAAAAAACTTTACAAATAATAGCAAAATTACTATTAGCTTTATCTACTGTAGCAATAATAAATTTATCTTTTAAATTTTCAATACTTTTTTTAAGTTTAGCACTATAATTAAACTCATCAAGGTTAAATCTACTATAGTAATTTCTAAGGAAAAGCAATTGTTTCTTAAAAAGGTACAAAAATTTAAATTTCCATTGTTTAAAATCTTCAAAAGGCCAGCTATATTTATAGGAAATTTTTAAAATAAAAATGTCTAATTTTTTTTCTATAAAATGAATGATTTTTTTATTGCTATAATTAAAATTCAACCTAAAGCTTGATCCTAAATTCACAATACTTTTTAAATGATCATCTTCAATTATATTTAAATTTCCTGAGACAATGTGACCATAATAAGGATCAATAAAATCTTTTAAACTACCCGAATTGCAATAACATTCATCTTCTTTAATTAAACTAATACATTTACTATACTGATTATAATTGCAAATCAAATTTTTTAAAGTTTTATCATAATTATTAGCAATCCTAATATTCAAACTGTTTTTTAAAGGAAATAAACTTTCACAAGCTTTCAAAACTTTTTTAAATTTAATGGAGTCAAAATTTTTATCTCTGAACGACAAAACCAAATTTTCCTGAGGGTGTTCTTTCGAATTCCCCTCTTTATCCAAATCATAATTACCAATTTTATGTTTAAACAAATATAAAATAATATCTTTAATTAAAATATTTTTAAAAACAATAGCTTTTTAATTTATTTCCAATAAACCACTTTATAACTTTATTTTTCAAACTGAAGACCTTGGTTTTTATTATATTTATATCACAGAATTTAATATTTTCCTTATTAATTGAATAAAAACCAAGGTCTTCAGTTTGAAAAATAAAGTTATAAAGTGGTTAAAGTGGTTTAAGAGTTCAAACTGCATCTATCAGCTTGCATTTTGCATGGAAAAATGTTAAATGTATTGAATGGAATGTCCTATGCAGGATAAATAGAATCTGATTATACCCAGGACACACTACGATAATTTAGACATAAATTTTGACTCATGTGTTTTAATAGACAAATGATTATTAATAGAAGATTATTATTAGATTATTAATAGTGGTGTTTAAGGAACTACATCAGACAAAACGACACACTATTTTCAAAATTACTTTTTTCTCTTTTTAAATGAAAAACTTTCGTCAAATATAAGTCAAAAATAACTGTCAAAAAAAGGTGATGACGATGTGTCTCGGCTTTAATTATAATCTCTTGGTATCAAAAAGTGATCGATAAATAAATTTTGCTTATGCATTTCGTATTGTTTTAATTTTTCAGCTTCTTGAATATGAAAGGGTAATGCCATTGCATAACCGTAGTGTGAGTCACATAGACGGTTAAATATTGCCACCAGTGTTACAATAAAGAAATATTTATCGTACTTTTATAGCAAAATTAATAGATAACATTTAAATCATTGTAATTTATTGAAATAAGATAACAATTAAATTATTGTAATGAATTGAAATTTTTTTAATGAGTTTTTTAAATAATATGAAATGTTGCCTAACACAATTGTTTATATCCTTAAAATTATTCAAGTTGTAAATAGTCTGAAATCTCATTTTAAACCAAGTACCAATTTCTCTGTCTTATAGTCATATATGCACCATGTTAATTTTTTCATAGCTTTTTCGTTATGCTTATTTATTTTTAAGTAATTGTTATCTTTACTTAACATTTTACTTTCTTACCATATAGTCTTGGAGAGAGTTTCATAGCTGCCAACTTATACTTTTTTTTTCCTTTTCTAATGGAAATTTTTAATCCATAATTTTAATAAGTTTTTTAGCAGTTTTCTGTGATTAAACATAATAATTTTGTTTTGCAAAGAAATACTGGTGTTAAAAAATCGTACAAGATAGCACCTATGGAGTTTGGAAAGTTTCGCGCCAGAAAACTTGGTTAACTCGCTCCATACGGCTTACGACGTGGTGATTTCTGCTTCTTCTTCTTTTTTTAGTTATTATTATTTTTCCTTTTATTCTTTGAAGATCTTCTTGTCTCAACTGAAACACTCTGGCACTGTGCCACGCTGTTTAGCCGTCTAATTCTGTTTCATTGATTTTGGTAAAAGGGGCTAAATTTTCTAGGGTCTTATACTAGTCTATGAGTGAGTTGTTGCACAATATTTGCACTTTACCTTACGTTTTCGACCACGTTCTTTAATTTAAACTTGGTATGATTTCAAAAGGAATTTTAATGATTCATACTTCCCATGTGAGTGGATTTATGGTAGCTCCATTTTTTGGTACAACTTAATTTCAAACGCAAGAAATACACTGTTAAAAAAAGGCAACTTTGTTGCCAGAAATTCTCTGTAATTTGAGGAAAAAGGCGTAAATTACGGAAAAATTACGTTGACAAAATGTATTTTTCTGTAATTACAGAGAATTTCTGACAGCAAAGTTGTAATTCCCTTTACAAAAATCTTTCTTTTACAACATGGTGGAAAAGTCATTTATTTCTTATATTTTAACTTTGTTCATAAAGTCCGGTGACAGTCTAATTCAAATGAGCTGAAATACCTTGCGCGTTGAAGGGTTAACGTAAATTGTTACAGTTCCTGAATTTACGAACAATAGAAGCTGCATTCCAGTGGTGAAGATAAAACATTTTCACTTCCAACGCACGATACGGTAACGTAAAACGCATTTTGAGAAAAGTTTATATGTAGAACGTGCATGTGAGTTATTCCTTTATAATTATTACCTGAAGTATTGACGCTGAAATCGACTTCGTAATTTGAATTTGGCTTTTCAATCTTTACTTGCGTTGTATGCAAATTTCCTGCTGTGGGAACCACTAAAGCGCCACATTTCATCCTAACGACTAATGTTGAAACTATTTTCATTTTCACGAAATCTTTTTGCAGATTCGCCATTAGTCTCCCTAAAAAAATTAGGTATTCCGGCTAATAGATCAAGCTTCAGTCATCTCTGAGTAACGTTAATATATATATGTGTGCGTGTGTGTGTATCTGTGTAGAAGTGTACACATAAGTAAAAAATTCTGGATGGTTGGGGAAGGGATCGTTGGTAATTGGTGAAATTTTTGTTGGTTAGGAATTAGTTGCTTGAGTAAGTCGTTAGTAATGCATATATATATATATATATATATATTAAATGTTCTAATTAATCACTCCTTAGTTAGGTTCAATTTTCTATATTTAGTCTTATTAACAATAACTTAATTTTAAATAATATTTCTTTATCATAAATATTACTACCTTAAACATACTTATAGCTTTCTATCACAAATTTCCTTCAGATTTAAAAATGAATAATTTCATAATTATTACAAATTAATTTAGTTAGATTTAATTTCTGGAATACACTTAAAATCCTTCAGTTCATTTACTTCAGTAATATAATTATTAAGTTCAATCAAAATAAAATAAATATTACTGAAAATTTATGAATAAAATATTACCAACTTTGTAAAAAGTTATATTAGTTTCTAATATTAGGGGTAACTTTTGGTTCTATTTGATTATTTTTATAATTTATGTCAGGGCGCGAAATTTCCGCTCACCAGCTCGCCATTGGCGAGTGGAATTTTTACTGTGGCGAGTAAAAATTTGGTATAATTATAGATAGAATTCTTACTCGATACAGAAACAGAAAACATTCTTTTATAGATTTTAATATGGCAAAATCTTGCTGTCTTATAACCTCATATTTAACCTCTCCTTTTTCTCTTCTCGGAGTGTCGAGTCTGTGTGTACGTTGCCCGACGATCGCCTCAGCCTTTGAAAGGAAAAATGCTTAGTGCATGCATAAAAGTTTTAATAGCTTCGCCAGTTTTGTTTATCTCACTGTGATTTCTCTGAGCACAGTGAAAATAGGCGAGCAGAGGGCCTCTTTGCCCGCCACCTACTATCCGAGAGAAGAGAAATACGAAAATTAGTCTATGCGATATTGGCGGATGAAAATGAGTCCGAGTCGTTTTAAAGATACTGCCTACGTTTACTTTGTTAAATAACGATTAAAAAAGAAGTTCACATTTTCCTTTTTCTTTTCTTTTTTTTTTTTTACTGAAACGCGAAGGACTTTGCACTTGTAATAATTTGTAAGCAACGACTTTATCGAAAATGTTATTCTGAAACGGCTATTTCAAATGACAACAATGAACAAGTTATATCCATCGACATTCCGTCTAATTACAAAAATAAAATAGACATAAAAGACATTTCTAATGTAAAGAGTTAAATAAATAAATAAGTAAGGAAACTTAAACTTTTGTAATAAAAAGTTTTTCACAAGTCATTTGCATTTATGTTATTTGATATTTTAATCTTTTTCAAATCTCAAATACAATACTTAATAATGATTTTTAATCATAATGATTATGAGACATGATGATATACGACACACTTTTAATATATATAATTTTTGAAGATAAAAAACACAAAATGCGTAAAAAAAAAAAAAAAAAAAAAAAATGATAACCCTATTTTGTGGCGAGTCAAACTTTTTTTTTCTGCGAGTGTAGTCTGAGTTGATATTTCGGGCCCTGATTTATGCATTTAATTCCTTTAAGTTCTAATATGCATGAAATTACTTTTATTTATTTTTATTTCTTGCCGTTCCTAGATAGTAGTATTCAGTTTTTTTTTGTTTTTTTTTTTTTTCACTCTCTCTCACAGTACTGTCAAGTATTCAATTTCCAATTGTTTAATTAACTACTGTTGCAATATATTTTTTATTAATAATAATTATTTTTTTTTATTAAATGAAATATTTTTATTCCTTAATACTTCGTTATTATTATACTAGCAGGCTACGCCCGCTTCGCTGGTCACTATTTTTAAATGAATCACAATAATTATTGAATTCTCAAAATTGCATTAATTTTTATCATGTGATAAAAAATGAGAAAAAAATTCTGATCGGGAAAAATGTCGCACCGGGTCCCCACTGCCTTCGGCAGCGCAGACCAGTGAGCTGCGCGCACGTATTCCTTCACCATCCTTATGACTTCTCAAAATTCCATGTTATTACTCATACACTTTCATTCTTAAGAAAAGGAATTAAAAAATATATCATTTAGCATCGGGTAAAAACTCACACCGGGACCCCACTGCCTTCGGCCGCGCAGACCCGTGCGCGCGCACATGTTAAGATATATGTGCGGTGAGCGCACATATTCCTTCTGAAATCAAACTCTTATTCTAAAGAAAAGAAAATTAAAAAAAATCATTTCTCATCAGGTAAATTGTCCGACCGGGTCCCCACTGCGTTCGGCAGCATAGTCTCGTGCGCGCTGCGCGCCTTTTCCTTCCCCACCCTTCCAGCCCCTCCTAATTAACTTACATATACCAATTTTGAACGGTGTTACTCAATTAGCTGAGATGCAAAAGAAAACCTGATCAGGACACCTTAAAATTGTAAATCAGGTGAAATCTCGAATTCCACATTCGATAATATAAAAGAACTTTAAAATATCTTTCGAATGATGTATTAGAAATAATTTAATCATAATTAGAATTTGAAATATTGAAATTTAAAAATATTAAAGCGCCATCTGGCGGTAGAGGTTTTTGTAATCTATTGTTCCATTCCAGATCAACGCAGCTTTCAAATGATATATTACTCATGAAATTATTTTAATTAGTAGCTGAGATACAAAAGAAAACTGATTCAGGCGACCACAAAACGTGTAAATCTGGTGAAAACTTTCGATAATATAAAAGAACTTTAAAATATGTTTCGAATGATGTATTAAAAATAATTTAATCATAATAAGAAATTAAAATATTGAAATTTTAAAATATTACAGCGCTATCTGGCGGTACAAATTTCTGTATTGCACTGTTCGATTCCAAATCAAAAAAGCTTTCTAATGATGTATTACTTATGAAATTATTTTAATTAGTAGCTGAGATACAAAAGAAAACTGATTCAGGAGACCACAAAACGTGTAAATCTGGTGAAAACTTTCGATAATATAAAAGAACTTTAAAATATCTTTCGAATGATGTATTAAATATAATTTAATCATAATTAGAAATTGAAATTTTGAAATATTACATCGCCATCTAGCGGTAGAAATATCCACTGTTCGATTCCAAATCAAAAAAGCTTTCTAATGATGTATTACTTATGAAATTATTTTAATTAGTAGCTGAGATACAAAAGAAAACCTAATCAGGACACCTCAAAACGTGTAAATCGGGTGAAATCTCGAATTCCATTTTCGATAATGTAAAAGTACTTTAAAATGTGTATGAACTCAACAAATAAGCTTTCAAATGATGTATTACTTATGAAATTTTTTTAATTAATAACTGAGATATAAAAGAAAACTGATTCAGGACACCTCAAAACGTGTAAATCTGGTGAAAACTTTCGATAATTTAAAAGAACTTAAGATATCTTTCGAATGATGTATTAAAAATAATTTAATCATAATTAGAAATTGAAATATTGAAATTTTAAAATATTACAGCGCCATCTGGCGGTACAAATTTCTGTATTCCACTGTTCGATTCCAAATTAAAAAAAGCTTTCTAATGATGTATTACTCATGAAATTATTTTAATTAGTAGCTGAGATAAAAAAGAAAACTGATTCAGAAAACCTCAAAACGTGTAAATCGGGTGAAATCTCGAATTCTATTTTCGATAATGTAAAAGTACTTTAAAATGTGTATGAACTCAACAAAGCTTTCAAATGATGCATTACTTATGAAATTTTTTTACTTAATAACTGAGATACAAAGAAAACTAATTCAGGAGACCTCAAAACGTGTAAATCTGGTGAAAACTTTCGATAATTTAAAAGAACTTTAAAATATCTTTCGAATGATTTATTAAAAATAATTTAATCATAATTAGAAATTGAAATATTAAAATTTTAAAATATTACAGCGCCATCTGGCGGTACAAATTTCTGTATTCCACTGTTCGAATCCAAATCAAAAAAGCTTTCTAATGATGTATTACTTATGAAATTATTTTAATTAGTAGCTGAGATACAAAAGAAAACCTAATCAGGAGACCTTAAAGCGTGTAAATCACGTGAAATCTCGAATTCCATTACTTACGGTAGTCGGTTATTGGAAGGAGACAGAAATTTGTGGCGTCTACTCTTGAAATTCATTTCAAATAAGTTTCAAAATGACATATTACTTTTGAAATTATGCTAATTAGAAGCTGAGATACAAAAATGATATAAACAATATTATAAAACGATTTATGTCTGACTTTTTCTTTATTTTCTCCGAAACTTGCGTAATTCCGTGCTAAATACCTTTAAAAATCCATAGTATGAAATGTGAAAGGAGTATCAGAATTCGAAACTCTGCGAAATATAAAAGAATAACTGCGTCCTGGGTTTTCCGTCGTTTTCTCCGAAACAACCGTTCCTTTTCTACGTTTTTGCCCCTTCCCCCCCCCCTTTCCGTCCCTTCTAATAATTTTACACTTGAAAATATCCGCAATCGATTTATCTTTCCTTAAAACCTAATAATAACAATTTCAAACTCTGTAACTCTTTTTTTTTTGCCCCCTTCGCCCCCCCCCTTCCCCTCAAGCCCTTCCTAATAATTCTACACTTTCCAGTGGCGGATCCAGAACTTGACTTTTTTTTTTTGGGGGGGGGGGCTAAGATTTTTCAAAGTGTTATTCTAGACCAATAAAAAATTTACAATTGCAATATTCAATTGTGAATGTCAGTGGTTTTTTTTTTTTTTTTTTTTTTTTTGGGGGGGGGGGGGGGCTTCAGCCCCCTAGCACCCCCCTTAAATCCGCCACTGACACTTTCAAAAATATTCAGAATCGAATTATCGGGCGTTAAAACCAAATATTACGAAATTTCAACAGCATATCTCAATTTAAAATAGTGCAAAACATAATACAAAATTTAATCTAATTTTTTTGTTTATCCACATATTTTCATGAAAATTGAACAGTAGCTTTATAATATGCTGTCTAGGCCGAATATTAATTCAAATGTAACGTGAATTAAAATTTGAAAATTTTTGAAAATTGCAATTTTTCTCCCCACTGTAAAACACGTGACAGCTTGATCGGTTACAATCATTTCCTTTCTCATGGCAGACGACAGTCTGGCATTTGAAATGATGTTGCCACAAAAAATTCCTACTTTAGTTAATTTTAAAAAATCTAATTGTTGTACCGATAAGCCACTTGCACACTTAGATTCAGAAAAAATGCTCCTTTCATTTGGTATCGAAATCGTAACGATCGGACAAATATTTCTAATTTATTTTCCACTTTTTCTGCTTTTAACTCCGTTAAAATATCTTTTTTTATGCAATGGCGGTGAATTCTCAGTCATTGAGATCGCTTTTAGATTAGATATGAGTGGACATTTTAATTAATATCTCCACAACTAATTAAAATTTTTAAATTCTGTTTTCAGGAGCCCCTCGGAAAGCTCCTGAGCATCCGTATGTCAATTTTTGTACTTCTGCTTTCAGTAGGGGCTAAACGTATAAAAGAACAGACAGACAAACCTTTTCTTTTATTATTATAGATGATTGTTTTTAAGACTATTTATTTTTTATTTTTTAATTTAAGGGCCCTCTTCACTCCCCGCCGCCGGAAACCGAAGCTAATGTTATTATATGGGAAATTTTTCGTCACAAATAACTTATTAACTAATACATATTTTTAAATTCTGTTTTCACATTCTGAAAATTTCCAGCTGTTAAATTGACGGACCTTTTTTAAAAAATTATTTTTTAAATTTTTTATATTTTATTTTGAAGCTGCAAAATACGAATTTTTAATATGTGAAATTTTCTCATTTTGCAAGTTCAAAATAAAATGTTAAAAATTTAAAAAATACATTTTTAAAAAAGGTCCGTCAATTTAACAGTTGCGAATTTTTTGAATGTGAAAACAGAATTTAAAAATATGTATTAGTTAATAAGTTATTTGTAAAGAAAATTTCCCCATATAATAACATTGACTCGGGCTTCCGTCGACGGTAAGTGAAGAGGGACGTTAAGTCAATACTCACTATCAGAAAGTTAGTTTATTATATGAATTGTGAATTGCATATACTTCAACTTTTACTTTTTTTTTTAACTAGTTATGTTAACAGACCTAAAAAATCATTTAATATATTTTGTAAGTCTATAATTTTTTATTCAGAGTTTTATTTTATCTTTTAATTTTGAACCACACTTATCTTGCTTTTTGCGTCAATTGCTTTTGTTTTGTATGAGTAAATAAAGCATTGATTTCTGTAATTCTTAGCTCAATGCTTGTAGGCTATACGGAAATTCACTTACTTTTGCATACAATTGTTCAATTAATGCCTAAAGAGTGTTGAATATTCTATGCTTTCATTTCTTTTCCCTCTCTTTATGTTCATCTTTTCTTTTCCTTTTTTTTTTTTTTTTTTTTTTTTTTTTTTTTTTTCATTTCTCAGTTGATCTTCAATTCCTTTCTTTGGTATGTTGGAAAAGTTTTCATATGTATATATATATATATATATATATACACATACATGCATTGTTTAGATTCATCGTTAACATGATGCTTCTGAATTTTTAATATATATATAATTATTATATGAATTAGTAAAATATTATGGATTCTGAGTACTGAAAATTTTAAATTTTGATAACTTAAAGAAGTCTAAAATTTTATAAAGCGAAGGAAAAAAAAATAATAATAATAATAATTCGATCCAAAAGAATTTATTTCTACGGAGACAAAACGTTACGATGCACGAAATTTTGTTTGAATTCCAGAGAAATGTTTAATACAAAAAAGTTTTAAGATAAAATAACAAAAGACTTTTTTCCTCCAGATAATGTTTATTATGCATTTTGCTTGGTGTTGTTCTTTTTTTTTTTTTTTTTTCTACATGAACGTTTGGAACCAGACGGAAAATCTCTTCATTTTTATCCATTCAAGAGTGAAAACAAAGGATACTCTTTCCGTTTTTCTTTCTTTTTTTTTTTTTTTTTTTTTTTTCATTATTATTTTTAATTTTTTGTAAAAATATGCATGAGATTTTAAATTTTAAATAGAATAAATATATTTTTGGATATAAAACACAGATTTTTAAGAGAATTTTTAAATTTAACAACATTAAAATGCATGAAACAATTTGTATGTATGAGGTAAATATATTTTTATACAATAATCATTATCTTTGGATTTTTTTAAACTCATATTTTATGAACTAGTTAGTTTGTACTAGTGATACAGTGAAAAATATACGAGTTTTCTAGTTCGTAATCTAGAAAAAAAAATTAACCAAAGCTGACGAGAAACGTTTTTAAAAATTTCAATATAAAAGTTGAGCCACTTCCATATTTAATTTAATTCGAAGCTTTGACAGGATTACTTTTTTTCATGTAATATAAATCACTGCGAACGATTGCTGAAATTTTTTATTTAAAAAATTGGTATTCAATTAAGGGATTGTTAAAAGCTCTGAAATATGTTGTTTAGCAGGAATATTAAATGTATTATAGGTGACAGATAAATGAATATAAGGCAAACATAGCTGCCAATTTTTTTAATTTATTCCGGAATTTTGTTAGACCCGCCCTTTTTTCACACCGTAATCTTTGTAGAAAAATTTTATTCAATGTATAGTTACGATTTGATATGTAGACAAAAACTCTAAAAATATTACGGTGTGAAAAGGGGCGGGACTAACATCATTCCGGAATAAATTTAAAAACTTGGCAGCTATGGGTAAAGCCAGTGTGACCTGATCTGGCGGATTTTTTATTCAATAATAACCAATAATTTTTAATTGTAGCGTTTGTCTAATCATTTCGAAGATCGATTGTTTATTACGAATATCAAATATCGCTTCTCAAAATTATTGGTGATTAATGAATAAAAAATCCGCCAGATCTGGCGACACTAGGTAAAGCTAGGAGAGTTTGAAAACATTTCAACAGAATGATATAAAAAGTCGATATATTAATTTTTAGCTGAACTATTGCTGAATAATTTTAAATTCAGATTCGTTTTCTCTGCATTTCCATTGCTATTTTGTTTTTATACTATAATATTTAAAGCAACAGCTGTAATAGAATCAAGACAGCTATTTTGCTCAATCTGTCCTTATAGGGCAAATGTAAATGCGCTCATGGCTAGGAGAGATAAAGATTTATTTTATTTAATTATGAAGTAAAATAAAACAAATTATTACAATTTTTCGGCAGCCAAAAGGTAGTAAGCTGGAAACTATACGTGTGCCGTTTTAAAGGAACGCCAAAAGGCGTGTCTTACGGAAAATATGCCGAGCGCAAAGGGTTAAAAAGAATTAAAAAATATTTATTTAAAGAAAAATATTAAAGAATCAGAAAAAAAGAAAAGACCAGATAAGAATACAAAATAACGTCAAGTTACTAGATAACACATTTAAATAAAATTAGCTCATTTCGTTTTCAATTCCAATATTTTCTTGTTCGTTGACCTTATTTACCGATATCAACATTTGTTGCATCACTTATTGTTGTAAATGGTGCAGCTTTATGGTAACTACCTGCCACCAGTAATATATTTGCATGGTTTATGCATTAATTTTAAAGGATTTATAAGAGATGGCGCTACTAGTACTATACGTATCCGACCATATTGTAACTACGTCATCTTAAAGCTACATCATCTGGCTTCAGCTTGTAGTATGTACCCATGTGACAAAGTGTAAACAACATATTGTTTTTGGTCTGCGAATATGTCGAAATACGTGCCAACAAAAGAGCATTTGCGGGGAGTTTTATTGTACTTCTTTAATTCAAAGAAAAGTGCTGCTGAAAGTCATCGGTTGCTATTGGAAACTTATGGTGAACATACGTCATCGATTTCGACCTGTGAGTACTGGTTTCGTCGCTTTAAAAGTGGTGATTTTGACACGGAAGACAAGGAACGTCCGGGACAGCCAAAGAAGTTTGAAGAGGAAGAACTGAAAGCAATACTCGATGACCCGTGTCAAACGTAAGAAGAACTTGTAGAATCATTAAATGTTGACCAAGCAACAATTTCCAGACGGTTGAAGTCGCTGGGAATGATTCAAAAGCAAGGAAATTGGGTACCATACGAGTTAAAGCCGAGAGACGTCGAAAGGCGATTTTGCATGTCCGAGATGCTGCTTAATCGCCATAAAAAAAAAAAAGTCTTTTTTCCATCGCATTATTACTGACGATGAAAAGTGAATCTATTATGATAATCCTAAACGCAGAAAATTATATGTCAAACCCGGCCAACCAGCCAAATATCCATGCTGCTAAGGTAATGCTGTGTATTTGGTGGGATCAGAAGGTCTACTATGAGCTGCTGAGAAGTGGTCAAACAATCGATGGACCTCTTTACCAAAATCAATTGATGCGTTTGAACCAAGCAATAAAGAAAAAACGGCCGGAATGGGAGATTAGGAACGATAAATTGATTTTTCATCATGACAATGCCAGACCACATGTTGCACAACCCGTTAAAATTTACTTGTGAAATATCGGATGGGAAGTTTTGTCCCACCCGCCATATAGTGCAGTTCTTGCGCCATCCGATTACCACTTGTTTCGATCCATGCAGAATACGCTTCACTTCAGTCGAAGGTATCAAAATTGACTCGATTCGTTCTTGGACTCAAAATGTGAGGAGTTCTTTTGGGCCGGAATCCATAAATTGCCAGAAAGATGGGAAAAAGTCATAGCTAGCGACGGACAATACTTTGAATGAATTATTTTGTATCATTTTATTAAAATAAAAGCTTTTTTCCACTAAAAAATCCTTTAAAGTTAATGCATACACCCAATAACAATTGAAACTTTTTATTGTGGAGCCCTAAAAAGCATCAAAGAAATGAATGTTTCAACACTAGGAAAATTTTAGAGAAAAATATAGATATTTTACTTTTCCAAGAGATGGAAATTATTACATATTCAAAATATTTTAAAAAGTATTCGAGACCAATATTCTTAGTTATTAGTTTTTGTATAAGTATTCGCTAAGCCATAAATTTCAACGATCTCGAAAGCTTTTTGAGATATTTTGAATATTTAATAGTTGTCATGTATTGCAAAATTAAAATATCTATATTTTTCTTTAAAAATTTCTTAGTGTTGAAACTCTCATTTCTTTATATCACGTCGTTGGAAAAATAAACTTTTATTTTATGCTCTTCAGGCCTCCACAATAAAAAGTTTCTACTGTTATTATTATTATTATTTACTTAAATTTTATTTTGTACTTTTTTGTTTAAAAAAAAAAAAAAATCTTAAAAAAAGAATTAAAAATTATTAGTGTACTGTGCAGGCGCTACCAAAGTTTTAAGATGATTCCAAAAGAACGTTTCTAGGTACTTGACAAAATGTCTAAATTCGAAAGTGTATTAATATTTATTGGTAGGTAGTGTGTTTCTTTCTTTCTTTCTTTCTTTCTTTTTTTTTCTTATTAATCTATTTTTAAACTTTTTTCTTTTACTTTTTTATTCGTTAGATAACATCATTACATGTTTCAGAGAAAGTCCCAGGCATAAGTCACTTAAGTTAATTTCTTAGCAGTCCCGTATCTTACTACATTGATAATGCAGTGGCATTCTTTCACCTGATGAAGTAGAGCGCTATTATTTTGATCTGAAATAACTGTTCGGAGTTTTTGCAATTTACAACTTTTATTTACAATGTTATTAAAATATTAAATTAATCGTTATTTATATTTGACAAGGTTAAGATTTAGTTTTCAAATCAAAGAATGGTGTTTAGATATATGTTTCAAACTGAAAATTTCTCGAAAATTACATGTGCTATTTTTTTTTTTTTTAACATATTTATAGGTATCTAACAACCGTATTTGATATTAGTTTAGCAATTTTCAAAAATATATATGCAATAAATGTTATCTTATTATCAGACTCATGCAAATTCGTGCGATGTTTTATAGTACCGCCATAGCCTCCTAAACTAGATGCCTGTCGTGTGGCTCGAAAAATTGACAACAGTTGAAACGGTAGACAGTTCCACCTGGTACAGATTGCACGACTTTTTTATTCAACTGTCACCAATATTTTTACGAATTGATTTATGATATATCTAATCGATGTTTCTTTGATTCTAGTCACCTTTTATGAATATCATAACCCACATTTAAAAATTTTTGGTGGCTGTTGAATAAAGAAGTCGTACAATCTATACTAGGTGGCGCTGTCTACCGCTTCAACTGCTGCCAAGTTTCTGAGCCGTGCGACAGGCATCTATTTTAGGAGGCTATGGTACCGCTATCGACTGTCGCTTAAAAAAAGAGCATTTTAATAGTCCGCAAAGATTTTATGCCCTATTTTATTAATTGTCTTTAAATACATATACGCTGAACGTTAATGCGTTAAAATGACTTATTTCTTAAATTCACGATAGTAATTACAGGTTTGTTATTGTCAACAGCTTTCGGAAAGACCTTTTCCCAAATTTTCCAATTACATCATCTCACAAAAGATTTCAATTCAGAATAAGTGAATCCTTAAAATCTAAACTGTAGCAATTTTGTGATTATTAAAGAAAGACATTTAAAAAACTGTAATACTGCTTGAAGGTTTATATCCTAAATACAGTCGGAGCTGGTATCATGTTATCAAAACTTATAGACTATATACATTATGCAGCTCAAATTACAATGCATTAGAGATGACTAATAATTAATAAGACTTTATACTTGAGTTGAATAAGAAATGAATGTCTTCTCAAGCGAACAACATAAATTTAAAAAAAAAAAAAAATCCTTTACCAGAAGATAAAAGTATGCACAAGCGCGACATCAAAGCAGTTTTACCGCTTTCATATTGTACTTGTATTTATTTTGTGTTTATTTAGTCGTGACTATTTTATGCCGAAATAACTGCTACAAGTTTTTGAATTTACGATGTTTGCCAGTTTTTTTGAGCATTTTATTGGTATTTGAGATGGATGCTCATCAGAACTGAAAACACACTTTGAAATATCAATATTGTTTGTAAATTTGCTGAATATTTTACCAACTGTTTATGCACCATGAACAGATTTTCCAGCTTTTTAATTTATTCCGGAGCTTTTTTAGCTCCACTTTTATTTTACGAGTAATGTCTTCTTATTTTAGCGTAGTTATATATCAATACAAAAAACCCTTAACGGGTTAAAAGTTTGTGACGCAGCACTGTACTTTATGGCTATAAGAATTAGAAATACGGGTCTTAAAAATAATGATATCAAATTTTCAGTGACGCTTTGATATTAATTAAATTATACATAGATTTTCTTATTTGAATTTGCTTTTTCCTTTTATTTATATTTACAGTGTAAACGTTATTTTCAACATAAAATAATATATAGCATTTACTCATTGATACCTTTCCATTCACATCTCTTATACTATGAAAGCATGTGTTTTAAAGGAAATTATATGAAATTCCAGTAACGCAGTGGTGTTACATTAAGTGATTTGTTTTAAAATTTCTCTGCAATTATTTTGTTTTGCATATTAAAGTATATGTGCACATTGAAATATTGCTTTTAATTTTCAAATACGCTGTCAAATATATCACTTTCATTAAGCTTATATTATGTACTGAAATATATTTATTTCAATGAATTATTCTATCTTTTGCGTCACGCCATCCAAAACTGAAAAAAATTTCACAGTTTTTTTCTTTGCATCACGATATCTATTTGCATGCATTTTCAATTTATTTGGATGAAATGACACAAAGTAAACATTTCCATATATTTTACTTACAGTTTTGGATGGCGTGACGCAAAAGATAGAATAATTCATTGAAATAAATATATTTCAGTACATAATATAAGCTTAATGAAAGTGATATATTTTACAGCGTATTTGAAAATTAAAAGCAATATTTCAATGTGCACATATACTTTAATATGCAAAACAAAATAATTGCAGAGAAATTTAAAAACAAATCACTTAATGTAACACCACTGCGTTACTGGAATTTCATATAATTTCTTTTAAAACACATGCTTTCATAGTATAAGAGATGTTAATGGAAAGGTATGAATGAGTAAATGCTATATATTATTTTATGTTGAAAATAACGTTTACACTGTAAATATAAATAAAAGGAAAAAGCAAATTCAAATAGGAAAATCTATGTATAATTTAATTAATATCAAAGCGTCACTGAAAATTCGATATCATTATTTTTAAGACCCGTATTTCTAATTCTTATAGCCATAAAGTACAGTGCTGCGTCACAAACTTTTAACCCGTTAAGGGTTTTTTGTATTGATATCATTACTTTTTAGGGGTTAATGATCAAAACGTAAAATTAAAGGAGCATGGTAATGAGTTATAACACTGTATTAAAAGTGTTGTTTTATAGGTCATACTCGAACAAAATAACAAACTAAATAAAATTTCAAAATTTTATAAAAAGTGATAAAAAAGATGGACACATGCAACATTACAAAGGCATAATATAGTACATTTTAAAAATGACAAAAATTTCTTATTTATATTTATTTCTTATTATAATTTTTTAGGTATAGATTTGATTTAAAAGAGAAAAATAAATAATAATAGAAAAATCTTTAAAAAGTGAAAATTTTATACTGGTAAATATTTAAGTAGTATAGTTTGTTATGAATTTAATTAAAAAAAAATCTTAATCTATTCAAAATTTTATTATAGCTTAACATTTTGTAATTTATATATTATATATATACTAGAAACTTAATGAGCAAATTAATTATTTTCAAATTCTGTTTTAAGAATTTTTTCAATCCGTAGTTTAAGTGATTTATCACCTAATTTTGAAAAAATTACAAATATTTGCATATGATTATCATATTATTTGTCATTTTTATGAAAATAACGGAAAAAATTTTTGTTGTTGCAATCACCTTTTAAAATAGAACCAATTTTGAAAGTTAACAACGTATCAGCATGAAAACAATGTAAATATAAAGAATATTTTTGATAAACAAATGTCATATAAAATACAAGTACCTAAATAAATAACTCATTTAATATATATATTAAAAAAAGAAAAATATTTATTTTTTTATTTTTTTGTGTTTATTTTTGACGCTTCCCAATAGATGCAGCCAAAACGATTATTTGATATTCAGTATTTCAGATGGAAGAGAAGAAATTCGTCCGCGAAACTGCAGCATCACGGTATTTTCGGAGTAAAAAATAGTTCGATTTTTAAACTGAGTTATAAAAAAAACAAGAGTTTTCCTAGGGAAAAGGGAGATGTCAGGCACATCAGATAAAAGCGATTAATATCATATATAAATTAAACTAAATTCGCTCGAGCCATATTCGAGAAAAAATTCTTACACATATAGTCCTTCCATTTATAACTTAAATGAGCCAATTCATATCTCGAAATATATTGCACGCAGAAATGTAGCGATTTCAGGGTAGGATCAGACAGAAGGTGAAAGTCTATTTTGAAAATATCAGAACATAATCTCCCATATTTCCTGAGATATTAAGTGTCGGCTTTCAGCGGTTTCTTTGATCTTAAAATTCCTGTATATATAAGTGTCGCAGTTTTCGTTCGTTTTTCCGTTTCCGCTGAGTGTCGTGGCGTTCGTTTGTTTTTGCGCTTGCGTCACTAGAAAAACTGCCGTTTTTTATGACTAGAGAATAAAGTGGTGCGAAATAAAGGACGAGATAAAAATGCTCCAGAATAAATTGAAATGTTGTCAGCTATGCGTAGAAAAGAAATATTTTACCAGAAAATGTTTACAAAATTTAATAATGATTGTAAAATCTTTACATATTTATTTGCGCATACAAAATTATAAAACTATAGTTTTGTTCGAGCTAAAAGAATTCTGTAAATCTGTCATATATTTTGAGCTTAAAAATATCGCATGAAATACTAGGATTTGCCTAAAATATAATAAATCACTCTTTATATTATAACACAATTGAGTATTAAAATTATAAGATTATCGTTAAGAATATATATATATATATATATAAACTCCATTGCATAAATTTACTTTTGTAGTATCATTTGAATGATAAAACGTTTTGCTTACGTTTTATTTGAATATTTTAAATCTATTTTTCCGAACGCAGCAATTTTAATCTCTTTTTTTACATTATTTTATCTGATGCAAATGAAACATACCTTTTGAGCGCATTATGTAGATTAAAACGCCAACGAAAAATAATAAAGTGCGAAACTTCGCAGGTCATTATTTTTCTGAGAAAAGCGAAACTTTTTCTAGGGAAAAGCTGAAAATAAATCGCACCCTTTTGCTAGAGCAGCTGTCTATTTCTAAATTTATGACTTGCTGATAAGAAAAGGCTCAGCGATCGACTATAACATTTATTTTCTCATGAGGAATTATTTTTATTTTTCGAGGAAAAAAAGAATATTTTCTTTTTTCATGTATTTCCTTTAAAATTATTTTTTAAATATGAATTATAAAGGTTTTGTGAAGTTTATTAATTATACTTGACTGTATAGATTTGAATTTTGAATTTTTATCTTTAACAAGTGTCATTTAAAAAAAGAATGTTAATAAAAATAGGACCGAATTTTTTTTTATTAAAATTTACAATATGAATACAGAGTATGTAATTAATTTACTTTAATATTGTATGTAGTATAGTATTACACGCGTAAAATCCACGCGTAGTACCGTAATTTCCGGTACATAAACCGCAGTAAGGTGCGTCATTTCTCCACCAAAAAATTTATTAATAGAGAAATCTATACTTTTTCGAAGGAAGAGCTCGTTCAAATATAAATTTATTTATCAATTGAAATTTCTGGTGCAAAACTGCATTATATAACCTACGGGGTATCTACCAAAAATTACGGTAGATTCCCATACAATGCGTGGTAGGGTTGTCAGATGAATAGGCAATTTTATTTTTCTCCACCACTAAATTTTTAGAGTGCTAATCCATTGGTTCAGGTAAACCTGATTTAGTTTTTGTATAAAGTGATTGCTTTGATATAAAATTAGTGGTGTTAAAAAATAAAATTTTAGTATTCATCTCTCAACCCTGCCCTCGCGTTATTGGGAGTCCCTATATAGCATATTGACAACAAATAAATTGCTTTGGTAATAACTAAGATTTTCTCCTATTAGTGGTAACTATTTTATTACATTCAGAGTAATGTTTATTTAAACATTGTTTTAGTTATATATATATATCTGATTTAAAATTTACAAAAAATTTTGTTCGTTTTCATTTCGAAGTCCATTCAGTGCTGTTGCGCATGTGTTAGACCTTAAGTGTTTTTATCAGAATATGAGTGAAGGGGCGTTAGGGTAAGTTATGGGTAAGATGCCACTTGAACAGGATGCCGTGTCACTTGATTGTCTTATACGCAGGCGTCGTAGAGTTACGCCTGCCATTTATAAGAGAGACGACATTAAGATTACATCAATATTGAGACAACTTTTTTGTGATATTTTAGGAATTTCTTGGGTCAGTTTTGATCAAGAACCCATTTCTCATTACCTTTTTAAGAAATTTGACTTGTTTCTTGTTTAGTTAGTTGTGTGAACTGTAGTTTAAACAAGAAGAAAATAATTCGGATAAATTTTAAAGTATAGTGCCTGGTCTTCCCGCCAAACCTATAAAGAGGACCAGTTCTTCCTTTTTTAAAATAAAAAGAACTTGTTTCTACTTCAACGCTTTGGGGGAAGATAATAAAATTTTTTCGGTGAAGATACTGGTAGTTTTACATCGAGGAAAGATTTCTGATTGTATTTTTTGTTGTTTTAAGTTACATATGGGCACTAATTATTGCAAAATATTAAATAAGATAACAGATAATACTTTGGTTTTAATTTTGTCTATGCCAATAATGTGTTTTAAAGCAAATACATAATGTTTCATAAAAATGTGTATTTTGCACTGAAATTCTATGAGTCATCTTAACAGTAAGTAAATGGCCATCTTACCCAAAATTGTGGTAAGATGTTGATACGAAAGCGTTAAGGAAAGCTTTTATTACAAATTTTCCATAATATTCTTTAATTTGAATATATTTTTAATATGTGCTGAAAAGTATAAACTTTTACAAGATATCAATAAATAATAAATATAACCAAAAAGGGAATTTAAAGAAATATTGAACAAACATACGGAATTTTACCCAAATCTATCCTACATGAAGGAATAGAGTTTTCTTCTCAAAAGCTGCATTCTTTTAGCGCTTGTGAGGTTACCTCCAGCCGTCAGAAGGCACTCTCTTTTGTTTAAAATGTGGTAACACTTTTAAAATGTTTCCTTTCTTAAAATAATTTAATAAAATGAAACTCATTATTATTATAAGGAGTGATATAGAATTGTACCGGAATTTCAACATTCTCATCCATAAATGAACCATACCCTCATTTATAGCAAAGTACAAAAAAATTCTTAAAATGTCTTTGTATATATCTTTAAATAGTATGCTTTATGCAGACATGCTTCACACTGAATAAATTATTTTTGACACATTTTTTAATGCTAAAGTTAATTAAAAAAAAAAAAATGCTCTCCACATTGCTCACCATTGTTCGCAGATGTAAAACTGTAAGTATACCGTAATTTCTGGTAGATAACCCGCGGGTAAGATGTGTCATTTCTCCACCAGAAATTTTATTTAATAGAGAAATCTATACTTTTTCGAAGGAAGAGTTCATACAAATATAAATTTATTTATCAATTGAAATTTCTGGTGCCAAACTGCATTATATAACCTGCGGGATATCTACCAGAAGTTACGGTATTCAAAGATTATTGTCGTAGAGTTTACTTTTACTGTGGTGGTTTTTCTTTATGATAGCTTATGATTTATATATTTGTTTTAGTAAAAGGCTGCCTATGTAATTATGCTTTTCTAATCAGAAATCTCTGAATGCAATTCCACATATTATGCTTTGATTTCAACCACCATGCTTTTGGAAGAATGGTATAAGAGGAGTTCTCATATACGGTGTATAATCATGCAGGGCAAATAAGCTAACTGTTATCTACTCAAAATTGCTTCCGCAATAGCAGCCAAAACTACCACAGGAGCCGTATTGAATTACCAAAAATTCGCTAGTAATGTGTTATATTATTTATTTGACATTTATATGACAGATTTGAGATCTATAGTTAGAATGACTTTCATCGTGAATGATTCATATTACATACTTTCACCATAGCAATGCAGAATTTCATATATAACTGTGTAATTTCATGTCTTCTGTGGTTGTGATTTTGACTTCATGATTTCTGGACATGCCATCTCTTATATCTTTCTTCCAAGATCATGCTCGGTACAATGTAAATTTATGTTTTCGACGTTCTGTTTTTAAAAAAAATCTCCAAAACTAAATCAGCTCATATTTAACGAAATATTAATTGCAATAACGTTATTTATAAAGCAGTGTTCTAGAAGTAACTTGTATCCACTCCTGGAGTTACATTAATTAATGTTCCGAATTTCACTATATGCATACGACGTTTTTGTTACAATTGTTTTATGTTTTTAATGCTTTTTATATTATCGTATTTATTAAAACAATGTAACAGGTTTGTCAACTTTTATAATTTATTCTGGAGCATTGTTAGTCTCACCTTTTTATTTTAAGAATGATTTTCTTCTTACTTAATCGTTGTCACATATTAGAGAGAAATAGTCGACAAAAATTCTGATGCGAAAAGAAGGTGGGACTGAAAATGCTCCGGAATAAATTATAAAAATTGGCAAGTCTGACAGTAAGCTTCATAAGTATAAAGTACATCTCTAAATATTATCTGTTGTTGGTAAAGTCACAAATTCTTCATTATCATAGATTTTATTAACAAAAGTCGTGATTCAGGTTGGATTGAGACATCATTTATGTATAATTAAATTAGCTTGGAGGAATAATGTAAGAGGAGTAGACATATGAAGTTAACTGTTGCCGATTCAAGATGGCTACCGCAATAGCAGCGCTACCGCAGGAGCCATATATTGAATCTACAAAACATTAGCCAGTGCGGTGTTACTTAATAAATTCTACGGTTACAATTTTCGCTTCCCTTTCTCTGGGTGGTCGGTTGGTTGGGTTTTACGTCACACTAGTGTTGCGCAATGGACAACTGGCGATGGTCTGGGACTCAATCTTAGAGGTGGTCCCAGAAATATGCCATCACAATTTTGATCCTCCATGGAAGCCCTTTTTCTGGATATATTACCTTTTTTATATCATTCCGGGCCACGGTAGCCTAGGCGGTAGAGCGCCGGCCTCGTAATTGGAAGATTGCGGGTTCGGTATTCGAGCCAGCCAAAGACCGTCGTGTACACTAATGGTGTCTTGTGCACGTAAAATCTGTCGTGGCCGCAATGTCCTCCACGTTCCCATTAAAAATTATACCTCTGGGGGTCACCGAAGCGGGAGAGCCATCCCTTCCGTGGAGGATCAAAATTGTGATGGCATGTCTCCGGACCACCTCTAGGGGTGCGTCCCAGACCGTCACCAATTTCCCATCTGCGCAGTTCTAGTTCGATGTACAACCCAACCAACCAACCAACCAACCTTATATCATTCCTCCAAGTAAATAAGTGGATTGATACAATGGTTTTCTGTATAAGAAATGCTTGATTTGGTGTCTCTGATTATGTTTTGTTCTGTTATCGTAAATACAATCTCTAAGCATAGCTTCCAACAAATTTAGGAAAGCTATCACATATCACAGCGTCTTCTTGAATGAATGTTGCTGGTTTTGTAAAAGTTAGACATCGTCTTGTGGTTCTTTTTTTTTAAGAAGCCACAAAAAATTTCTGATAACATGGAATTTATATGTAGATTTCCTTAAAAAAAAATGAAACAAATTAGTACAAATTAAAAATATAGGTTTCAAAATATCGTCTAATCTATTTAAAAATAAAGGAAAAGCAATCCTTACAACAGTGCTTATGTGAATTGTTTTTATTTTACTGATTAAATTAGACGATTCAAAAATGTATATGTTTCGAAGTCAAACACTTCCTATTTTACCATTTCTTAGAATCATAACTTAAGGTAAGCTTTTCCAACAACACAATTGTATTCTTATAAGTATCTTTAAATTTTAGAATTTATCTCACTTAAATATTCGAATAAAAATCAAATAAAATTCAAAGTTTAGCGAAGTTGTCAGTTTAAAACTTGTAACAAATTATATTTCCTGAATTTTTGCGTGTTTTAATATTTATGACTCGATGAAAATAATTCTTCTGATATAGTACTTTCAATACATTGTTCTATTTATCACTTTAAATGTTAATATATTTGATTTTTCGAAATTTAGTTGATCTTTATACAAGTGTTAGTTTTGAACACCTTACTATTTCTTTGAAAGAATCATAAATAATTTGAATTATTTTGTTTCACTGTATTACGAAAATTATGTATTATCGTGAAAATTTAAGATATAAATCTAGCTATTTTTTTTCTTTTAACATTTTACGAATTAAATATTAAAAAGGAAAACTCAAATGCTTTTTAAAATACACTAAAAGCAATAATCAGATCTCTTCACAACTATCTAGTATTTTTTCACATTTAACTGAAAATGTTATTTAATAGAAAATATTTCTATCTAGTTCAAGAAACTTATTAATTTACTTTAAATAAACGCATTCAAAACATTTGTAAAACTGTTATCTTTTATTATTCTTGAAGACACTAATATATACTCTATGGTTCTTTCCGAATCTAAATATACCTTTTAAATGGTAATAATAAACGGATATTCATATAAGCACATGGGTAAGTACGTCTAATATATATTAGAGAAACAGATTATTTCAGTTAAGTATGAAACATAAAGCTTTATCGTTAAATAAAATACACTTTCTCTTAAGAATAAAATTTTGAAAAATTTTATTCTCTTAAAATAAGTTATTCATTCATCTCTACTACCAATGAGCAGCTAGATTTATTGCTGAATAGAAAGATAAAATCTTTTTTTTTTTTTTTTTTTTTTTTTTTTTTTCAAATAGTCTGCTATATATATTATCATGAAATGTATTGTACTGATAAGGCGAAATTGTACTTGTCAAATATATCTTCTGTTTTTCACGTTGTAACAATGTAAAATGTGCTTTTATTTTATTTAAATGAAAGTGTAATAAAGATGTATTATTTAGTTTGCTATGTATTATGAAAGTAATATATATATTTTTTAAAGAATAAACTTGATACATTGTATAGTACATAAATTTTTGAGCTAAGAAGATATCGCATGTTAAAAAATTAAGTATTTGTAAAAAGCAACTTAAAGAAGCCGATAAAACATTAACTGACTTACAACAAATCTAACACAACTGCCTTTGAGATGAAATAGGTGCGAGATAGAATTGTGACGTGTTCGTGCACATTGGAGACCTTCATACACAGTTTTCAATGACAGAAACTTTAAATTGTCATTTTTTGACTTTTTTTCTGGGCTATAGTATAATACTTTAATTCAGTCTCTTTATAAAAATGGATTTAAAAGAATAATTGTTGTATCTCAAAATCTTCTATAAGCTCCCAATGAAATGCATGTAATATTTTTTATAATGATAAGCTCAAACTTTGTTTAATATCATAAAATATTTCCAGTTAATTACTCGTTTGACCAGAAACAATAAATTGAACTACAAGAATACTAGAAATTTTCATTAAATTTAGAAAAATGTTTACAACTAAACTGGGTAATTGGCTAAAAATATATTTACAATAAGGTAAATAAGAAAAACATAGATTAATTTTTAAAATATCACTTACAGCAGGTCTATATATATTTTTTTTAAATAAGCTTAGTGTTAGCAGATTGGCTGTTATTCCTTGTGGAATATGTAAGGGATTTAAACATTTTAAATACTACTAAATTTTTATAGTAATTTTTTCTCTATTTAAACGCAGAAATTTGACAATTAATTAAAGAAAAAAATATCATTAAAAATAGAAGTATTCTAAATATCATATGAAGTGACACCTAAATATATTCCAAATATTACGAGCAGTATTATTATTATTATTATTATTTTCAAATAAATGAGAAATATATATATATATATATATATATATGTGTGTGTGTGTGTGTGTGTGTGTGTGTGTATTACTATTAAAAATACTAGCGATCTTCAGCTTGTAAGAAAATAATATCTAAAAACATATATTGGACCAAAATTTTAAGGGAATTTCATCAATAAAATTCTACCTTGAATTTTAAACGAAGTCTTGAAGCAATACTAATTCTACATAATTTTCTTAATATAAATAAATAAATTTAACTATTTCCTATGTTTTGATTTCTTCGTAGAGGTTTTTGTAAAAAGAGTAATTTGGAGAAATATGACTATTTTTTATTTTCATATAACCAAACAAACAAAAGCGTCATCCTAATTAAAACTGCAAGAAATAATTTAAATTTCATTGCATCAGCAATTAGTATTATTCCGAACAACAATTAGTACGGACTTTAAAACACTTTGAATGAGGTTAAATTTTAACAAAAATGTTTTAGAAAATACGATATATGTGTTTAAAAAATAGCATTTGTTTCTTTATGCATAGACTTTTTTTTATTATTATTATAGACGCTTGTTTTTAACTCTGTTAATTTTTATGACTTCTGACGCATTTTTTAATGGTTTGTTAAAACATATTATGTGTCATACATGTGTCGACATATTAACTACACTGCGCCACATATACTTAAGGTGTTAACATATTGTATTTAACATGGTTACGTGTTATGGTAATTGTTTTTACAATCTAAGAAATCCCACGGAACAATTACACACACACACACACACAAAAAAAAAAGTTCTCCCGGTTTGTTTAGAAGGGTATGTTGATTTTTATTTTATTATCAAATAGCCAAAATTGCGGCTATAAATTATTGATGGACTTGGTGGAAAAATTGATTTTGGCTGTGTACATATGGAGTTTTAAGAAAATCGGTTCATAAATAGAGTTTTATGCGAATTTGAAGTTTTTATGTTGCTGGCACTTGAAAGCAAAATGTCGGAACAAGTTACCCAGTGAACAAGATATTTATATGATAAGTTCAATGTCTGAATTTGGTTAGAATTTAATCATAATTTAAAAAGTTATCATGATTATACATTTTTAAGTGGTAACCTGATTTTAAGTTGTCCCGCTTAGTTTATAACATCCGCACTTTATTAAAATTGGCGGATAAAGTTTATTATAAAGCTCGGATGAAACCTTTACATAGTCTATGAGTTAGGGATGGACCGGATATCCGGATAATATCTGGTATCCGGCATATCCGGCTGATTTTTCAATATCCGAAATATCATCGGATATCCGGATCAAAACCACCAGATATCCGGTTAATATGCCGGATATCCGGTTTTTGAATATCTGTTTCTTTTTTTTTTTTTCGTGTTTTCTTTGATTGAGATATGGTGGGAAATGCGAGAAACAGCTTTTGCCCCTATGTTCGGGGGAAAACTTAAAATAAAATAGCTTCTTAAGTCACGTCACTAAAGAAATAATCTCATAAAATTCCACATCTGTACTCCATTAGTTTGACTGGGCATTTCTGAGTGAGCAAGCAAGTCAGTCAGGAGATCTTCATTTATAGATGTAGATTCCTGCAATTTATTTCCTTTAATTAAAAAACTAATATATTGTGGCCGCCACAAAAATTTCTCCTATATTTTCCTATACAAATTCACTAAATGCAAATAATTTATTAAAACTATTATTTATTAAAATTTTCTAACATGATGAATGAAAATGATTTTCATCTTAGAGAAAACTAACACTTAATAGTCAAAGAAAGACAGTTTTATTGTCTAAAAATAACATCTTAAAAAATGCGTTTTTATAATGGTTATTTTACATATCAAGTTTCGTACAGTTATATGCCCTACAAAGTTGAGATATAGCATTCCCATTATCGAGAAAATTTCCAGTATAGCATCGCCATCTATTGGTCTATAAGTATCCAACTTGAATTAGCATAATGCTTCATAATGCCCTTCTCACTTATCGAGTTTTGTTTGATTATACACAATAGAACCTGAAATATAGTCTTTCCTTAGATTGCAGAAATCGCTGTGTAGCAGCGCCACCTGTTCAGCAGTTGAAACTAAAAGTTGACAGGTACTACATATAAATTTATATGCAGTTCTGTGCAGTAGTTCCTGAGGTATAGCCTTCCCTTAAATTGCGGAAATCGCTGTCTAGCAGCGCCACCTGTCGGCCGATAAGCATTCAAATTGAATCAGCATAATGGCTTATAATGACCATCTAATATATCAAATTTTGTTCGATTGTGCGCAAAAGAACATGATATATAGCCTCCCCATAAATTGCGAAAATCGCTGTATAGTAGCACCACCTGTTGAGCGTTTGACACCAAAAGTTGATAGGCACTAGTTTAGATCAAGGTGCATCTACATATAAATTTATATACAATTCTGAGCAGTAGCTTAGGAGATACAGTTGCCACAAATTTTTTATCACACACACACGGACCGACAGACAGACACACGGACAGACAGACATTTTCTAAAAATGGTAAAATCGTGTTCTAGATCTCTCAAAACGTGTAAATCCGTCTAAAACCGGAAGTCGAAAATTTTTACTAATCCAGTTCTTTCTTCCATTGAATATAGAAGAAAGTAAATATATATATATATATATATATATATATATATATAATGACTTTTCAGCAGTTTTCTTTTGCATAACTTTTCTTATTTACTTTCTTCTGTATTCAATAGAAGAAAGTATTGGATACGTAAATATTTTCGACTTCCTGTTTTTGGGGAATTTATACGTTTTGAGAGTTCCAGAACACGATTTGACCATTTTTAGAAAATGTCTGTCTGTGTGTGCGTGACAAACATATTGTGGCGATTGTATCTCAGGAACTATTGTACAGAATTCATATAATTTTATTTGTAAATGCACTTTGACCTAAATTAGTGCCTATCAACAGTTGGTGTCAACCGATCAACAGGTTGTGCTGCTATGCAGCGATATCCACAATTTGAGTGACGACTATGCCACAGGAACTACTGCACAAAATTGCATATAAAGTCATATATAGATGCAAATTGATATAAATTAGAGTGCCTATCAACTTTTGGTGTTAACAGCTCAATAGGTGGGGCTACTATGCAGTGATTTCTACAATTTAAAGTAAGGCTACATCTCAGGAACTACTGCACAAAAATACATATAAATTCATATATAAATGCAACATGATATAAGTTAGTGCCTATAAACTTCTGGTGGCAACGACACAACAGGTGGCTCTGCTATGCAGCGATTTCCACAGTTTAAGAAAAGGCTATATCTTAGGAACTACTGCATATAAATGTATATGTAGATGTATCTTGAGAAATGTTAGTGCTTACCAATTTTTAGGGTCAACTACTCAACAGGTGGTACTGCTGTGCAGCGATTTTCAGAATTTAAGGAAGGATTATATCTCAGGAACTACTGCGCAAAATTGTATAAAAATTTATATGTGGATGCACCTTGATATAAGTTATTGCGAATCAGTTTTTGGTACTAATTGCTCAACAAGTGGCGTTTCTATACAGCGAATTCCTCAGCTTAAGGGAAGATTATATATTCAGGTTCTAATACGTATAATCAAACAATACTTGAGTACTTGATATGTGAGGAAGCCATTATGAGACATTATGCCGATTCATTCTGGATGTATATCTATCAATAGGTTGTGCTGCTATAGTGCAGTTTTTCCTGAGAATAGGAATGCTATATTTCAACTTCTATGACATGTAACTGTACGAAACATGATACATGAGATAACCGTTACGAAAACGCATTTTTTAAGATGTTAGTTAAACTGTTTTTCTTTGGATATTTACTGTTAGTTTTCTCTAAGATGCAAATCGCCTGCATTCATCATGGTTTTTGTTATATTTATACATTTTGAAGTCCCCTGAATAGGAAAATCATGTTTTTAGCGGTTGGTCTGTGTGTATGTCTGTGATCAGCATATCTCAAGAAGAAAGAGTACCAGAAAGTCCAAACTTGGTATTCTAAATGTGTATCATATAGGGATGCTACACTAAACTTTTTGTGGAGATGAAGCAAATGATTCGTGTAGAGGGACACCCAAGAGAATTCAAATATATTACATCTTATGGGAAAATTGTAGGTAAGTAGAGTTTAACAACTATAAACTGCACTAAACCAAATGAAACGAATTTATATTTTTTATATGCGAAAAAGCATGTTTCATGCAGAATATGGTATGGAAATCATTCACTATTTGTTTACAGAGCCACACAAAAGAATACATTATAGTATGACAATACTTGAAAACAGCTGGAAGTGTATTTCAGATTGTACTTATGTGCACCATGTGGGGTTTGTATAATCTTCAGAAGATATACAGGGCTGCCAATATTTAAACCATAATATTGTTACTTTCTTTTATATTCAATAGAAGAAAGTATTGGATTCGTAAAAATTTTCGACCTTGGGTTTTTGATGGATTTACACGTTTTATGAGCTGTAGAGCACGATTTGACCATTTTTGTCTGTCAGTCTGTGTGTGTGTATGACAAAATTTTGTGGCAACTGTATCTCAGGAACTTCTACACAGAATTTCATACAAATTGGTATGTAGTTGCACCTTAACATAAATTAGTGCCTACCAACTTTTGGTAAAAATCGTCTTACAGATTTCGTTGCCATCCCGCTTTTACTAAATTTTTAACTTGGTGGTTTAGGACAAAATTTTGTATAAATATGCATAAAGAGAATTATTTATAATAGAGATAGTCAACTGTGAAAACATTTGTGTGTGTGTAGGAGCTTCAACTCCCCCCCCCCCTATGGGGGGGAAGTGCCCCTCGAGGGGAATAAATTTTAATGATGGGTATCTTTCAAAAGAGGTCGCCAATACCTTTAAAACGAATGGTTAAACCATCGATCTGAGATAATTTAAAATAAAGTTATCGATTTTTTTTTTTTTTTTTAACAACAGAAAAAAAAAATTATGTAATATTGACAATAAAACTGATTTTTTTTTTTTTATATTTAGTGTTATACTACTTCTCTAATATGAATGGAAATCGCCTGCATTGTCATGGAAGATAATTATTTTAAATAATAATTTTAATAAATTATTTTTACTGAGTGAATTTGTATAGGAAAATATAGAAGAAAGTCATGTGGGGCCACAACATACTAGTTTTTTATTGTTACCATGTCCAGGAAAGCTGCCTAGGAACTGAAATTAATTCTACATGGCCATATGGTTAATAATGTATTTTTTTAAGCTAAATATTCATTGCTGTTTTTTTTTTTTTTTTTTTTTTTTAATTTGAGTCTCCCTAAATACTGAAGTCAAGTTTTAACGCTTGATCTTTACCTGTTTCACTTAAATTAAAAACAAGTAATTTTAGGTAAGTAATTGTTAACAAACAAGTAAGTTTTAAACAACAACAAATTTTAATAAACGAGTAACAACAATTTTTAATAAGCAAGGAATTTTTTTTAAATGTTGTATTTTGAATTTAATATGTTTGTTAGTAGAAAAAAATGATAAAAATTCATAAGTTTTAAGAAATGTTGCATGTGAAAGTTATCTGAATTATTTTAAATGAACTTTTGAACTTAATAACAGACTTGAAATCTATATAACTGTATTGTATAATAACGAAACGGGGGTTTCAGGGAGGGTCCCCCTCACATATTATTTGTCAAATAAATCTGTTCCAAAGCCTAATTTGAATTGTTTTAACATAGGTTTACACAACAGTACTCATTTTCTTATTCCCTAATCTCCAATCTGTATTTATAATATTAAAATGCAGCGTAAAAGAAAGTCGTGTGAGTGACATACAAGATTATTTAAGTAAGTTTTGTCAATTATATGCATAGAAAGGCAGACAAAGCACGTAGTTCAGACAACATTGCACATTATATTCTGCTAACCTAACTATCAAAAGTGACACATAAGCATAAGAATTAATATTAAAAAAAAAATAAAAATAAAACTATTATGACTTATTATCCCAACGGTATTGACAGTTTTATGTATGTGAATGGAATCCAGTTGCATAAAAACCAGTGTTGTGCACGAACGCGTTCATTTGAACGCGTTCATGAGCGTAGCTCAAAAATTTTGAGTTTTGAGTTGAACTTCGCTCATTTTTTAAATTATGAACTTGAGTTGAGCGAAACTCGTTTTTTTCACGAACTTGAGCGTGAAAAAGCAAATTAAACTCACGCTCATATTAAAAATTAAATATTTCTATCTGAAATATAAAAAGGAACCCAAAAGAAGAAAAGGACAGAAAAGAGAATAACTGTGCAAAATGGATCCCGGGAAAAAGGGCACTTGGAAAAAAAAAAAGGCGCTGGTAAAAAGGGCATCACAAAAAAGAGACCCCGGAAAAAAGTGTATTTTTGCAATTTGCAAATCGCGAAGACAATAAACATCAAATAATGAATTTAAAGAATGATTTTCCTGATACAATTTTAGAAATTTCGATCAATTAAATTGGTACCACTTTCTCTTAGTATACACCTGGGGGGAAGGGGGGGGGGGGTCAGATTGAAAGAGAATAATAATCCCCTAATAATAATAATAATAATAATCCCCTTCTCACTGTTTTTAATGAATTTTTGTCTAATAGTCACTTGCTGTTTGTGACAAAAATACAGTGTCACACATACTTCGGGGGCTGAAGGGGGGTGTCAGAGGGAAATAATTTTTTTTTTATGTCACCTTGCTACCGATTTTAACGATATTCTGTATTACCATCACTTAGTCTTTACGAAAATCACAGTAAGTATTGTATTTAGTGTAAATTGTATAAGTGTTGTGAATTTTTTTTGTATTTAGATCAGGGGGCAAAGGGTTTGAGTAAATGCAAAAAAGGATTTTTTTAAACCACTCTATTATAGATTGAAACAAAACTTTGTGTAAATATCACCTCCTGCTCAAGAAAAATTATAAAAAGTGTTACGCATATCTTGCAGGGGGCAGAGGGGCGAAATGTTTTTTTTTTTTTTTTTTTTTTTTTTTTTTTTAATCACCATGTTAACTATTTCTCTGGAACTTTGTATAAATATAACTTAATCTTTATTAAAATTATAATAAATGATGTACAGTTCAAGGGCGGGAAGAGGAGAGGGAATGTGGAAATTAAATATTTTTTTAAACAGCCTATTATTGATTTTTTTTTGTTGTTGTTTTTTAAATATTACTAACCAGCAGATTACTCCCGTTTCGCTGGTCACTAAATTTAAATGAATTTTCAAAGAATTTAATTAGCATTTATTTTTTATATCTCATTTTGGACTTTGTAACATAATTAAAAATTCCTTTTAAGGTCAAAATATCGTATTAGAAATTAAATAATAGATTTCTTCCGTTTTGCACTCATTTCTCAACAATGCTCTATGGTCTTATGTGAATGAATCAAAAACTGCTTACAAATTTAATGGATTATGTAAGTAAGAATAAGTAAGCTGTAATTTAAAAATTGCATCTGTTAGAATTTCAAAACTGATAATTTAAATATATATATATATTCATTAATCTTTAATATTAGACTGTTTTCTTTTTAATATTAAACTCTTATTTTAAGATAAAAGCAGTCGAATGATATCGCGTTGTGAAACTTTGCAACGTAATATCTGTAAATCTAATAACTTGATGTCTATAGTGTCCCCACAAAAGATGAACAGTTTTTAGAGCTCTTTTTAAAAAGTATAACATATATGCAGTATTTTTAATATAAAGTCATCAGTTTTTACTAAAAAAAATGACCGACCTTCATCAAAAGCAATTGAATGATATCACAATAACGGCGGAACCACAGGGCAAGGAGGGGCAGACCCCCCCCACCCCCCGGTTTAAGTGTTGGGGCAACTCCACCCTAAGATAATAGAAGAAACTCACATTTTTAAATTACGTTAAGATCACCTTCAGAGATTAAAAATGTTAAAACAGATATAAGAATATATAAACAATAAAAACTATTTACATATATAAGCAAAACAAAGGTTACAAAATATGTGTTTTTCAGTACTTAACTCGATATTATTCTTAAATTACGGAATTGGAACACGTTGAAAAAAAAAAATAATAAAAATCTGTGTATTTTTTAATGGATTTTACTTATTTTAGATTAAATGTGGACCAAATTCCCATAGCCCAAGGCTGCTGCCAGTGTAGCCAGACTTGGGTATTTAATTAATATTCACGAATAATTTTTAGAAGTGATATTTGATATACATGATAAACAATTAATCTTTGAAGTAATTACGCAAATGTTAAAATTTAGTAGTGGATATTGAATTAAAAAAAAAAAGTGCTCAAATCTGGCAACACTAGCCTCTGTCAGATTTTTTTTTTTTTTTTCTATGTGTATGCGTAAATTTTAGTCTAATATGCGTTAGACTTGACCAAGAAAATCATGTTTTATTTTTGCCAACTTACATTGTGATCGTGCAAATATACTATATAATATAGAAAATAAGATATTTTTTCTTGTGCTTGCGGTTTATTTAACTTTTTTTATTTTATTTATTTATTTATTTATTTTCTGTGGGTCGGATTAATTTTTAAGGAGTCCAGTCGAATTGAGAACATGTTTAATACATTGTTTTATACAAATATGATTGAATAAGAAATATAGGCGCATTAAATATATTTAAATTATTGAAGTAAAGTATGCTCCTTTCTCGAACATCTCATATGGTGAAGATTCTTATTGAACAGATATTCTTTTTACTATATAGTATAATTTATAAATTCTTCTGATTCTCCAGTTCATTCGAATAGGAGAAACATCAAATAATGATCAAACTCTATAAGGGAGTCTTCATATCTCGGGTAAGCTTTTGGTTCAAAACAAGCCAAATCTTAATTTTTTGCACACATTTTCTTACTGTGACTATGATTGAAAATTATTTTATTTTTTTAGAAACTGAAAAATGATTCAAATATCTATGTGATAGATCAGCTTGTAAATTAAGTTTCTTAAAAGTGCCTTGTAATGAAGGAAAACTGAGCTGGTAGAGGAAATACAAAGGATATGGTCTGTTTTTATAACCTCAAAGTGGAGTCAGTCAAGATTTCTATTTCTCTTTTATTTGCGAGTCATCTGACCACATTCGTTAAATGGCACATTCTTAAGGCCAGTTTCGACTTGGGCTCAAGATCAACGCTCAAAACGGTCATTAATCACGCTTCCGACACAAAGAGCCAAATGTCTTGTCATCAGTTGTAGCCCTTTTTTATCAGATTTCGCAGTTACCTCAAAGGAAAGCATGCAAAATTGACAAAGATATCTACCCCGACCGTTCAATTATCTCAGCAGGGGGCCATTTCCATCCCCGTTCAAGGGTTTTGAGCTAGCTAACCACATCAAAGGATTCTGAATAGAAGCCGAAGAATGAGCGCAAATGGAAACCGGACTTTAAGTCCGGTTTCCATTTGGGCTCATTGGACGCTTTCTATTCAGAATCCTTTGATGTGGTTAGCTAGCTCAAAGCTAGCTCACAGCTAGCTCAAAACCCTTGAACGGGGATGGAAATGGCCCCCTGCTGAGATAATTGAACGGTCGGGGTAGATATCTTTGTCAATTTTGCATGCTTTCCTTTGAGGTAACTGCGAAATCTGATAAAAAAGGGCTACAACTGATGACAAGACATTTGGCTCTTTGTGTCGGAAGCGTGATTAATGACGTTTTGAGCGTTGATCTTGAGCCCAAGTCGAAACTGGCCTTTAGAATTATGTGGAGGAAGAAAGCCCTGGGAAAAATATCTGAATCCTCTGTATTTCGAATACCCCTACAAGTGACGCCATTTGACAAAGAGCAATACATTTGATTTTCGCCTATGATAAACAAACAGCAGGGTCTTTTTGGGTCTTTTTAAATTGGATGGGTCCAGGCGCGAACAGAATCGTTCTACGCCCGGTCAGTATCATCAGCATATTGTTATCCTAGTAGGTTGTGAGAGAATGAGAAAACTGAGTAGGTGGAGGTGGGGGAGGGGGAGGGAGCAGTGAATAATATTGAATAGGTCTACAATCCTATCTGTAGTCTTCTCTGAATTGATTTATCGTTGTTGCTTTGAGAGGCAATAAAAATTGCTTTGCCCTTTCCCTTTTCTATCCAAAAGAAGTGTTGTGTGTAATCTTTTGTCGGTACTTGAACAAGTGTCTTATGTATAAACAAAACATACGTATTAGGTTAAAATAAAATGCATTGCTTGAAAAATATATCCCTTTGTTTGAAGATATTTAAGACTTAATAATAATAATGAATAAATATTGTTATTCAAATAAATGAATAAAATAAGCATAAATAAAAAGTGTATTACAGAGATTTTTCTCCTCATAAACTAGTTAGCATAGGTGAACTCTGCTCAGTTCCCCATCATATTTCTGTTCTCAGAAATTTCTAGTGCAAGACATATTATAATCATGTTAAAAGAAATGAATTTGACCAAAGCTTGATACAGTGACAGAATAAAATCCCCGCCAAATAGGCTATCCACCGTTCACTTCGATATATTTATCTTATTCTAATCTATTAATTTATTTTATCGGGGTCAATTCCGTTGTTTAGTTTTCATGCTACTATTACCAATGCAATAATCCTCAAAATTCATATTCATATGAAAAAATTACAATTTCGCTATGTTGATAAAATCGTAAATTACGAATAATTTACGAAATTTTCCTAGTAGAATATTTGTATTCAATCATGTTCAAACAAATATCATAAACGTAATTTCGAAGTTGTCTAATGTATTTAGGATCCTCAAAATGGAAGTTTATGCTCAATTTTGCCTTATTCTGACATTTTAAGTAAATGGTAAATTCCAAATAACTTACGAATTTTTTTAATTGGAAAAATCATAGTCTATGATATTCATGCCAGTATCCTAAATAATATTTCGAAAGTGGTTTGACATCTTTACGATGAAAATATCCCTCAAGATTGACGTTTATGTGAAATTTCGTTCTATTCTGCCATGTTAAGAAATTCATAAATTTCCAATAACTTACGAAATCTTTATATTGGAAAATTCATAGTCATTAATATTCATGCCAGTGTCCTAAATAATATTTCAAAAGTAGTCTGACATCTTTACGATGAAAATATCTCTCAAAATTGACGTTTATGTGAAATTTTGCCCTATACTGCCATGTTAAGAAATTCGAAAATTTCCAATAACTTGCGAAATTTTCAAAATAGCATATTTATAGTTACTGTTGTTCACTTTGGCATCAAAAGTGATATTTTAAAATGGTCTGACATTTTTAAAGTAAAGTTTCCATTAAATGCACGTTTAAGTGAATTTTTGTCCTATTCTCCCATGTTAAGAAGATCGTAAATTTCTAATAACTTACGAAATTTTTAAATTCGAATGTTGCAAATGAATAGGGTTCTTGCCAATGTCGAAAGTAATATTTTAAAACTGATCTGACCTCTCTGCGATCACTTGTTCGTGAGATACCGTGTTAACAGACTAACAAACTAACGGATTAACACACTAACGGACTGGCACACTAACACACTAACAGGCACCCTACAGACAGACACCATACAAATTTTGTCATTTTCGGATTCCCCACACCTGAAAACGTGTAAAAAAGTCAAAAGACCGAGGTCGAAAATTTTCACGATTACCTAAGTTCCCCATACCTATAGTACGATGGGGAACTAAAAAATTTTCACGATTACCTAAGTTCCCCATACCTATAGTATGATGGGGAACTAAAAAGTCGAACTAGCTTTAAAATAGCATTAGTTTTTTCATTTTGTGGTTTCAAATAAAATGTTAAAAACTTGCAAAATCCTTTTAGATTATTACTATTATTTATTTTTATTATTTTTTTTAACGATTGGGAATTTTTTGAATGTAAAGACCAAGTTAAGAAAGAAGAAAAAAAAAGCTGTACTTTCTTATTTTACGCTCGTATAAACAGACGAATAAACACTTTGATATTTTTCTTCCCATGGGCAATTTATGCACCCTTTGTGAATTTAACAGTCATTTTCTATTTAATAAGTTATTTAATATTAAATTGTATATTATTTAAATTTATTATTAACATTTTAATTATATTTTGAGTTTCCTTTTGAATTGGCTAAATATTTTGAACACAATTTAGTGGTTTGTCTTAGGGATCGTGGATGATATATGATAAATCGTCAAGTGGCGGACCCCAAATGAAAAAATGCCAAAACCTACTTGATTTTGAAATTTTATTTTATTTTATTTTTGCACACTTTACATAAAATACATGTCTTTTCCTTTATAGTACACAAAATAGCAAGCGAAATTTTCTAATGATTTATCCAAGAACTCAAAGCCGACATTGGCTGTGGTGCAATTAAATAAAGATTAATTAAGTCAAACCATTACACTATTTAATATATATATATATATATATATATATATATATAAGAACACTTCCTGACTGAGTGAGGGGGTGATCTATCATCGCCCAGACCAAACCCCTGGACCTAGAAGCATGAAATTTCATGACAATGTTCTTTCTATGACGTAGGAATCCACTAAGAAGCGATTTTACAAAATTCGCCCCCCAAGGGGGGGAGGGGGGGCAAAATGTGATTTCACAAAATCCTTCATATCTCAAACAAAAAAACAGATATCCGTAAAATTTTTGCTTTAAAATATAGCTAATACAAATGTCTAAAAACCAATTTCTGGAATTTTCCAAATTCGGTCCCCAAGGGGGGCGGGGGGGGGGGAAACGTGATTTCACATGCGTAAAACGTGATTTCGCATAATCCTATATATCTCAAACAAAAAAATAGATATACATGAAATTTTTGCCCAAAAATATAGCTAATGCAAATATCTAAAAACCAATTTCTGGAATTTTAGAAATTCAGCTCCCAGGTGGGGCAGCAGGGAGGAGGGGCTAAGGGGCAAAAACAAATAGAAATACAGTTAGGGCGTTCAAAATTCATACAGTTAGGTTTTAGAGGCCTGCAAGTCGAATGAGGATATTTTCGATTGTGTAAAGTTATTAGGAGGGCAGGAAGGGGGAAGGGGAGAGGGGGGCAAAAAATAAAAATAGATCGTTCAAAATTGGTATATAGAGGTTTTCGATACCTACAAATCGATTGCGGATATTTTCGAATTTGCAAAATTATTAGGAGGGGCGGGAAGAGGGGCGGTAAGGGCTGACTATGGGCAAAAACAAATAGAAATACAGTTAGGCCGTTCAAAATTGGTACAGATAGGTTTCAGAGGCCTGCAAGTCGAATGGGGATATTTTCGAAAGTGTAAAGTTATTAGGAGGGCCGGGAAAGGGGGAGGGGAGAGGGGGGGGCAAAAAGTAAAAATAGAGTTAGAGCGTTCAAAATTGGTATATAGAGGTTTTCGATGCTTACAAATCGATTGCGGATATTTTCGAATTTGTAAAATTATTAGGAGGGGCAGGAAGGGGGGGTTGGGCTGTAAGGGGGGGCTATGGGGCAAAAACAAATAGAAATACAGTGAGGGCGTTCAAAATTGGTACAGATAGGTTCTAGAGGTCTGCAAGTTGAATGGGGATATTTTCGAAAGTGTAATGTTATTAGGAGGGCCGGGAAGAGGGGGGGGAGAGGGGGGGGGGCAAAAAAATAAAAATAGAGTTAGATCGTTCGAAATTGGTATATAGAGGTTTTTGATAGTTGCAAATCGATTGCGGATATTTTCGAATTTGAAAAATTATTGGGAGGGGTGGGAAGGGTGTGGGGCGGTAAGGGGGAGCTATGGGCAAAAACAAATAGAAATACAGTTAGGCCGTTCAAAATTGCTACAGATAGGTTTTATAGGCCTGCAAGTCGAATGGGGATATTTTCGAAAGTGTAAAGTTATTAGGAGGGCCAGGAAGGAGGGGGGCGGAGGGGCAAAAAAATGACATAGAGTTAGATCATTCAAAATATGTACATAGAGGTTTTCGATACCTACAAATCGATTGCGGATATTTTCGAATTTTTAAAATTATTGGGAGGGGCGGGAATGGGGAGAGCGGAGGGGCAAAAAAATAAAAATAGAGATAGATTGTTCAAAACCGGTGCATAGAGGTTTTTGATACTTACAAATCGATTGCGGATATTTTCGAATTTGTGAAATTATTAGGATAGACGGGGGGGGCGAAGGGGGAAAATAATAGAAATAAGAGTTAGAGAATTTTGGTAATTTTTCCAAAGGCAGTGAGAATCCGGTGCGACATTTTTCCTAGTCGGATTTCGTTTCTCTTTTTCTTTCACTTGATAAAAATTAATGCAATTTTGAGAATTCAGTAATTATAGTGATTCATTTTAAAATAGGGACCAGCGAAGCGGGCGTTGCCTGCTAGTATATATATACATATATATATATATACTTCAAAACAAAGGAACCTCTAATTGATGTAATTTGTCTCCTATGCGTATAAACAAACGTATTGGAAATTTGAGAATAAAAAACCAAACAAAAACAATGGGTCCACTGTTCAGAAGTGTACATTAAATAAATTTTTACTTACAATTAAATTAATAAGTTATCATTAAGAGTTATAAGTTTAATTAAGCAATAAATTGAGAATGTTCATGGTAATTGGTAATTTTAAAAAATGTAAATAACGTATGAAAGTGCTCATAAAGAATAAGATCTATTTAGAAAAGGGGGAAAAAAAGTACGAAAAAATGAACTTCTAATGAGTTTCGCTCGTTTTTAAAAATGAACTTGAACTGAACGCGTTCATTTCTTTGAGACATGAGTTTGAGCGCGAACTAGCTCGTTTTTTACACGATGAACTTGAGTTTGAACTAGTTCGTTTTTTTCGTGAACTTGCACAACACTGATAAAAACCAAATGCAAATACCTGTTTTTAACTACTGTGTGCTCTTAAAAAACTGAAATTTTCTTGTGTACTGGGAAAGGGGATTGCCGGATATCCGTATCCGGTTATCCGGTAAAATCCATATCCGGTCCATTCCTACTATGTATACATCAAAATTCAAGCAAATCCGGTCTTAAATGTGTTTTTTTTCAATGTGAATTTGAAATTTTCAAGTGGCCTCCACTTGAAAACAAAATGGCAGAACAACTTCGTTAACAAATTCATTCAAGATATTTATAAAATAAATTCGCTGTCCAAATTTGGTTTGATTTTGAGTATCATTTCCGTAGTTATCTGGATTATAAATTTTCATGTGGTAGCCTGATTTCAAGTGGCTCCCCTTAGTTCAAGATATCCGCACTTTCTTAAAAATTGAAAAAAAACGGATAAAGTTCATTAATAAACTTGGTTGAAACCCTTATGTTGTCTATGTATGCATGAACATTCAAACAAATTCGGAATACGTTTTTAACAATGTGAATTTGAAATTTTCAAGTGACCTTCCTTGAAAACTAAATGGTGGAGCAACTTGCTTGACAAACTTGTCAAAGATACATAGATTCACTGTCCGAATTTGTTTCGATTTGGAGTATTATTTCGTAAGTTATCGTGATGTTAAATTTTCAAGTGGTAGCCTGATTTCAAGTTTTCCCACTTAAGATATTCGCCACTTTATTAAAAATGACGGATGAATTCCATTAATAAACTCAGTTGAGACCCTTTTGTGGTCTATATTTACATAAATTTAGGCGAATCCGGCCTTAAATACACTTTTTACAATGTGGATTTGAAATTTTTAAGTGGCCGCCAATTGAAAACAAAAAGACGGAGCAACTTGGTTAAAGAACTCATCCAAGGTACTTAAAGGATGAGTTCACTTTCCACTTAAAAAATTTGATTCAATTTGGAGTATTATTTCGGGAGTTATTGTGATGACAAAATTTTGATTATGGATAAATAGATAAACGGAGTGATTGTAATGGGTCGATTTCTAAAGAAATCGATCTATAAAAGGAAGGAAAGAAAACAAACAGTGTATTTCTCTAACAACATACTGGTACACAATTTGCACGCAAAATAGCTGCACCTTTGTTCTTAGATAAATATTTTAAGCTTTTGATAGACTATCAGTGAAACACTGTAATAATATTTCAAGTGCATATTATTCATTTTCTTTAAATTAAGAAGTGGTGCTTTTTTAATTTCGACCTGACGCACAATCACATCTCAGTTACGTTTAATGCGATTTTAGTCTCGAAAATTGGGGAATAAGAAAAGCAATTTGAAAGTTGTTACCCTGTCGCTCAAATTGTTGCAGCATAATTCTAATCGTGGGTCAAAGAGCGTTACCCTGTCAGATGATTACAATTCTATTAATGCAGATAGAAATCTTAAATAAGTTCAATAACAATGCTGAAATAGTCGAAGGTTCATAGTGAGTTCAAAAATCCCACTGGTCTGGAAGATCTACCTAAATGTGCTTTCCAGAGCGTTATATTGCAGCCATCGACTTCTAGCATCAAAGAGTACAAGTGGCCTAGAGTTTTACAGCATCAACATGACGTATCTAAATAGATTCACAAGGAACCATGCCTCATCCGAACAGACAACTCTGTTCTTTTGCCCCATATTAGTTAGTATGCTCACTAAAATAACTTTAAATAGACAATAAGACTTCTTCACACACCATAAATTTTAAGCCAGCACAACTGGTTTCGAAAGGACTTAGCCTTCCTTCATCAGGTGCAAAAAAACACGTGCTACTGCCTTGGAGGCAAAAGCAAGACTGAAAGCAGGGCAAAATCCAGAGGGGGAGGAGCAACACAAACAACCAATAGGAAGCATCATGCAGGACCAATCAGAGAGGAACACACATGCACACACAAACACATAAACAAATTTTGTGTGTGCATGTGTGTTCCTCTCTGATTGGTCCTGCATGATGCTTCCTATTGGTTGTTTGTGTTGCTCCTCCCCCTCTGGATTTTGCCCTGCTTTCAGTCTTGCTTTTGCCTCCAAGGCAGTAGCACGTGTTTTTTTGCACCTGATGAAGGAAGGCTAAGGCTTTCGAAACCGGTTGTGCTGGCTTAAAATTTATGGTGTGTGAAGAAGTCTTATTGCCTATTTATCGTTTGTACACCAGTTTTGCGTCTAGTTTTGGTAAAATAACTTTAATTACAAGTTCGTAAATTGTTCATATTAACATAATAAAGGATTATGATAGAGCATAGTCGCAGGCAAATAGCACCGAAGCACTATATGTTACGGACTTCCATATTTAGGATTATCCCTTAAAATCATGTCTATTGAGAGATTTTTTTTTTTTTTAACTTCAATTGCATCCAACTGCGAACTCAATTACAGACACCTTTACATTTTGCTTCACAAATTGAGTTTTTTTTTTTTTTTTTTTTTTTAAATCCTGTATATTTTAGCAATAATATAGATACCGCAATTCCGGCCTATTACGCGCAGGTCACATAAATGAGTTACACACTAAAAAATTTAATTTACAAGTAACGCTATTTTTGTAAGAAACATAATCTTGTTAAGAAAAGCTTTTATTGTAAATTTCGATTTCCGATGTATAACTGATTTAACAAACCTGCGCGTTATACGCCGGAAAATTAAACAAAAAGATAGAAAATAATTCAATGGTAAATGAATTGTGCTACAAACATTTCTATTTATTTCTAAAAATATAGTTCAATAAACTCTAGTCAGAAATACAGTATTTATTTTATATTTAACAGCTACTTTCCTAAAACAGATTTTCTATCAATTTAAAAGTATACAAATATATGAAATATATGTATTATAATTTCTATTACTACATTTCGAAAAGCATATTTCTGAGTTTTAAATATTTAAATCTTTTTGAAAATTGAATCACCTATCTTTTCATATTAAAGCTTTCAACATTCTATACTTTACTAAACTTTCAAGAATAAAAAATTATCTTATTACTGAAAGAAATATTACATAGAATTTATATAAATATGAAATTCATATTCAACAAGATTTTGAATGAAAATCTCATTGAAAGGATTTTACTATTTGAGAATATTTTTAGTTCATCTCGAATATTTTCAAATAAATAGCTTCTTTCACATTCTGAATTGTATCGATAGGAAGTTATGAATTTATTACTTCGAATAGGATTGGCTACTGCATAGCGAGTTGGATTCTTTATAATTTATGGTTTTTAAATTCATGATATATATATAACACTTTATCGCATTATAATAGGATTTCAATATTTATGAATTTATAATACTAAATTATGTTAATGTTTATTTTAAATACTTTTGCTTTTCACAGCTACAGAAATAATCATTTAGAGCTATTTAAAGACAAAGAAATAAATAGTTTTCGTAAATGGATGTATATTGAAAGGGACGATACAGAACAGATTGTTATGAATTTTCTCTAACAAGGAGAGGTCACGACATGGAAAATTCAGATCGGGACGAAATTGCGCAGGATTGTAGTATACTATGAGGGTAACAACATATTAAAGCAGTAGGACCCACTATCCACAAAATTTCGAGAAAAAAGCATTTAAAGTTTCAGTAATCTTTAAATACAAGTTATTTCAAAACTGAGGCAGCGCCCCAGTGGCGTGATCCTAGAGCGCGAGTCTCCCACCCAGATGACTTGGGTTCGAGACTACCTGCGGGACCATTTTTTTTTTTCTTTCTTCTTTAACTTTTTATGTAATCTTAACTTTTTATTTATTTTACAATTCAATTCAAAATTTGAAAATTTTAATAAAAAATTATTTAATTTTTTTGAGTATAAAATAACTTTTCCTATTTTTAATATTTATAACTTAAAAATACAATAAATTTATATAACTTAAAAAATAAATTTTTGTTTTATTTTAACTTTAAAATAAAACTAAAGAAACTGTTTTTAATTATTTATCTAAATAATTTATTTCATTTTAGGTATATTTCATTTTATTTTTTAAATTACAAAAAAAAAAAAAATACAGAGAAATGATGACTTTAATTGCATATATAATTACTATCCAAAACCAAATAAAATAATTACTTCTCCAATCAATAGTTTCTTAAAAATTATAGTATAGGATTGTGATGCTATTAAATTATTACGGGTAAAGAAATGTTATCTTTAAATGTAGATTTTAAATGTTAATGAACATCGTTTCTTTTTCGAAAAAGACTTCTTTTTTTTTTTTTTTTTTTTTTTTTTTAATCCTTCTGTGCACAAAATAAAATGCCACCTGCCCTTTATTATTAACAAGCTAGAAGTGTTTACGTAATTTATACACATTCAAACCAAATCAGGAAGCTCATACCAAGATTTAAGTACACCTGCTAACTATTTTACACTTTGTTTACAGCTTGCTTATTTTTTAATCATTTAAATATTTGTCTGTTTTTCTTTATGTTTCTTATTTAGGGTTTTGTAAAACAAAACTTTATTTTTTAAGTTATAGAAATTTATTGCATTTTTAAGTTATAAATATTAAAAATAGAAAAAAATATTTTATACACAAGAAAATTAAATAATTTTTTATTAAAATTTTCAAATTTTGAATTGAATTGTAAAATAAAGTAAAATAAATAAAAAGTTAAGATTACATAAAAAGTTAAAGAAGAAAAAAAAAAAAAAAAAGTAGTCCCGCAGGTAGCCTCGAACCCAAGTCATCTGGGTGGGAGACTCGCGCTCTAGGATCACGCCACTGAAGCGCTTATTCGCTTGCGAAATAACTTGTATTTAAAGATTACTGAAACTTTAAATGCTTTTTTCTCGAAATTTTGTGGATAGTGGGTCTTACTGCTTTAATATGTTGTTACCCTCATAGTATACTACAATCCTGCGCAATTTCGTCCCGATCTGAATTTTCCATGTCGTGACCTCTCCTTGTAAGTAGGAAAAAAGATTTGTTCACGTCCTAATATACAACTATCCCATAATTTCGAAATAATTGTTTAATGATAAAATAGAAACATAGACGCAAAAAACAAATATTATTTGAAAATTGTAAATAAACTTTCCTATATTTTAAAGGGTTTTGATAAATGAAATGACATGAACAAACAGTTCTTGCTTCTTATCCCAAAAAAAGCAATAATTCTTTTTTCTTACTTATGAAATTAATTAAAATAAGTGAAACACTGCCTTTATATGCACAATTCTTTAAAGTATTGTGTATTTTAAGCCTTTTAATCTTTCTATAAAATATCTTATAAATCGAAAGCAGGTGTAACGTTGATATTATGATAGAAAATTGCTATTGAAACTGACACTGAGAATTTCCACGATTTCCTCAATTAGTGATCTTTATCGTTATTGTAATTTTAAAGTGCCTTCTAACGGCTATAAAAATACCGATGATTACTGGTTATAATAAAATAGAAAAAAAAATGTGTCCAAATTTAAGTACAGATTTCACCATTCTCCAACATATTTTAGTTCAGAGTACATATATATATATTAGCTAATTTTCTATAATGTAAATTATCGAAAAAAAATTAGGAGATTTTGTAAAATAAACAGTCCTACTTCTGAACTCTGAAGCCCTAGCATAGATGCCAACATTTTAATTTATCCCGGAGTATTTTTAGCCCCGCCTTTATTCCATACCACTTATTTATTTATTTATTTATTTAATAAATTTATCTTATTTTATGGAAATTATATATTACAGAAATTTTTTCTATGTGGCGTGAAATAGAGGCGGGGTTAAAAATACTCCGGAATAAATTAAAATGTTGGTATCTATGCCCTAGTAGTGACCTAGAGTTTCTGCTCTCAAAGTTTACAGATAGAAGGTGTTGGGATTGAATCAAGGTAGCTTCCGTCAGCCTAGCTGTTCGGATGCTTTCTCTGATATTCGTTTGAAAATGGTCTAGGATTTCTAAAAGAGGTTGCAACGTACACCCCCTAAACATTTAACCTCCACTAGGCAACAATGCTGCAAACAGAAAATGTTCAAAAGCACAATAAAGCTGAATTTTTATTCACTTACAAAAATACTTTTTACGGTTGATTCCAGATATCCATAAATACTTATTCTATTATATATTATTAACGATATTTTATGTACAGTGATTTTTTGTAACATCTATTTGTTTATTGAATACAAAAATTTGTTTATGTATACATAAAATTTTATATTTATTAGAAATTTTTTTCATAGAGCATCTAATGTTTTATAAGTACACACGCAGACGAGCATAAATCTGTGCTTTACAATTGCTACTTATTAAAAAAAATCCACTATTAATTAACGCTTATTCTGAAGATAAATTTAGTTTTAAAGCTTTGAATTAAACAGTACCAGCACAGGTAAAGGCTTTGAATATTTAGTTTATAACAAATAACTGAATTAAAAACAGTTTCGCAAAATATTTTTTAGAATAAAATAATTAGTTTATAAAATTAAATTGCATATATAATAATTTAAAAACATTTTAAAGCTGTTTAAGTATAAAAACCTTTTATCAATAAATATCAAAGAGGAATTCAAACAAAAGAAATCAAATGAATGAAAAAAAGAAAGAAAGAAAGAAATTCATTTAAAATTACATTTTAGAATCAGAATTTTAAACTGTAAATTTATCACTTTTCAGTAATTCTTCTTTTTAGAAAAAAATATATACTTTTTTAAGAAACTGAAATTTATCAGTATTAAAATAGTAATTTTGTTGAAAATACAGTTTTTATTTTTTAAATTCTAACTTAAATTTGTAAGCGCTTACAAAAAAAACAAAATTGTTTTATAAGCGCTCTTAAATCATAATAATGATAAAAAGAAATTCAATTTAACTTTTATCACTAACAACCTAGTTTTATTTAAGTATATTTTTGATTTCAATTTCTTCTATCATTATTTTGAAAACTATGTGATCTTTTAAAACCCTAAGTCACCCAGACCTTAAGTTCAATATCTTCATGAGCTTACTTTTATCACATTTTCACTTTTCCTCGGGTAAAAGACTAAAGCTGTTTCCCTTCCTTTCTGAATAATCTCTATCATATCACAAAATATTAGTTATTATTATTTATTTTTTTTTTTTTTAAGCAACAGCCTTAGTGTAAAAGAAACGGAGATACAATCACAAATCGGAATGTACGAGAAAATTTTCTTGAATATTTTTTATGTAATATTGATAATAAAGAAAAATTCCGTTTTTAGCGTAATTCAATTTAAGGTAATAAAAGTCTAAAAAAGTCTTAAAAAGATTGCTAACACAAACCTCGTTAAAATGCTTCAACATAAACTTTGAGTTTGCTCAAGTTTTAATTCATTTCAATTATTATTAAATTAAAAATGACTTTAGATTTTTTTTTTTTTTTTTTAAATTAAGTTACGTGGACAATAATTAGCAATACTTTGGCCAAAGGTAAATTGAAATATTTTATTTTATTGTTGGATTTTTTAAATATCATCTTGCTTCTGTAATATTTTCCTAGTTCGACACTTTACCTTCGTCCTTGCATTTGGTTTTTGAGGAACCGATTGAAATTCATCTTAGGCTATTTACTCTATAACATTCTAGATAATCCTTAAGCATTTTTATGCGCCGTATTTCAATTAGGCACTAAAAATCTATAAATTTTGAAAATTTTGAATTAGCCATTAATAGCTAAACTATTAATAATTATTTATTTAAAAGGTTTATTTTGTGCTGGAGGAAAAAAAAACAGTTAATTTTAAGTCAGTGCTATTTTTATCAAAGCACTGAAGATGTACCAACAGCCCATAGTGGAGCACTAGTGCAACGTATAAAGACCCACTCATTCAAACTCGAAGGCATGCCATCACAGTTTTGATCCTCCGTTGAAGGGATAACGAGGAATAAAAAAAGAGAGAAGTTTAAGTGTTTTTTATGCTCTACAAATTGTTGCATCTAGAGTGTTTTTGATAATTACACCATCATTCAGATAAACTTTAATACTTTTCAACGGTGTCATTTATTTTATATGTCATTTTTAAATAAATATATAAAAAATTTACGATTTAATTTATCATATTTTCAAGAAATAAAAAATTCCTTCCGGGGAGGATCAAAAATGTGATATCATGACTTCGGACCCTCTTGAGGGCTGAGTCCCCGATCTTCACCAATTGTCTATAGTGTCGTACTAGTGTGACGTAAAACCCACTCAACCTCAAGATGTAAAAACATATACAGTCGGCAGCAAAATTATTGAAGCACACATCCACATTTTTCATTGTTTTTTTTTTTATTTTTTTTTAGTTTGATCGCTATTTTTTATTATTAAATTACTTTTTTATAAATGGCATAAAGGCTAAGATCATGACCCGACAAATATTTACTTTAGAGGGTCCTCCGTAGCCGAGTTGTTACAACACCACACTGCTAATCGACTTCAAGCGTAGGAGTGCGGGTTCGATTCCCATGCTCTCCCTGGATGTTTTTCCAATTCTTCGTATTGTAATTCTGTCATCTGCTGTCTGTATTTACCTGACGAAGATACGCAAGCGGACTTCGAGTCAAGCATACAAATCTGATGTATATGTGTTATCAATAAATATTTACTTAAAAAAAAAAAAAAACAGTATTAGGTGTACGTCTTTTAAATACGAAGTATAGCTAGCGCTTCAATAATTTTGCTGCCGACTGTACGTTTTTCGGCATGCAGCGCAAATTTCTTTAAATGTTATGCAAAATGCGGAGATACCCTTCAAATTTTGAAGTCTGCGAATTTCCATGCGAAGGCAAAATAAAGACTTGACAAAGTGAGGAGCAAAGATACAGGTAGAACTCTCCCGTATACTCAATGGTTACCAAAATGCGAATACAATGAACCTGCGGGAAATGTTTCTCAAAGTTTCTCGATCTCTACAGCTTATGCAGTCGCTCGTCTTATTTTTATTGTATCTAGGTTTCGTTTTAGCAACTTCGTTATTGTTTAAGAACTTTTGATTGTAAAAAGCAAGTAAAATAAAGACACCAGTGTTCTCCACCCCTAAATTTTTGCACCAGCGTTCGCCACCTTGACAAAAGACGCTTTAAATTACGTGTTTAACCCTCGATTTCCAAAGATCAAGGCGTTACTGCAGAAAAATTGCTTTCAGGTGAGCTTGGCACGTTTGACGAAAATAACCAGCACCGCGCCTTTTGTATCGTTTAGAAGTTGCAACATTCCTCTGGTTACAGTCGGTAACAAAAATATCCGAACACTAGCGAAAATTCCTATATAAAAAAAGTAGAGTTAATACTGTTTTGTTAAATAAATCTTTGTCGAATCATGTTCTTAGTCAGTCTAAGGTAGGCTGACCAGATCAAAGTACCTTTATAACAGAGAAGCATTAAAAGTTGCTACAATTATCAAATTATGGATGCTTTTTTTTCATTCCTAATAAATAAGGACTAAAAATAAAGTGTTATGGATTAATAATTTAGTGTCTACAATTGTTTAAAACTTAGAAAAATGCCTTCAACAACAAAAAAAAAGGGCGTCCCCATTTGTCCCCAGATAATGGGGACGTTTGGTCAGTATAGTCTAAGAACATGATTCGGTTTTGTTAAATAAATCCTTGACGAATCATGTTCTTAGACTATACTGACCAAACGTCCCCATTATCTGGGGACAAATGGGGACACCTTTTTTTTTTTTTTTTTTTTTTTTTGAAGGCATTTTTCTAAGTTTTAAACAATTGTAGAAACTAAATTATTAATCAATAACACTTTATTTTTAGTCCTTATTTATTAGGAATGAAAAAATACATCCATAATTTGATAATTGTAGCAATTTTTAATGCTTCTCTATCATAAAGGTACTTTGATCTGGTCAGCCTATCTTAGACTGACTAAGAACAGGATTCGACAAGGATTTATTTAACAAAACAGTATTAACTCTACTTTTTTTATACAGGAATTTTTGCTAGTGTTCGGATATTTTTGTTATCGACTGTACGTTTGCTATCTCTGGCGAATTAGCTCCCTTTTTGAATGAGTCGGGCTTAACTAAATTTCAACTACAAAATGGGATCAAAATGACCCCATCCCGGTAAAGCGAGGTTTAATAACATCTATGAATTTGAATCCGCCCACGCTAGATTCCCTAGAACCAGATTATCTATCTCGAGCGGATTCAAATTCATAAATGTTAATTAACGGTTATTTTAACATACCTTTAGTGAGGTGAGGGTGGCGAACACTGTTGCAAATTTTCGGGGTGTTGAACATTGGTGACTTTACCTTATTAATATTAACCCCTTGAACTGAAATGACGAGTCCAGCTCGTCATGAATTTCCCGACACTAATTATGTTCTTATATGTATATATAACAATAAACATTCATATAAATGTGTGAAACAAATATTATTTTTAATAATAACAAACTATTTGAGCAACAAAACCGTAAGTTTCTATACCAATCCCTCCTCTTAAAACTAAGAAAATTAAATTGTCTGCATGAGCAGAGCTGACTGAAAATAAATTGCAGTTCAAGAGGTTAAGCAAATAAGTTTTGAAATAATATGTGAACCAAAAATATTTTTTCATTTTAAAGCATTTTGTATTAATTAAACCGAGAAATGTTAAATATTTAATGATTTCATACTGCTATTTCAGGATTAATGCTTGTAACTTTTATTTGTACTTCGATATAAATATGTTTGGCAAAGTGTATTTTTAAACATTATAAAAATTAATTATATTTCTTAGAAAAATAACACTGAGTATTTTGAGGTTTTTTTTTTTTTTTTTTTTTTTTTTTTTTTTTTTTTTTGGGGGGGGGGGGGGAGATTTTAAAAATAATAGAAAGTGAAGAAAAAGGACAACTTTACTTACTAACCTGCTACTAGCAGCTCGCGAAATAGAAAAACAATTTTTGACCGAAGAAGCTATTCATGCAGACCTGGCACATGTTCTTATTTCAACTCTGTTGACCCTAGTATTGTTACTATCGCTCCGTTTCGCGTTTTAGCTTAAAGCAGGCTTTATAGTGGCCGTACCGTTCCGCTATACGCAAGAACAGAGCTAGAATATAAGGAGTGATAACTTCATATTCAATTCAATTCTATTTAATTTCTTATTCAATAGATAGTTATCACTCCTTATATTTTAGCTCAGTGCTTGCGGACAGCGGAACGGAACGGCCACTATAAAGGCACCCACTGTCCTACAGTCGGCAGCAAAATTATTTGAGCTCTAGCAATAATCCTTCTATTAAAAAAGTACCCTTAATACTGTTTTGTTAAATAAATCTCCGTCGAATTATGTTCTTAGTCAGTCTAAGAACATGATTCGACAAGGATTTATTTAACAAAACAGTATTAAGTGTACTTTTTTTTACATAGGAATTGTTGCTAGCGCACGAATAATTTTTCTGCCGACTGTATCTGTATGGTAATCTGTGGTTTGGACTTAAACTGTCCAGCTTGTACCTGGACCTACTGGAAAAAGACTAGAATTCACCTCTAGGATCGTACGTTGACTTGCCATCACAATTTTGATGTACGCAGAAAAAATTTCTCCCGCTTTAGTAACCACAAGAGGCACCACTCGGGAAAGGTGTACCCAGAAAAATAAATATTTAAACCAAGCAATTTAAATTTAATATAGATTTGCATAACAAAAAATTTTTTTTCAATTAATTATGCACTGAATGTTTTACACAAATGTTTTTCGAAGGCTTACGTAATTCATTGTGTTTACTTTAGATACTTCACTGTCATCGATTCAAAAACCGCTATTGAAGGTAAACGAACAAATTATATAAACAATACGTTGTAGCAAAAATAAGAGTTTTTCTTTCTTTCTTTCTCTTTTTTTTTTTTTTTTTTTTTTTTTTTTTTTTTTGAGAAAATGCGTACTATGCCTTCGCTAATATCTATGACTGTTTGTCAATTCAAAATGAAAATATCAGTAAAACTCCTTACCGTTTTGCACCTTTTTCAAAATACTACTTGAAAATCAAATTTTCTACCAACGATATCTTCCGAGTTTTAACGATATTTGCTTGTGGATTTTTTCAGAATTATTATATACTTTTGGCTAATAAATTATGCAGAAAAATATTTTCTAGCTCTTGCGCATGCGAAGATAAAAATTACTGAGTTAAAATTTTCATATTTTATGAGATTTTTGATATTTTGATTGCAGTATTTTGTGTCTAATGTCGTATGTCAAGTTTTCTAAATAAGATATTGTTTTGTTTTTTAAACCCTGCATGCTATAAACCAAAAACGTACAAAAATTTGTTGACGTTATTAAAGAAACTTTTACATCTCCGTTATTACAAGTGCAATTCCCATATAAATTTATATCTAAAATTGATAAAAAGCTCATAACCATATACAATATCTATAGCTATTTTCAAACATTATTTTTTACTGGGTGCTTCCAAAATTTATATACATTTGGTTTTATTTGTGCCTGATCCCCCCAGCAAAACCACAGATGACGGCCAACACGAGGCCAAGTGCTGGTTGCCAACAGTAGCTGCAGCTGGCCCGTCGGTGGCAAAAGTTACGGTGCCGCAGGGAATATGTTACGCCGGCCGTCAGTAGGCCGTATTCAATCGATCCACTGTTGGCAGCCTGCAGTAAGTTAAAAATAAGTTAGTGGGCCAGTGAATGGATCGCTGCTGGCAGCTAGCAGTATGACGAAAATAGGTAATGGGCCACTGTTGGTAACCGACATTAGGTTGGAAATTGTTAGTGGGCCAGTGTTGGACTACCTGGTGGCAAACATAATTTTTCTATGTTATTGCTGGCAGCCTGCAGTGGGCCAGCTGTGGCAAACATAAAAAATTATATTACTGCCGGCAGTCTTCATTGGTCCTTTATATTTTCCCATTAAAGGCCCGCTTCACTCACCGTCGCCGGAAGCCGAAGCCAATGTTATTCTATGGGAAATTTTCTTTGCAAATAACTTATTAACTAATACATATTTTTAAATTCTGTTTTCATATTCTGAAAATTCCTAACTGTTAAATTGACGGACCTTTTTAAAAAAAATATTTTTTTATTTTTTTTTTATATTTTATTTTGAAGCTGCAAAATATGAATTTTCAATATGTGAAATTTTTCATTTTGCAAATTCAAAATAAAATATTAAAAATTAAAAAAATACATTTTAAAAAAAATCCATCAATTTAACAGTTGGGAATTTTCTGAATGTGAAAACAGAATTTAAAAATATGTGTTAGTTAATAAGTTATTTGTAAAGAAAATTTCCCATAGAATAACATTGCCTCGGACTTCCGGAGACGGTAAGTGAAGAGGGCCGTTAATAGGCCAGAAGTGATTTAGTTATAGCTAGTATATTTATTTTATTGGTGATACCTTTAATTTTATTAATGCTTTTTTCTTTTTCTTTCTTTTTTTTTTTTTTTTTTTTTTCATCTCTCTTTTTTCTGATGAAGTAGCAGCCAGTTTTTTCTATGCATCCAATATTTAATTTGATTTTGTACATATTCATTTTTAAATACTATTTACAAGTATTTGATTCATACACTATGGTTGTAAATTCAGGATTTCTAGTGCAGCATATAGGAAATATTCAGTTGATCCATTTCCCTTATCATAAAAGTTTAATTTTTTGTTTTCATTGCAAACATTTCTCTATATTACATTTTTTGGTATAAAGGAGATTATGTTCTTTTTTTTTTTAAGTGTTCAAATTTCAATATCTTATGCAAATAAATGTAACTTTACATGTGAAAATTATAAAATATTGAGACAAAAATTGTTATAAAGAGAGCATTGCAAAAAACACCATAAACTAATAAATAAATAAATAAATAAAAATAAAAAATTGCAGCAATTGTTTCCGGTTGAAATAGCACGAAGACCCTTCATCAGGCGAAAAAAAGTGGGCACGAGTGCAGCAAAAGTAATTTGCTGCAATCGTGCTTTTTGTTAAACTCACGAAGGGATGTGTTATTATTTCAACCTAAAAGATCTGATGCATCTTTTTTTTTTTTTTCGGGGGGAGGGGGGGGGGGCAATGATTATGTTTATTTACAAATTTTTCTATTTATTACTACAGTACAAAATCTCAAATCCGGAATCGTCCGGACCGTGGCCTTTCCGGATTTCGGACTTTTCCGGATTTTAGGTCACTTTCTGATTTACGGCAATAAGAAAACGGACATCTCCATTCCGAACGTCCTTTTAGTTAATAACTAGGTTACGCCGCCCGAGGGTGCGATTTCTTAAGAAATTGGAGTATACTCTCAAGTAACATGTACAATACTTTGAATAAACACCATAAAATTTTGCAAACAAAACGGAGGCAGTAACGCTTGCGCTTTGTTTGCCGCACTCGTGCCTACTTCGTTTGCCTGATGAAGGATCATGTTTTCTTTCCATCCGAAACGATTGTTGCGAGCTCTTACATTTTATTGTGGTTACTCTTATTACTTTTAAACACCAATTCTGTGGTGCTTTTTTATTATAACTCTCAAGTATCCAGAAAATCTTGAATATTTTTATTTTCTCCTACATCAAATGGTACCCAGTTGATAATTTTTTTCCCTTCTTTTTAAAACAGCAGGGCAGATGAATCAGCTTCCTTTTTTTCTCTCTGTGTTTATCTTCATTTAGAATTAATTATCACAGCTGTCACTCTTAACCAGGCCGCCACAAAGAACTTTTTCGTGTTGTTGATAGTCCAATGGGATCTTTACCCCTCCCCAACTCTCTTCAATGTCCTTGAGTGAATAATTTTTCGACGTGCGATACCGAAAGATGATTTTGCAGTTTTATACAGATGACGTTATTTGAACTTAATTGACCTGTGCCAATTTATTTTCATTAGGTTTGGAAAGCAGATTCTGAAAAGGGTAAAAGAAGAAGGGAATACAGTTTCAGCTGAAAGGAAAAAAATATATATATCGTTCGGTTGAGTAAAGAGATAACGGAATTAGGAAGAAAAAGAAAAGTGCATTTGTCGTTGTAGTTATAAATATTTGAGAGTTTTATCCGCCAATTACCTATTTAAATAATATTTTTAGAATTCCATAAAACTCATATATGTTATACAGGTTTTCGAGATTTACTACAGGACGCTTGTCATAAAAAGTTGTACAGGTAATACAAATGGTTTCAGTATAAAAATTCATAAAATAATTTGGATACATTACAGTTTAAAAGAAACTTCTTATCAGCGCATGAAAAAATCTTTATACAACGCTAAAATACAGATCAACATAAATTTTATAGATGCAATAAGAAATGGTTCCGATCAAAAATGATAAAATAAGTAATTGTGGTTCATTTAACAGTGATGCACAAAAATATTCTTATACGTTGCGGGAAATTGAGGTGGAAACTATTTCAGTTTCGTAAAAGTGAAATTATTTTTCAAACTTGCATTTAAAAAATAATAATAAATAAATAAATAAAATAAAACAGTTTGTTATGGCTACCACTTTTTTTCTTTTCCTATAATAGTTTATAGAAATTACATATTAAAATTATTATCTATGAAAATTATTTTCTATGATGGAGATAGGCGATTTTCATTTAAAAGAAGTACAATATACTAAATTTCGAAAGAAAATCCATTTTATGGTAATATATGTATAGTAATATATGTATATATGAAGAAATTTTTCGACATTCGGTTTTCGAAGTATTTGCATGTTTTGAGATTCCTGAACACGATTTGACCATTTTTAGAAAATTTCACTCTGTAAGTGTGTATAAAAAAAAATTGTGGACGCTGTATCTCACGAACCAATGGACGAAATTTAACCAAATTTGTTATTTAACCAAACTTGATTAAAATCGTTCCCGATTACATTTGTGGATCATTCAAGATCCATAATTTTTATTTTATTAAATCAATTAAAATAATAATAACAATAATAAAATACTAGAAAGTTAGCGACTATCATAATTTACTAAAATGGATCAACTGGATATTTGTTATATAGTTCTAGAAATCATTTTGTTATAACAATGGCTTTAAAGTCAAACATTTTTAAAAAATAGTATTTAAAAAATAATACAAAAACAAATTAATAATTGAATTACTTACTCATATATTCTTTTTACGAGATTTTCAATCTCGCACCCGCACCCGCAGACTACAACAACGAACAAGAACTTCCTATGAAATGGCGGACAGCGAGGGAATTTCAAATCAACAGAAAAAGAATCACAGCGCCCTCTATGCATACAAATTGGTTATGGCCTAATAATTTGTGGCCACAACATGAAAAACATGATGTTGGCCGTGTCGTGATAGCCTGCATAAGGCCAACTGTGTTTATGCCACTTCTGGGCCACCGACCATTTTTCTTTAGGCTTCCATCACTGCTGGCAGCCACAAACGGCCCGCTCCTGGAGTTATATGGGGCAACCGGTAACTGATGGCAAGTGCAGGATGCCAGCAGTAGGCCATAACGAGCCCAGCAATATAAGTTTTGCTGGGCCCCTTTTAGTCTTTGATACAAAACTTTCGTGAATATATGCGGTATAACATGTTCTTTTTAGCCTTAAAGATTCAAGAAGAATCTATTAAATATTTATTTAGATATTCGAAAAATGTCTAGATAGCTTAGCTATTGTCATCCGTATTTAGGTTTTGTCCACCAGTGTACAAATACAGTGTGATTCAGAATAACTACCAGTGAAGAATTTTTTTTTTTTTTTTAAATTTTTACAAATTTTTCAAAATTAAATTACTTTCTGAAAGAGTACGTAATATAGTTTAGGTATTAGGGTAACTCTAGGAGTAATGGCCACAGAGAAGAGATGGACAGTCTAAATATTTCCTAAACTTGATCGTAGATGGGAATATAAACTTTGTTCTTAGGGAATAGATCAATGAGTTCATTCACTGCGACATGCAGCTGTGTTTTTCGATTACAAAAACTAAGTGAAATTTTATTATTTATTTAATTTAGTGGTTAAATACTTTTATTGAGTTATGTATCTGAATGTTACATACGTTACATTTTGTTATCCTGTACGGACATTTAAAGCATATATGCAATATCCAATTTTTGAATGGTGGAGTGATGCTTTAAATAGGTGCATATCTGTCTTTCAGTTTCAGGATAGATGGCCACATCAAATCGATGAGAAATAGCCACCTTCAAAACATCACTCATGACGCACCATCTTCAACAAAAGTACTTTGTGATATTGCCCCAGTTCCTGATGTAACCTTGAGAAAAACAGTTAGAAAATATACCAATGGCATTTATGCATACTTGCCAACATACTAATTAATATTCCGTAGTATTGTTAGCCCCGCCTTCTTTTTGACACCAGTATCTTTTTAAAGTAGTTTTCTTCTTATTTGATCGTAATTGCATTTGAAGAATATTACTCTAAAAATTTACTGGTGTGGAAATAAGGGCGGGGCTAACAATACTACGGAATATTAATTAGGATGTTGGCAAGTATGCATTTATGGCACGTTTATCGGCAAAGAGATAGCTATGGTTTAGTATCACCAGAAAATATTGAAAAACGTTAGCAACTTTCATCCCAGAAACAGGCAAAGTTAATAAAAAATCCTAAAACTGTGAAAAAAATCTAAAATAAACGCAAGGAAAAACAAAAACACGATATTTCTAGCAACGACGAAGATGAAGTACATTTGAAATTTTCAGATTCCAGAGATTCTCAGGGAATAGAATTTGAAGAGGATCACTGTGTTGGTTGGGGAGAAGAACACAGTACCACAACCAAAATAAATGATTGAATAAAATGCATAAGGTGCCTGAAGTGGTTCCATAAAAATGTGTACAGAGCCTGATTAAGGGGGAAGCACACATTATCTCCGCTCTCACCGGAATATTTTTACAATTATTTTTTACTTCATGTCATAGAAATTCCACGCTTTGACGAGGAAATATTTTTTATAAAAAATGAACGGTGTAAAACAATCCAATTTACTCACCGTTATTAGACACCAGAATTCTTTTAAAATAATTTTTAATGAGAATTTTCTGTTTATTATAGGAGAAAAGTATTTGTTAAAAAATAACGGTGTAAGTATAAATAATGTGTGCTTCCCCCTTAATCAGGCTCTGAATGTGTACAAACCAGGACTGCCAACCATCTCATTAATAAGCGTAGACTTGTTAATGCCCCTTGAAAATACGCCCCTTTTCCCACACCACTTTATATTTAGAGCAATTCTCTCCAAATAGTGTTACGATTAAATAAGAATGAAATTACTCTAAAAAATGACTGGTGTACAAAAAAAGGCGGTGACTAAAAGTACTACGCTTCATAATGAGATGGTTGGCAAGCATGGTACAAACTATCGAGACCTTTATTACTTACAAACTTTGAATAAACACCATAAAATGCAATAAACTCGCAACAATTGTTTCGGGTCGAAAAAACCACGACCCTTCATCAGGCGAACAAAGTAAGCACGAGTGCTGCAATCAAAGCGGCAACGCACAAAATCGTTTAAAATGAAAAGAAAAAGTTTATAAAGTAGAAACTAAATATAGCTACTGGTGTGAGTAGAATTGTACCAAAAAACAAGGAAATAAATAAATGAGTGAGATTAAACATATAACAATCAAAGGATAACAAAAATTAAACTAAAATCTAAGTTAGTTCATGTGTGTATCAGGCAAACTGCCTTCATTTTTAATGGTACCTATTATTCCCAAAATGATGGTATGGCCATGGGTAGTCCTCTCTCTCCTTTACTTTGCGACATTTATATGCACTATTTTGAAGAAAAACTCTTCGGTGTATATAAATTTCCTCACTGGTTTAGATATGTGGATGACACTTTCGTTCTTGTCTCCCCTGACGTCGATTTGTCCAATTTACTTTCTTTGGTCAATTCGATTGACCCATGCATTCAATTCACTTTTGAGGTTGAACAGGATTGCTCTTTGCCTTTCCTTGACGTTCTTGTGAATAAAGAAAAGGATTGTTTCTCAACTACTGTTTTTAGAAAACCATTCTCAGTCTCTTTGCCGCCGCATGCTCTCTCTAACCACGCCCCTCAACAAAAAATGTCTGCTTTTTACACTTATGTTTACCGTGCCTTACACATTTGTTCTGATCCGTCTAATCTTTCGAAAGAAATTAATTATTTAAAATATCTTGCTCTCTCTCGTGGCTATAACCCATCTATCATCGATAAAGCTCTATATAAATTTAAGAATCCTAAACGTTCTGCACCCAAATTAAACGATCATAGTCTCATCCCAGTTGTTTTACCTTTTTATTCTTCACTCTCTTTTAAAATCTCTAAAATTCTTTCACCGTTTGGTTTCAAAGTTATTTACAAACCCGTCAATAAAATTAAATTATCTTCTCTTAAGGATCCCATTCCCACCGAAAACCGTTCTGGAATTTATTTAATTCCGTGTTCGTCCTGCAACTTAGGTTATATTGGTCAAACTAGGAGGCGTTTGAAATACAGAATAAATGAGCACCGTCGGAATGTTCGTAATGAAGAGATTACCAAATCTTCTATTGCTTCCCACTGCTGGTCTCAAGGTCATCGTTTTGATTTTTCCAAAACTAACATAATTTCATCTCCTGTCTGTTCCTCCCATTTGGATATTCATGAAGCATTTTACATATTTAAAAATTCGAAAAATCTTGTTAATGATATTTCTTCCACTCCTTTCTTCTCTGATGCTTGGAAATTACTCACGTAACTTAGATTTTAGTTTAATTTTTGTTATCCTTTGATTGTTATATGTTTAATCTCACTCATTTATTTATTTCCTTGTTTTTTGGTACAATTCTACTCACACCAGTAGCTATATTTAGTTTCTACTTTATAAACTTTTTCTTTTCATTTTAAACGATTTTGTGCGTTGCCGCTTTGATTGCAGCACTCGTGCTTACTTTGTTCGCCTGATGAAGGGTCGTGGTTTTTTCGACCCGAAACAATTGTTGCGAGTTTATTGCATTTTATGGTGTTTATTCAAAGTTTGTAAGTAATAATTTTTACAACGCCAGTTTTGTGATGCTTCTTTATTAAATATCGAGACCTTTGACAAAAATGTGGTAAAATTTTACGAAAAGGGAAGGATTGAAACTATACTTAAAATTCTGTTTATTTGAATTTCATTTACCCATTTTCTGTGATATAATTGCATCTTTACAAATTTCTATATATTCCCCTTGATTAACAATACAAAATGTGTCATTTTTTGGTACTTTAACTTAGTTTTTTCTTTCTTGAATTGGATGGCCATCTGTCCTCGACATGAAGCAGAGATGGCCATCTGCTATTTTAATTTTAAACTACGTTTATCACTTTTTGTTCCCAGTATTTAATTATTTCCCCCCCCCCCCAAAATATGATAAGCATATATATAAGAATTTTAAATATGCATAAATATGTTTTGCATTTGCAGTCTAAGAATTTTTAGTTCAATTTTTGAAAACTAAGGCCATCTATCATAGACTTACCCTATGACTTCAATTCGAATAGTTCCCGTTTTCGCAGAATTGTGAGCTTTGGATGCTCAACAAACGCGTCACAGTTGGCATGCACGACATATTGCGGAATTTCGTTCCAAATATTTGATAATATTTGTTTAAATTCGACAATTGTTAGTCCTCACGTCTTCCTTATTTTATTTAGCATTTAGCCCCACACAAATAAATCAAGAGGACTGAGACCTGGCGAAGCTGTAGGTCATTCTTTGTAAGAGATAAAATCAGATAAATGGTCGGAACACCATTGTTGAGTTCTTTTTAAATGGTACGAAGAACGAAGGTTCTAAAACCTATTGAAAGCAGGATTTTTTTTTCCCATACAGTCGGCTGCAAAATTATTCGAGCACTAGCAATAATCTAAAAAAAGTACACTTAATACTGCTTTGTTAAATAAATCCTTATCGAGTCATGTTCTTAGTCAGTCTAAGAACATAATTCGACAAGGATTTATTTAACAAAACAGTCTTAAGTGTACTTTTTTAATATAGGAATTATTGGCTAGTTCTCGAAAAATTATGCTGCCGACTGTACAATCTGGTTGATTGTGGAAAGAAATGGTCTTTTAAGACATTATTGATATAGTAATTTGTGCCTTTTTTTTTTTTTTTTTTTTTTTTTTTTTTTTTGAAAAACGCAACGGACCATAACTTTCCACACACTTTGGAAACGTTGGATCATCATTATTTCTTTGAGGACATCAATAAGTCGTGTTGAGTAAATACGGTCATTTTGTTGGGTCTGGGAATCTTACAAGAGGAATAATTTTTCATCTGAAGATATAATTTTGCATTCTGCATGCTGCTTCGACAACTATCGGCTTCGCTGAACACTTTCTTTCTTCTACTTTTCCAACAAATCATGAATTCTCTGTTTTTTATATGCATTCATGCTTAAATCATTTTTTTTTAAAACCTTTGCACATAAAAGTCGAATACCTGAAACTGCTTCGCAATTCGACGCCTGGATTGTTCAGAATTTCGGCGAATCCTTTCACGTAGGCATTTTACGATTTCTTTTGCCGTGCACTTCTTCTTCATCCTCCTCCTGAACTTCCCATGTACCTGTCTCCTTGTAACTTTTAAAATTATAGATCTGAATTTATCATTAATTCCCAAAGGTTTCAGCTGTTTTAGAAATATTGCTTTGGGACGGTTTTTGTAATAATAACTTTATCACAAGTTCTTTTTTTTCTAGCCATGATCAAGACCAAAATAATACTAACTAATTAACATACTAGTGTATGACAATTTATTAACAGATAAGTACCTCAGAAGAAACGATTAATTATTGTAATATGCTATTAATAACTTTTAAAATATAGATTGAAACGTAGGTGCCGACTTAGCACCTGAAGTTTATGAATCCGTAATAAGATCTCTCTCTCTCTCTCTCTCTCTCTCTCTCTCTCTCTCTTTCTTTCTCTCTCTCTTTCTGTTTTTTTTTTTTTTTTTGTTGTTGTTCTGTTCGGTTCAGTTTTGCTCCGTTCTTTAAATTTTATATGAAGCGCAACCTAGTGGACAGTGCTTTATTATTTTTTTTAATTACTTGAACATATCTTAAAATATTTTCACCAACTAAATTTTGTGGCAATCCGTTCGTTTTTTTAACTGCAGGATGTTTCAGCAGAAGTTTTATTATAATCGCATTATGTTCTTACAGAATATGTTTAATTTCGTCTTAATATATATTAATGCAAATCATATATATATATATATATTACTTTTATTTATTTTTATTTATTTATTTATATTTTACTTTATACTATGATTAATCTGATTCTCATAACAAAATATACAAAAGAAATCCACAAGGAAGAAAATTACTAAAAATAAACGTCCATTTAATTGTTTTTGCACTTTGTAAACATTAGTTTACTTAAGAATATGTGAGGCAGCAAAAGATATCCTTAACGGATTATCTTTCCTTTTTTTTCTGATATAAAGGTAGAAAAATTGTTTGTCATTGATGCACTTGTTTATCACTTGCAGGAATACTTCATCAATCTCTCGCTCTGAGAATAATATACGAGTAAACCATTCATCAAAAATTACATAAAAATGATATTATTTGTTTATTATTTTTATAGTAATGTTTGCATTGTTTACAACAAAACTTTTATTCTTTGATAAAACTTGCATTTTATTAGAGCTATCATCGGAGAAAAGATATTTTTTAAAATCTTTTGAAGTTAAAATATTTTTGCATTTTTTTTACATAAAAAATCGCAAAACCTTCAAATTTGTAAAAATAACACTGGAAATATTTTGACTTTCTTTTCTTTCTTTGGATTTTTAACGTGTAAAATCAAATTTATTAAATGTAATTACAGATTTTATTAGTACTCAGAATTAAATATAAAAAGAATATTTGTACTTATATTTATCATGCAAAATTTAGAAATCTTACAACAAATGATAGTTGAAAGCAGTGCATATCAAACAATGCGAAAAAGAAGTACCAGATATTTGTTTTGTTTTTAAAGAAATACCAATTAAAATCCATGATTGAAATTTAATAGCACTTCTTTTCGTCACACGTAGTCCTATACATATTACAGGGATGGAACATGGGCGCAGAATTCATACCGGAATCTGTTTAAGAAATCTTTCTACCTATAGTATCGTTGATTTAAGAAGTAGAAAATTTTCTTACATTGATAGTGGTATGAATTCTGCGCCCGTGTTCCATCCCTGATATTATAAACTAGCAGACTTCGTTGATCGCTATATTTAACTGATCGCTATATTTAAATGGGTTAAAAAAAATTAATCATTAATTTCATACAATTTTATAAATAAAACCTAAAAAAAAAGAAAAAAAAGAAAGAAATCTATTGAAATTGCTCTGAACTTCGCTGTCTACGATAGCGTCATTCCTAGCCTCGCTGTATCGGATTTTGGTTTCCACGATCAGCAGCAATGTATTTCCTGGACACTACAATTTGGATACTTATCGAATGACAAGTGCAATTGCTATTATTTAAGAACTAAGATTTAAAAGCTGACTGTATCTCAGCATCCATCAAATGTTTTAGCTTTGGCACTATGAAATTTATACACCTTGGTCTTTCTATTATTTTTTTTTTATTTATTTATTTATTTATTATTATTATTATTATTATTATTATTATTATTTTTCATTGGATCAATGCAATAAATATGAAAAAACATTTCAAAGGAAATAAATAAATAAATTTTAATTTAAGTTAAATTTTAATAAATTTAATACTTTCTATTATATTAAAAAAAAATTCTATAAATACAATAAATTAAAGAAAATAAAAATGATTTTATTTTCAAAGGAATTAATTAAATGAAATAAAAAGTGTAACAGCCATTGCTATGCGACGCAGGCGATTGAAACGAAAGAATAAATTTAATAAAATGCGACAGAAAAGTAAACGGATGAAATCGAAAAATATTAATTAAAATATTTAAATTTGAAAATTGAAAAAAATATCAGTGAGGTGCACACCTGCATGGTTCACGCTACCCATTTGCCAAGTATTATAACATTTCGATCAGTAGTCTGAGTTCCAGAGCGCAGAGAGGTACAAAGGAATTTCTATTTATTTATTCAGGTGATCCTAAAGTTTGAATTTTTAGTACTGATTTTATAATATTGCAAAATTAGGGGGCTGTGGCCCCCTGCTCGCTCGCTCCGCTCACAAACTCCCAAGGACGGCTTTGCCTCCCCCCGCCCCGCTTCACTTATCAACCCTTGCGGGGCTCTGCTCGTCTATTCGATGCTTTGTCTTTCACTAAATAGGAATATTAATAGTACAGTCACCCCAAAAAAAAAAAAAAAAAAAACGCCACCCCCCCACCTAATTTTGTCGTAAATTATCGTAGAAACATGCGACTGGTACCAATCAGTTTGTAATAACATCTAGTTTATAATGTTATAGTTTGATTTTACTTAGGGGGTCGTCTACATATTAAAACTGACATCAACTTCATTTTTTTCAATGGTAACCCCCATTTTTTATAATTTATTTGAATTCTTTGGATCAAATCATCACGGAAAATGGTATAGTTTATATATTTCGCTCAATTTTTCTAAGTTATAAGCTGTCAAAGTTTGGGGATGCTAATGTTAAATGAATGTGACAAACATTAAATCATATCTTCCGAAATAATTATGATATTTAAATTCTGTTTTTTTTATTCGTTAGAATGAAGTGACCCAAACATATTCCATGCAAGTTTTTGCTAAAAAAACATTTTTCGAATTATGAAAATTATTAATAAATTCATATTTGAAAAAATTATGAATTATGACCTATGTTAATTTTTGCACGAATAGAACGGGAATCATCAAAAACATGGGTTTCCAAATTTACAGCTCGTTCCTAACATTATTTTTTGAGTTACAGTGATATTTCACTTTTTATTCCTGTTAGGGGGCCGTCACTTGTTATAATCTGTATCATCTATAAGTAAATGTTTGTATATAATTTGACGGAAAACTATTTTCATTTACCTTTATGTTATTTTTTTTTTGTTTTTGTTTCCTAAGCAATATTTCGATGTTTATTATACAAATTGGCATATTTTTGTAAAGTTATCACAATGTAGGTGAGGGATTGTGAAAGAATTTCAAAAGAAAAGAAGCCCCGCCTCTGATTCGCTGAAACACTATTTTTAAAAAAAGACTAATTTGCATATTCCTATTTGACTCTATATGTGACGCTGGTATGCATAAATCACAATGGTATTTACTACATCGATTATTGAAGACAAAACTTAAATGATTTAATTACAAATATGCAAAATTATTTTGTTTCATATTATAAAGTTTTAGAAAAATTGTGAAAAGGCATGGCTTACGGTACAAGAGAGGAATATATCCGATCCTAATATGTTAAGTCTTTCTTCATAAGTATTAAATATCTTTTTCTAGTTTTTCGCTGCTAAAATTCTATTTTAACCCTGTTACACTTTTTTTCGCATTTCAATATTCAAGAGTACGTACACCTCTAGTTAAATATCATGTTTTAGAAAACACGGTACAGCGAAACTGATTGCATGAAACAGCAATTATGCATTCGACAACCGTTTTATTATTATTATTATGAATATTTACTAATTTTAAAAAGATTTTTTACCATGAATTTTCTGTTTAAATTTTGTTGTGACATATTTGCATTTGGTTACTGTACCGTTTGTAAGCTTTGTGTTATTTAAAATTTATCCCATAATGTAACATAATAAAATATCAAATTTCTATTAAAAGTTTTTTAATACAGAATCAAATAGTGAAAAATTGGTTTATTATTTATATATTTTTTTTAAGTTTATAAGATCTATTATTGGAACATAGCTCAACAGTATTTATTTTCAATTTCCTAATCACGAAATCAATGTCACAGTTATTATGGAATAAAAATTTAAAACAAAGGAATTGTCTTATTACTTTCAAATATATAGATATTGATCTTACAGAATCCTGAAATTTCATTTAAAAGACTTTAAACGTCTAAATTTAAAAATTCAAAATAAAATAAGTTAATCTAAATGCTTTTAAAGTTGAAACGGGAAGATTTCAAAATATATGAAAATTGGCATTTGTGTTTTGAACATTTTGGTGCGGCAGATATTAAAAACAATATTTTAATGATGAGCTGAACCTGAGCTTAAGAGAGGGCGGATCCAGCTATTTAGCACGAGTTATATCACCTGACTAAAACCAGAATAAACAACATTTTAATTTATTCCGGGGTATTTTTAGCCCACTGTTATTCTTTTTTTTTTTTTTTTTTTTTTTTTTTCAAACTTCAACACTAGCTACAGTACGCTTACGTCCTATTTACATTAAGCTTTGATATGGAAGCTATGTTGCTGTTTTTCGATGCTGCGAAATTTACAAAATATATTTGTGTTAATATACTATACAGATAGAAGAATAATTATATAATATCAACAAAACTTCTTTAATCAATATGTTTATATACATTACTGTATGGAAATGTTTATATATGAAAATTGTATTTATTTTTAATGAGACATATAAACACAAAATACTAAAAAAAAGAAGAAAATGTGTTATAAATTTTTATAATTCAAGCAAAATATATATGCATACTTGCCAACCTAACCCGTAACATTGTTAGTTCCCGCCCCTGTGTGTACACAATTTAATTTTTAGAGTAATTAACTTCAAATACATTTACGATAACTCATTGAGCGCCACGCGAATTCTTATGGAGATCCCATTCAGGCCACACGTGCTGCTTAGAAGCGTGTCATGTTTATCGAGTTTCAATAAACCCCATTAGGCCTTAACGATATAATCCTATAAAAATCCTATATAAAAAAAAAAAAAACATGAAGTAAATTTTAAATAAAGTGTCAGTAATTACTTAAAACTATGTAAGTTCTGTAGTTTTATATCATATTTTACACTGCCGGCTGACTTGGCCTAAATGGAAAGATCAATGTCAGCCACCGATGGCTGACATGGCGCTAAAAAGACTGATGTGAAAAAAATGTACGGAAAGGGGCGGGACCAGTAATCTTCCGGGTTAGGTTGACAAGAATGTATATACATAGAGCAATGCCAGAAAATGTTCTTTATTTTTCATGAACCAGATGAATGGTACTTTTTTTTCTGAATAGTCTATGTATTAAACATAACGCTGCTTTAAATATCCTTTAAATGGAAAGTTTTATTACATAAAGTAATTTTCTGGCACTCTACAGCTCCCAAATGACACACAATACGAAACCCCGCCCTTTTCCAGTGTTTAAAGGGTATTAACGTTTAATATGCTTTCTATTCGTTTTCATCTTTCCTCCTCCTCCTTATCTTCTTTTTTCCTTAAGAAAAAAGAGTTATGTAACATTTTGACCTTTTCAAGTGAAGATTTAGATTAAGGGTAGTCAGCCTTTCTACACCCACCGTCCACTTCGGTATCTGTGTTAAAGAGTAGAATTTTAGAACATCCCATTAAGTAGTAGGATTTATTATTTTGCATATTAATTTATTACACATTATAAAATATAAAAGCAAAAGAATATCGCGGAGATTTATGTAAAAGTTTTTAATAATGTCATGAAAAAAATAATAATTAATTAAAAAAATAAATAAATAAAAATAAAAAAATCAGTTTTAATATTTTTAAAAAGTCTATTAAATTAAAGAAAATGAAAGTACTGCAGTATCAGAACAAACTCCCATTGTCACTGTGAAACGGCCGTGGGAACCAGGTTGAGTGCCGCCGTTTCAGACAATTATACGGCAGCTTGAGTTAAAATAATTTTGAATTTTCAAACAAATTTAAAACCATTCACCTTTTTTTTTTTCTCTTTTGATAGATATTTTAATATCTATTCAAGCTATTTAAATTTCTTCGTATGAAGTGAACTACCTGATGTTTAATCAATAGAAACCAATAAAAATCTTTTAATTCATAAACTAACTCAGAAAGTTCTGTGAATTAGTCATTTTTTATTTTATAATTAACATTTCTTAAATTTTTTTCCGGTGTGAAACTTAATAAATAATGTTTAATGGGTGGTAGATCATGATTTATATATTCTAAATGTATAGACGGACCCCTAATACATTTTCACGTGTAACTCTATTTAAAATTCATTTAAGGTATATAAATAGGTATGTTTTTCGAACCGCCTTGATCTCAGAAATCTGAATATGAAGTCAAAAATAGGGGTTGCTATTGAAAAATGAAGTTAATGCCAGTTTTAATATGTAGACGACCCCATAGGCAAAATGTAACTATACCGTTATAAACTAGATGTTATTACAAATCGATCGGTACCAGTCAAATGTTTCCACGATAATTTACGGCGAAATTAGGTGGGGGGGTGGCGTTTCTTTTTTTGGGTGACTGTACATAACACAAGATAAAAGCAGAAAAATATTATAGAAATCCCGATATTCAAAGTCAAATTGAAATACATAATATTTAATACCACATTTTTTTAAAATGAAATATTATGCTAAAAATCAGTATTTTTTTTTTTACCTTTTTTTTTTATTTTTTTATTTATTTATTTATTTTCATAATAGATAGAAATTTGTAATATCTAGACAATTTGCGTTACAGCTTTATATGGCCCTTTTGGCGACTTTTAAATTATTGTCACTACTTGGTGATGGACTTTTTTGCATAATTGCTTGTTAAAAAAATAAATAAATAAATAAAATAACTAATACCTACTTTTTTTAAAACCTATACTTTTTACTGTTGAATATTTTACTTAATTATTTAGGGCAGTATATAATACTCTCTACATATTTCAAATGTACAGTTAGGTAATAAAGTTATACATTCGAAAACAACTGAAAAGAAACACAAGTTTATTATAATTATAATTATTATTTTAATTTGAAAAAATCTCCTACAGCTTCGATTTTTAATTCTCTCCTAATTACTTCTTATAATAATGAAAGATAAAATGTACTTAATTCTCTATAAGATTTTTAGGTGATAAAGTTTTTTCTTGCAATATTTAGAAATATGAGACGTATCATAAAAAATTTCTAATTCTATAATGTTAAAAAAATATCAATGCGAAATTAGGAGACGCTGTCATATGTAAATGAGCTTCAGTTTGACTCTAAACTATTTCTTATGCTAAAATGCATCCGAAGTATTTTAAAATATGTTTTTAAATAAAAAAGATAAATAAACTTTAAACACAAAAATAAATGCAATCAATTATACAGACACGGCATTATTTCATTATTCACAAATAAAAAAGAACATATAAAAAATTTAAAAAACAACATAAGAAACTGCCAGTCAGAAAATTAATTTTCTAAAATAAAATAAAATAAAAATGTGGTATTAAAAGACGGCGGAACAAACAATGCTCCGGAATAACTTATATATGTTAGCTACACTGCTTAAGTATGACCTGACATCGGAGTTATACTTGTATGCAAACATTCAGCTCAATCGGATGCATAGCTGCCAATATTTTAATTTATTCCGGAGTGCTTTAACCCCGCCTTTATTTCGCACCACTTTATTTATAGAAAAATTTTCTTTAATACATAACTTCTATAAAATAAGAAAAAAATACTTTTAAAAATTAAGTGGTACGAAATAGAAAGGACTAAAATTAGCGCGGCTAAAATTACTCCGGAATAAATTAAAATATTGACGGCTATGCGGATGATAGGAAGTATAGTTGCCAACATTTTAATTTATTCCGGAGTATTTTTAGCCCCGCCTTTAATTCGCACCACTTTATTTATAAACAAATTTTCTCTAGTATATAACTTCGATAAAATATGAAAATAATTTCTCTTAAAAATAAGTGGTATGAAATAAAAGCGGGGATAAAATTACTCCGGAATAAATTAAAATGTTGGCATCTATGTAGGAAGTGAGTGAAAATTCACTCTTTGACCCACACACATAACAATGTACCCAGTTAGAAAAAAATGTGTAATAATCGTTGTAAAACGCAATTAATTTCTCCATCTCTCTCTCTCTCTCTGTGTGTGTGTGTCTGTCTGTCTCTGTCAGTCTCTCTCTCTCCCTCTCTCTCTTTTATTTGTCTTCTATAAATGCAAATGTTTTCGTATGTAATCGCTCCTCGGCCTCTTAGCTAAGATCAAAGTGGAGTGGAGGGGAGTGTTTTCGTATACAAACAGTAAAAAATTCAAAATTTAATTTAATAAGTTTTTTTTTTCTTTTTAATAACCATTTAAATTGTATTTCAGAAAAATTTTAATGTCAAAGTTATGCATAGATATGCAAATTAAAATTGAACATTCAAGTTTTCTTTTCTTATCTTTTCTTTTTTTTTTTTTTTTTTTTTTTTTAATAAGACAAATTTGTTTTATATAGAAATTTATTTATATTTACAAAAAAAAAAAATTGTACTCATAAAAAAGTATAAACAAGTAAATATTACTTCACGAAGTAAGCTGAAAATTAGCATATGACTTGATTTTATATTATAACTAGCAGACCCGGCCACGCGTTGCTGCGGCTAAGTAATACGTTGATAATTTGATAAGGTATATAGTATTTGCCCACAACTGGATTTGGCGATTTTTTTTTTTTTTTTTTTTGCGCCTTTTTGAACGATAACGAAGTCGTTCTGGATTCTTTGCAATAAAATACGGTAACCTGCATGCTTTTATTTTAGATTTATGATTTAGCTTATGATTTTATCATTTATGATTTTTAGATTTATGATTTAGCCATAATCGCCAAATCCAGTTGTGGGGAAATACTATAGTTGTTACCAACAACTATAACTTATAATATAACTTCAGTAATTATATTCGGATAATTATAACTTCAGTATCAGTATATCCCCACAGCTGAATTTGGCGATTTTTCTTTGGCGCCGTTTTGAACGATAACGATGTCGCTCTGGACTGTTTGTGATATAATATGGTAGCCTATATGTTGTTTATTTTGGATTTATTGTTTTATGTTTTTGATTTATGATTTAGATTATCATTTATCATTTATAGATTTATGATTTAGCCATAATCGCCAACAAAAAATTGCCAAATATCGTTGTGGGGATTTACTGATTAATATATTACTGAAAAGATTAATATATTTTAACGAAGTGGTGAGAAGATTCTGAGTATGTTAAAATTTTAATAGTAAATTTAAGTTAATCAAGAAGGAAAGCATTGAGGATAAAGATAAGAAAATTGCAAGATTTTAAGATCGCATTTTCAGCAATAAATATGAGTCAAAATTTAATGCAAAATACATATATAAATCACAAATTTAATCAGGAACGTTAAATTGGTAAGTTATTAAAGAAAAAGTAAAGAAAAATAAGAGAAATAATTAATTAAAGTTTCGAACATCGATCATATAGATTAGCGTTACAAAACAAATAAACAGACTTAAACTCTTCCAGACTTTTAAATAAGTTTTAAATTAAGTTTTAAAATTTAATGTTAAATAAAACAGACTTTTAAATAAGTTTTAAAATATTGAAATGGTTACTTTTTATTTAGAACGTTATGTATAGATCACAAATTTCCTAAAGAAAACGAAGTGATACAGATTAGAATAATGCAACAAAAATTGAAAAAGCAAGGTTATGTCGTAAATAAATTTTTAGCACACGTGTCACGTGAAATAAATTGTAGCATATACATAATGTATCTGATATAAGATATTAACATGTTGCAGCGGAATAAATTTCATATCTATCATCCTTGGCGGAAAAAAAATAATATCGCCAAATTATCTGGCGCACATTTAATTCCTTTCAAAAATCATGGTTATTTTAACAACTTATATTAAGAGAGTAATGAATAATATGAAACAATATTTCACACAATACATATTACGAAAATATACATCTAGCTTCTATATTTTCGTGTTACGTTTTTGATCGCCAAATACGAAAAACTCCAAGGACGACAGAGCTTTGAAATTTAAAATTAAAATTTTGTCAATTTAACAGCAAAATAACTCAATATAACGTATGCACATGATAAATAATACATATCTATACAAAAATATGGGGATTAAAATCCGGAAATAATTTTCCTCGTTTTTAATAATTTTTCACAAAAAATACAATGGGCCATTAACATAAGAAATCTTTTTCTTGATTTCACAGACTGTCAGTGACGTCACACTTCGCTTGTGTATAACTACATACTTTATCAATGCGAATAAAATCTTTAAATTGATTATGACGTCAATTTTCGTGAGATGTATAATTTAACTGTTTATAATTTTTTAACGTTCACGTTTGATTAAATGTATTTACTTTTATGTCGAAAGAAAATGAACACGTATTTTTTCTTTTTGGCAACAATGAAACTTATGGAACTCACAGATATTTTGGAGCAACTTTAATAAAGGTCTATAATTAACAAATAATTGCAATAAAACAATATTGTGACAATAAATTGAGATAAAAACTATCCTATCTCTCAAGTTGGACCAAACTGCACACAGTGTGCAAAATTTCATTAAAATCGGTTCCTTAGTTTAGGAGTTTACCCCGGACAAACATCGTGACACGTAATTTATATATATATACAGATATACGGAAAAAGCTTACTTTTAGATACATCCGATATGCATAAAACAGATTTTTTTTTTTTTTTTTTTTTTTTTTTTGGATAATTAAAAAAAATAACTGCAACAATAAAAAGACATGTGATTTCAGTGTTAGTTTCACACCAGTATGTCACTACCTAATTCAGTCACACACACACACACACACACACACACAAAAAAAAAAAAAAAAAAAAAAAAAAAAGTTGTTAAAATACGAAAAAGATTTTTGTATAGATATTATGGTATGAACGTTCACGGAATTCACATCTCTGATAAACAATAAAACTTTCCTTGAATATAAAACACGAATAACACATTCTTTAACAAGGTATTCTCATAAATTGTTAATAATTTTTTAGCTTTATACCACTTTCTATTTTAAAAAGAATGTTTTGTAAAAATCTGTGCAGGAAAAAAATTACTTGAAAATAAATTACTTACATATTAAATAAAAGATTTACAGAAAATATTATTTTATTTTGAAATAACTTTATGAAAAGTTTGAATAACTAATCGTTCTTTTAAAAAGACATTATCTATTAATTAAACTATCGTTGATCATTATTCTTTTAAAATGACAAGGAAATTATCTTTCATCGCTCAAACTGAATAGCTACTAATTTATTTTAGAAGTCTTAACAGGTAATTTTGATGTACATGAAACTTCATAATTACACATTAACACACGATGAATTTGTTTTATATTTTTTGATAAATTATATATGTAATTTAATGATTAACTTTTAAGATACTGCGTATGTAAAAGGCATGCAAATATTTTGAAACTTAGGGTTAAATTTAAAGATTATGTAATATTTATAGAAATTAATGATCTTGCATTTTTGAGTTATAAACTTTCATTTTATTTATAAATATGAAATTAGTTCTGCACTAAAACTTCTAAAGCAAATTTTAATACTTTGCGTGAAACTAGCTAAAAATTTTATTTTATATTCTAATTTTCTAAACTTCTAAAGTTTTATTAGATTTCTGTGGTTTAATGCAAATAGGAAATTTTGTTATATGAATGTATTAATTGTTTTTCTTATAAATAATATACTTAGACCATTTTAAATTGTATATACATACTTGCCAACATACTAATTAATATTCCATAGTATTGTTAGCCCCGCCTTCTTTTTGACACCAGTATCTTTTTAAAGTAGTTTTCTTCTTATTTGATCGTAATTGCATTTGAAGAATATCACTCTAAAAATTTACTGATGTGGAAATAAGGGCGGGTCTAACAATACTACGGAATATTAATTAGGATGTTGGCAAGTATGTATATATAATTAAATTTAGAGCATTTTAAATTGGTCATTACAATTGGCACCAGTAAAAATCACCTTTACTATTGTTTATAATGAACTTATTCCAGTAATTATTTGAACCTTAAATATTATTCCAGATTTAGAACAAAAAAGAAACCTGCGATTTGATTTTAAAAAAATCTCTAATAACTCAGGGTTGGACAATTGTCGCAGAACTCATACCGGTATTTGTTTGACTTTTTACTCTACTTATAGGCTGGGATTGCGGTGCCTCGCTCTATTGGGCTTAGAAGGCAGAGCACGCAAATTATAATGCATATTAATGAGTCCATATTAACACGAAACACTTTTAATTAGACGAACACTCACATCACATGGTACATACAGAGAAACAAAAATTCAACAAGGTACAGGTAAAAAGATGCGCCGTACGAAAACAGTCCAAGTGGTGGCGCGCCAGTCGTTATTGGAATGATCTATTTATTATACAGTGAAGGAGGGTAAATACAAGAGGCATTGGTAATGGAAAATAAATGTAACCTAACACCCCCCCCCCCCCACAATGTCGACGTATTTACCTAAATAACAATGTTACATCTTCCAATCCCATAATTTTACAACAGTTGTAATGTTTTGATGATGTTAATGCTTTTGTAAGAATATCAGCCCCCATATTTTCAGTAGACACAAAATTTAAATCAATGATTCCATCTTTCAGTGCATCCCTTATGAAATGATGCCTAATGTCTATATGCTTGGTGCGCTTATGAAAGATGGGATTTTCAGCTAATTTAATAGACCCTAAGTTATCTGTAAATATACTCACTTTTTCAATTTTGCCTTCAGATAACTCATTTAGTAATTTACATAAATATATCCCTTCCTTAGTGGCATCGGATAAAGCCATATATTCGGCTTCCGTTGATGAGAGAGCTACGGTACACTGTTTACGGCTTTCCCATGTAATTGCACTCCCGCAAAAAATGAAACAGTAACCTGTTTATGACCTACGGTCATCGAGGCAATTTCCCCAATCCGCGTCAGTGTAACCGAACAAAGGCTCATTACTTTTTCTAAATACAAGTACAAAATTTATTGTTTTCTTTAAGTATCGTAAAACTCGTTTAGCGGCAGTCCAATGAGTTTTATCAAAACAAGTTAGAAATTGACTTAATTGACTGACGGAATTTGCAATGTCCGGCCTGGTGGAAGTTGCAAGATACATCAAACTTCCAATTAATTCACGGTAGGGATATTCGTTTTCACAACATTTTTCGGCCTTTTTTAATCGAATGCTTGTATCCATAGGACAAGCTACGGGCTTGGCTTCTGTCATGCCAAAACGCTCTAAGAGCTCTCTAATATAACTATGTTGACTCATTGTTATAAGGCCATTTTCTAACTGAAAATTTATCCCTAGACAATATTTAACTATGCCTGAATATTTAACATCTAGTTTTTCATTAAGATGAATTTTGAAGTTTTCTAACATATCAGGGTCCTGTGACATAAACAATATGTCATCAACGTAAATCATTATAAGAGTCAACCCTTTATCACTTTTAATATAATATAAACATGGATCTGCATTTGTTTGTTTTGCTCCGAAATCATTCAAAATTTTATTTAATTTAGTGTTCCAACACCTCCCGGCCTGCCTGAGGCCATAGAGAGATCTTTTTAACAAAAGAACTTTATTCCCTACATTTAGATATTTAAGAATCTCGGCTGCTTTATTAGATATGTCCCTATCGCAATTTTCATTTATAATTATTTGAAGTATTTCTTTAAAGTAATCGGGAACTTCCATAAAAATTTCCTCATCTAATTTTCCATTCAAATATGCTGACGTTATGTCAAATTGATGTATTTTTATTCCTAATTTTGCAGCATAACCTGCTAAGATTCTAATAGATCCCATTTTTGCTACCGGAGAAAAAGTTTCACGAAAATCTATACCAAATTTTTGACTAAATCCGCGAGCTACTAATCTCGCTTTATATTTCAAAAGAGATCCATGTTGATCATATTTATTTGTAAGGACAAATCTACCTTTTATGCATTTTTTCTGGGGCCTATCTACTACTTCGAATGTATCATTTTTTAATATCACTTTTATTTCGTCAGTCATTGATTTATACCAATTCGAAGCTTCCGGACTTTTCAAGGCATTATTTATTTCTATTTCCGAATTAAAACTATAAACAGCATTCGCAAATGATTCCGGCTCCCTAATTATTTCGCGATTACGCAATGACAATATGTTTTTCTCTTCGAGCGCCGAATCTGAGTCACGTGACAGCTCATCTTTTTCATTTTTTATTTCAGGAGGAGAAATTTTCTCTTCTGCCGGCTGCATGTGTGAGTCATTTTGCGATTCGCTTAATTGTATTTCTCTTTCAAAAACATATGGATACAATTGACCTATTTTTGAAACATCATTAGATTTCTCTTCAAAAAATTTTACGCTACTGGATAAAATTATTGTTTTTGATTCAGGAAGATAAATACGAAATGCTTTAGAATTTTCTGAATAACCCACAAATATCCCTTTTTTAGACCTTGGGGAAAATTTATGTTTAGGATGGTTATCGAAAAAATAAGAAGTGCAGCCAAAAGATTTAAAATAGCTAACGTTAGGTGTTATATTATTCCATAATTCATATGGGGTTTTTCCATTTACAGCTTTTGTTGGGCATCTATTTCTTATATAATTAGAAGTATTAATAGCTTCTGCCCATAAATTTAAGGGTAATTTTGATTGTGATAATAGACAACGGGCCATTTCAACGAGAGTTCTATTTTTCCTTTCACAAACACCTGATTGTTCCGGACAATAAGGGGTTGTTAATCTATGCTGAATACCATTTTCTTTTAAGAAATTTTCAAATTCAGTCCCAATAAATTCGCCCCCATTATCACTCATGAATTTTTTTTATTTTTATAGATTTTTCATTTTCCCAAAGAAGTTTGATTTCTTTAAAAGCATTTAATGCTTCATCTTTAGTTTTTAAGAATTTTACTGCACAATAACGAGAATAATCATCAATAAAAGTAATAAAATAAAGGGACTTACCTATTGAGGGAACCCTAATAGGCCGACAAAGATCCGAATGCACTATTTCTAACATTTTTGTAACACGATCTGAGTGCTTAGGAAAAGGAGCACGGGTCATTTTATTTAACGCGCAAACTTCACAATTGAAGTCGGATACCTTTTTAATATTTAACCCCCTAATATGACCCTTTAAATTAGAGTCAATCAAATCTTTTACATTTAGATGACCCATTCTACAATGCCATCTTTCCACATCGGCGAAAATATTTTTAGAACTATCGATTGATTCACTCGAAAAATTAACTGCATTATTTATATTTGCATTTTTATCCCGCAGATAATAAAGTTCATTTTTTCTGTCCGCAATTAGAGTCACATTTTTTTGTCTGTTATTTATAACAGCACATTTGTCTTTAAAAGTTACAGTGAAACCTTTGTCGCACATTTGTGACACGGACAATAAGTTCGTTTTCAAACCTGGAACCAATAGAGCGTCGTTGATCTCTACATTTTGAAGTTTTGAATTGACTTTTGTTTTAATTAATATTTTACCAACACCGGACACATCAGTTGTTTCATTATTCGCTAAATTTACAGATTTTATATCCGTATCCTTTAAATCGTGAAAATTGGAGTCATCCTTCCCCATGTGTCGAGTACAGCCGCTGTCAACACAATAAAGATTCTCGGATTGTTCTTTGAATAATATGTTCGTATTCGTTGAATTTGTGCTGGCCAGTAGTCCTAAACTGTTTTGTCGATATTTAAATGATTTATCTTTTTCACACTGATTTGCACGGTGACCGATACGTTTACATTTCCAGCAAGTAATTTTTGAATTATCTTTTTCATTCTGAGTGTACTGTTCAGTAATCTTAGGATTCCTTTTATTTTTATTCCACGGAGCAGGTTTCTTTCGGAAATTCCCAGTCATGAACGCTCCATCGTTCGGTCTGTCATCATGGCGTCTGGCGTCGTTTTCTTCTACTATTTTTATTCGTAGTACTTCTGGTTTTGGTAGCTCATCCCTGGATTCTATTGCGCACCTGAAATTTTCATAACTGGATGGTAGGCTGTATAACAACATCACAATTAGAAAAGTCATCATCTATTCTAATGTCCATTTCAGATAGTTTATCGACTATGTCAAAAAACTTTCGAAGATGATCTCGAATGCTCACAGAAGAGGAATCTGCTATTTTATGTTGAATAAGCGATTTTAACAGTGACGCTTTTCTAGCGGGGCCTTTAGATTGATATATTTCTTCTAATTTTTTCCATATATCCAAGGACCTTTCACAGTTTTTTATTTGTTTCAGTTCAGAAGGCGATATACACAAAATTATGTCGGCTTTGGCCTTTTCATCCATATCAGTCCATTTATCGAACGTTTCTTGTGATGTCGCATCACCTGCCACGAGCTCTGGCTTTGGTTTAGAGCCAGATACATAAATCCAGGATTCATTTTTTATTAAGAGTGCCTTCATTTGTATCTTCCATGTCTCGTAATTATCTTTGTTTAAAGTTTCAATACGTAGTGTTCCATAAGACGCCATTTTTAAACGTGATCGTCTATCTAACAGATAAAAGTCTATTTATCGTAAATAAAAATTAATTTGCTCTGGGCCCATAACCTATTGGGCTTAGAAGGCAGAGCACGCAAATTATAATGCATATTAATGAGTCCATATTAACACGAAACACTTTTAATTAGACGAACACTCACATCACATGGTACATACAGAGAAACAAAAATTCAACAAGGTACAGGTAAAAAGATGCGCCGTACGAAAACAGTCCAAGTGGTGGCGCGCCAGTCGTTATTGGAATGATCTATTTATTATACAGTGAAGGAGGGTAAATACAAGAGGCATTGGTAATGGAAAATAAATGTAACCTAACACGCTTAACACTATCTTACGCACAAACTCTGTCTTAAGATGTAAACAAAACGCAAGTCGTATTGCAGTGCTCACTATCTTACGACAACCTCAGAGCTATCTTACGTCGAATCGTAACTGGATGCGCGCGCAATCACAACATAACTCGCTCTGTGTCTCCCATTGGCTGGCTGGCTGGCTTTCTCTTACGAGGACACGCGGAGGACTTACGCTTGAGGCACCGCAATACCACGTTAAGATCGTTCTTAACCACGCCCATCTACGAAAGTTCGTAACATTTAAGATAAGACTTAAGAACGCGGCACCGCAATGCCAGTCATAAAATCGTTGATGTATAAAGGAAAAAAAAAATTGTTCTTTGAATACCGGTATGAATTCTGCTCCAATTTTCCACCTCTGAATAACTTGTAAGTTTTTGTACAGGGTTTATAACAAAAACCTTTAAATTACCAAGTCTAAAAATTTGAATTACTTTTGAATGATTATCCCTATAATCAAAATATTTCATTACAGATACTCATAGTTACCAACTTTAATATTTTCAGATAAGATTTATCATTACCATTTTCGATCATTAATCACTTACTCAAATAATATTTACAAGCTGTCATTCTAATTTCCGATTTAAAAGTAAATGCGTAGAACCTCCAAAATAATAATAATAATAATAATAATTAATTAAATAAAAAAATAATAAACGGCGTTTTGACAAGGAGAAAATATATAAAATCTTTTTGTAAAAAAATAGAACCGACTCCAAAAAGCAATTACTATTCAAACAATTAAAAAAAAAAAAAAAAAATTGTATGAAATGAAACCAAATTGCGCCTAAAAGTATAAAATAATTTCCTTCGCCAAACAACCTATAACACTACAATTAATCATGAATTTTGAAGTCGGCGCAAAAATTAATATAATTTAATTAAATTTTAAAGGTTTGTTTTTAGATCGGTAGAAACAAATACTGTTGTCTCGAATGATCCATTTTCATGTTTCCTTTATTATTTTATCACTGTATACAATTGGTCCATCGGTAGCATCTACACAGAACAGTGAACATTCTTCACAATGCGGTATTTATGTTTCTACGAAGTTAGAGTTTCCTTTGCAAATTTGGTATAACTTTGATAACTATCATCCTTGGTGGCTTTTGGATTTGGCGTTCAAAACGTATGTCAAAAATAAACACGCAAGATGTGTATTTTCATAATATATTTTGTACGAAGTATTGTTTCATATTCTTGATTACTCTCTTAATATACATTATCAAATTAATAATGATATCCCAAAGATATTAAATATGTTTGCCAGATAATTTTTCGATTTTTCTTTCACCAAGGACGTCAGATACCAGCATCTTCGCCAACTTTTGCTGCTTACGAAATCTTATTTGTTTTCTTGAACGAAAATAGTTTTCGGCTGCGTTTTTCAGGTGACAATGTGAGATGTGCATTCTGAATAAGATTTGAATTTTGTATTGAATAAAGGTATCAATTTTTATTTAATTTTGCGCCGACTTCAAAAGTTATGATTAATTGTAGTGTTATAGGTTGTTTGGCGAAGGAAATTATTTTATACTTTTAGGCGCAATTTGGTTTCATTTCATACATTTTTTTTTTTTAATTGTTTGAATAGTAATTGCTTTTTGGAGTCGGTTCTATTTTTTTACAAAAAGATTTTATTTTTCTCTTTTCAGTGAAAACTTATTCATATAGCAGAACATCAAAAGACGTTCGACGGCAGTTTCACAAATTACAACTTCCAAGAAAACTCGCATAACTCAAAAAATGGTTTATGTCACTGAAAAATACATGAAATGCACCCAGTGTGAACGAAAAAGTTACATCTCCATCTAGAAAGTTATATCCTCTCATGACACAGTTGTGCCAGTTTTATTCTAGTCAAGTTATTTTTAAACTGATTTTTCTCAAATGCTGCATTTTTAAGTTGTGTCACTTTTCTTGCCTTTATCGGATATGAGCAAAAAACTATCTAATGAATGAACATACGTTAAGTTAAAAAGTCTATAGAAATGTAACGAACGGATAAGCTGTATTCGTAACCAAAAATTCTGTTAGGCATATATATTGAACTTTTCAGTGAATACGTGTCACTCGCCGCGCTGAAAATTGCGCAGCGTAAAGTTCAAACAAAGAGCAAAATTTGCATTGCTGTTGACGGACAGAAGTTTCAACATCGATTATTACATATTGCTTTTACCAGTGTAGCTGCATGCGGTCAGCAGTTTGAGTGAGAACAGACTTTTGTGTATATCCTGTAATTTGTTTATACCTTAATGAAATGATAATGAAGCCTATTTCAGGCCAAGATCATTACGACAACAAAAAAGTATTAAAATTAAATCATCTGTTAAGAAGTTATAAGCTAACAAATTTATACAACAACAACAACGAGAAACATGGTTTGTATTGAGAACCTCTTCCTTTATGAAGTCGGTTTAAAACGTCTATGCGTTAATCGATGTGACCGCTTATAATAATCATACTCTGAATTTTACATAGCATAAATGTCACCCGCTACGCTACAACATATGCAAAGTCGTTCAAGTGTGCACAAAACAGGAGATTGTGAACAAACAAATGCACGTTTTAAGCGTTCTGTTTTAGCATTAAAGTCTGAACTATCTTTTCGTACTAAATCGATGATTTTTTTTATTAAAATCACAATCAACTGATTGGAAGAAAATCATATTTTAATGAAATTTTTTATATTTTTTTCGACTGAGTGAAAATAATGCCTGGGCCGGGAGTCGAACCCCGGATCTTTGACTTACAAGGTCAAGGCTCTACCAATTGAGCTATCTAGGCCGACAACCGGTCAGCATTACTCACTCAGACAACCTTTAGGCAGAATAATCATTTAGATAGCTCAACAGAAGATAGCTCAGGTCTCATCAGGTCAGAAGATAGCTCAGCTAAACATCATTTAGATAGCTCAACAGAAATAAGCCGCAGGTAAAGGAAAACACCATTAAACAATGGGAGAAAGAAATACATTTTTTTTTATTAAAATCACAATCAACTGATAGTAAGAAAATCATATTTTAATGAATTTTTTTTATTTTTTCCGACTGAGTGAAAATAATGCCTGGGCCGGGAGTCGAACCCCGGATCTTTGACTTACCAGGTCAAGGCTCTACCAATTGAGCTATCCAGGCCGACAACCGGTCAGCATTACTCACTCAGACAACCTTTAGGCATAAAGGTTGTCTGAGTGAGTGACCTATGAGTGAGTGAGTGACTATCTGAGTGAGTGACTATCTAGTCTGAGTGAGTGACTATCTAAATGATAGACCAGATTATTCTGCCTAAAGGTTGTCTGAGTGAGTAATGCTGACCGGTTGTCCGCCTGGATAGTTCAATTGGTAGAACCTTGACCTTGTAAGTCAAAGATCCCGAGTTCGACTCCCGGCCCAGGCATCATTTTCATTCAGTCGGAAAAAATAAAAAAATTTCATTAAAATAAATCGATGATGCTCTGCAATTTTATAATTCACTTTTTTCCCCTGTCTTGAACTGTTTCCGAGATAGGAACGCAAACTCCACTGTTTCCCACCAGGTGGCGCTGTAGGTGGTTGAATCACGCAGCACATATCCACTTTACTATACCTAAATTCCAATTTTATGACTATCGCTGCAGCTGTTCAGCAGTTAAAAGAGTCCGAACTAACTTTTTTGGCCACACTGTAATTTCTTTTGATCGTAAAAATAGTGCAATGGGACTTTTTTCAGACCAAGACCTTTACAATAAAACAAAAAGTACCAAAATCGGATTATATGTTCAGAAGTTATGAGCTAACAAACATAAATAAAAACAAAAAAACATACGGTTTGAATTGAGAACCTCCTCTTTTTTGAAGTCGGTTAATTAGAGCATATCTTACGAAGTTATAAGCTTACAAACACCAACAACAACACATAGCTCGAATTAAGAACACCTTCTTTTCTGAAGTTGGTCGAAAACGACTTTGCACTAATCGATGTGACCGCTTACAGTAACATTACGTTGAACCACAGAGTATGCTTGTCATCCGCTACGCTGCAAAGTGTGCAACGTAGTTCAAGTGTGCACAGTGTAGGAAATTGCGAAAAAACAACTGCACGTTTTAAGCGTGCTATTTTTAGCAATAATGTCTAAAAACTGTTTTTTCGCAGTAAATCGATGATGCTCTACAACTTCGTAATTAACTTTTCTCCCATCTTGAACCGTTTTTGAGATAGGAGGTCTGATTTCGCTGTTTTTCACCAGATGGCGTTTTATTTTCTTTAGATTGTAAAGATATTACAATGGGACCTACTTCAGACCAAGATCTTTACAACAAAACAAAAAGTATCAAGTAACCGTATTTTCAACTATATAACGTATGTCTCACTAGCTACGCTACAATGTGTGCAATGTAGCTCAAGTGTGCATAGTGTAAGAAATTGCGAACAAACAAATGCACGTTTTTAGCAATGTACTTTTAGCATCAATGTCTAAACTATCTTTTCGTACTAAATCGATGTGGCCTGCAATTTTATAATTCACTTTTTCCCCCTGTCTTGAACCGTTTCTGAGATAGGAACGCTAGCATGAATGTCTAAACAATCTTTTTGTACTAAATCGATGATACTTTTCAATTTTTTATTTACTTTTTTCTCTAGAACCGTTTTCGAGATAGTAACACTAACTCCGCTATTTTCCACCAGGTGGCGCTGCAAGCGGTTTAACCTTGTACTGTATGGCCACTTTGCTATACTTACATACCATTATAATACTATAGCTGCAGCCGTTTAGTAGTTAAAAGAGATGGGACTGATTTTTTTGGGCACCCTGTATTTTCTTTAGATTGTAAAGATATTACAATGGGACCTATTTCAGACCAAGACCTTTTCAACAAAACAAAAAGTGTCAAAATCGGAGCATCCGTTCAGAAGTTATGAGCTTACAAACATAAAAAAAACATACGGTTTGAATTGAGAACCTTCCTTCTTTTTTTGAAGTCGGTTAAAAACTACAAAGAAACTGAAATATATAAAATTCGTACCCCATAACATTTCGATTTTCGTACTTAAATATGTTTAATGAAGCGTTTATTAAAATAAAATTAAAGTAAAAAAAAAAAAAAATGTAAAGCCGATGTTTTTTTACAGTAAATGTATTATTAGCATTATTTCTGTACAATATCAAAAGATGACTATAATAATTACAAGATAAAAAGAATTTTTTAAATGCCACGTTTTTAAATTTTCTGTTGAATCATATAAACTTGACAAGTCTGTGTATTAATAAATTATTTATTTTGTTTATTTATTTATTTATTTATTTTTATTTTTATTATTTATTTATTTATTATTTTTTTTTAATGAATTATCCCATCAACTTGAAAGAAATTGATCAAAAACGTAATAAAGAGAGCAATTATAAGAAATTTTCAAGCATTTATTAATTGAATAAAAGTATTAAAAGAATGCATCGTCATCGTGTTCTGAGCTATTCTAAAAGTTTAAAATATCTAGCTAGTCGAGAAGATCGACAACTCTAGATTCTGGTGTAAACGTGCCGCTTACATCTATAATCACTTGAATGAATGTTTACCTTAATTACTTATAATTTTAGGTCTCTGTTTTATTCCGAATGTTTTGGTGTTCTGTTATTGCTTATTTGTAATTTTTATGCAGTTTAAATTCTAGTTCTTGTATTTTAATTTATTTTAGGTTTATATTCTAAACTTTGAATTTTAACTTTATTATTTTATTTAAATGTATTGTATTTGTTTCATACTCTCAGGGATGGAACACGGGCGCAGAATTCATACCACTAGCAATGTAAGAAAATTTTCTACTTCTTAAATCGACGATATTATAGGTAGAGAAATTTCTTAAACGGATTCCGGTATGAATTCTGCGCCCGTGTTCCATCCCTGTACTCTGTATTGTGTTATATTTAATGCCGTATTCGACCTTTTTAATCTTGTATTTTGTTAGCTTTGGTAATTTTAGCTGTCCTTAAATTTTGTATTTTAAATTTTGTATTTATTGCTGTTTTAAAATTGTTATTGTATTTCGGCTGTTTAGCTTTGTCATTTTTTGGTTTTTGAAATTTTTGCTGTTTTTTGACTTGTATCCGTATATTTGCATTCTTGTTGTTTAAAAGCTTGTTTTGTTCGGCTGTTTTAGTCTTGTTATATTTTGCTTTTGTATTTAATTTTTTTTTTGTATGTTTGCTTCCATGTGGCTTTGTATTCTTGTTCTTTTCAAATAAAGTTCCGCTGGTTTTCTGGGTCCGTTCTCTTGGTTGTGTTTTGGCTGGGTGGTGGATGTTTCTTTTTCCAGCCGCCCTTGGGCCCGCGAGCCGGCCATAAACCTTCGGGTTGGTCGGCGGTTTCGGGGGTAATTTGTTAAGGGGTTACATGAACTTTCGAAGGCTAAAATGAAGCATATTTTCTCTTTTCACTTTCTCTTACCCATATAGGTAAGAGAAAGTCTTGTTTTTGGGTCAAATTTTCGAAATTGAGTTTTTGTTATATTTATACGTTTTGAGGGTCCCTGAATCAAAAAATCATGATTTTAGTGGTTGTTCTGTGTGTGTGTCTGTGTGTCTGTGTGTCTGTCTGTTATCAGCATATCTCAAAAACAAATTATAGCAGAAAATCCAAACTTAGTATTCTAAATGTTATCATGTAGTGATGCGACAGTAAAATTTTCATTGAGATCAAGCAAATGGTTCGTGTACAGGTACATCCAAGATTATTCAAATACATTATGTCTACGGGGAGATTTTTGGTAAGTATAGTGTAACATCTATAGGCTGTTTTAAAGGAAACGGAATGAAGGAAATTCATTATATTCATAAAAGCATATTTTGTGTGGATTGTGGTATGGAAATCATTCATTATTCATTTACAGGGCTACCCAAAGTATTTAGATATATTGGGGCTATACTTAGGAATTGTAGGAATATCAGTTCCTTTTGTGTTAGATGTTTTTCAAGTAAGACTAATTTTAAATACAGATGTATTGTTTATAATGCATATCGATTATAGACAATACACAGGGCTACCTAGAATTAAGCAAAACATTCTTTTCTATTGAATGTAATTAATGGAAGTGCTTCGTACATTTTACTATGTCGACGACTGCAAAATTAATTTTTCTTACCCATACTGTAAACAAAGTATTTTTTGAAGTTCTAATTTCAACTCTGATTTTTCTTTTTTTTTTTGTGTGTGTGTGTGTGTGTGTGTGTGTGTGTGTGTCTGCGTGTGAGTAATATGACGTTTTGAGGTGGCCTGATTACGAAAGTCTAATTTTTAGCTGTTGATTTGTATGTATATCCATTATCAGCATAACTTAAAAAAGAAATAACTGCAAGAAATTCAAATTTGGCATTTCGAATTTCGTATTACGTTGCCACTTAAAAATTTGATCAAGACTGACCAGTTTGATGGCATATTAATAACAGTCTGGACTTTTTTTTTTTTTTAATACTTCTATGCACTCTTATTGAACGGGGGGTTGAGGGGGTCAGAAGTCCCCCTCACACAAAATTACATGTCAAATAAAACTGTTTCTAAACCTATTTTAGATTATTTTAAAAGAAAGCATTCAACTTTATTATCTTACACTATTAATCTTAAAATTTCATATGCGATCGATCATTATAATATTGAAATGCAGGGTAAGAGAAATTTGTGTGAGTGACGCACTAGATTATTTACTTTCTCTTGCCCATAAGGTAGTATTAATTTAGAGTCAAATTGTCGAAACTGAGTTTTGTTATATTTACACGTTTTGAGCTTTCCCTGAATCCAAAAATCATATTTTTAGCGGTTGGTCTGTGTGTTTGTCTGTCTTTTATCAGCATATCTCAAAAGCAAATTATAACAGAAAGTCCTAACTCGGTATTTTAAATGTGTATCATATAGGGGTGCTACATTGAACTTTTCGTTGAGATCAAGCAAACGGTTCATCTACAGGGACACCCAAGGAATTCAAATACATTACATCTATGGTGGAAATTCCAGGTAAGTTGAGTTTAGACATCTATAGACTGCACTAAACAAAATAAAACGAATATGTATTTTTTATATGGGTAAAAACATATTACCTTCCGAATATGGCATAGAAATCATTCACTGTTTGTTTACAAAAGAAATAGATTGTAGCACAACTATACTTAAAAATTGATGGAAGTGTATATCAGGTTATGCCGTGTGTTGTTAATATAGGATTATATTTATTAGCACCATGTGGTGTGTACATAACCTTCATAAGGTACACAGGGCTGCTAATGTTTAAGCCATAACATTATTTTTTAATGTTAGTCGAAATGCTTTACTGTATTTTAACATGTCCAGAAAAGCTGCTTAGAAATTGATCTTAATTCCTAATAACAATATGGTAAATAATGTATTTTTTTTAAATAAATATTCGTTTCTCAGCTATTTGTATATTTACACGTTTTGAGCTTTCCTGAACACCGAAGTCAAGTTTTTAACGTTTGATCTTTGTCTGTGTCTCTTAGAATAAATAAAAAACAAGTATTTTCAGGCAATCCAAATGTTGTATTTTGAAATTAATACGTTTGTTACTAGAAACGTTTGATCAAGATTGATAAGTTTCAAGTAATGTGGCGTGTGAAAGTTGTCTGAATAATTTTAAATGAACTTTTGAATTTATTAACAGATTTGAATTCCAAATAAATGTAGGTACAATAACGAAACAGCGGGTTGAGTGGGGAGGTAGCTTCCCTCGCATAGAATTATTTGTCAAATAAAGCAGTTCTGAAATCTAATTTGATGTGTTTTAACAAAGCTTTACTTAACAGCACTCGTTAGCTTAACCCTTAATATCCATTCTATATTTATAGTATTAAATTTCAGGGTAACAGAAAGTCGTGTGAGTGACGTACCAGATTATTTTTAAAATAATAAATAAAATTTTTTATTCAAAATTTTAAGAATTTAAATGTCCAACTTTTTATAAAACTTTCATTAAAATTTTTTGGAATATTCAGACGGTTGGTCATGGTTTCCGGAGAATCGATGAAAAGCAGTGGACACGATTTCTCAGACACTAATACTCCGATCTTATCGAAAATTTGTGCACATTCTCAAACTTTAATTGATTAGTGCTTGTAGGAAGGACTTTTTCATTCATTTTTTTTTTTTTTTTTTTTTTTTTTTTTTTTTGTTGATTGAACTAATTTTAAAACATATACGTGAATAAAATTTTATGAAAATTGCACTGTTTTTGCATACAACTATGCCAAATATTCAAATTTCTTTCTTTTCTCTTTTTTTCAAAATCCTTCGTTCAAAAATTAATCAATTCTATTTTAAAGAAGTGCACAAATTTTCAATAAGATTGGTGCATTAGATTTTGAAAATTATGTTTACTGCTTTTTTGAAGGATCTCCGGAAAACGGAGAATTTTCCAAAAATTTTTAATGGAAATTTTACAAAATATCGCTTAAATTATGTTGATTTATATGCTCAAAATTTTGAATAGAAAATGTATTTATTATATTTATAAGAACATATATATAATGCAGTTTTTTAAGCCTTCGAAACCCACGTAATTCCATAAAGTTAAAATCTTATCTAAATGCATAGTTGACAATATTTTAACCCTTTGCGCTCGGCATATTTTCCGTAAGACACGCCTTTTGGCGTTCCTTTAAAACGTCACGCGTTTAGTTTCCAACTTACTACTTTTTGGCTACCGAAAAATTGTAATAATTTGTTTTATTTTACTTCATCATTAAATAAAATAAATCTTTCTGTTAAAATTTTCCGGTAGCCGAAAGGTAGCCTATAGTTACACATTTTAGAAAAATAACATTTCATTTGCAGAGGAACACCTTAAGGCGTGGCTCGATTTTTTAATGTCTCCTCAGAAGGGGCATACCAGAGATAAGAGTTAATATATTACGGAGCATGCTTAGCCCCACCTTTAATCCACACCACTTTATTTATAGAATATTTTTCTCCAATATATAATTACGATAAAATATGAAAAATATACTCTTAAGAAAAAAGTGGTATGAAATAAAGGCGGGGCTAAAAATGCTCCGTAATAAATTAAAATGTTGGCATCTCTGTTACAGTATACAGTAATATTTTTTTTATCAGTCTCTCTTACATTCCTCATGTTTCTTTCTCTGTAAAATTGCACACGCGAAAGTCGTTCTACCACCACATTGGTATGTAATTCCAAACCATTTTTGAGAATGCTACTCTTCCTAGAAGAAAAATGAAGTGACAACTAGGGATAAGAATAACTAGGCAGTAAGTCCTTAGAAAAAATGTTATGCTAAAGGAAAAAATTTAACGCCTTAATTATCTTATAACTGTATTTATACTTTTATAAAAAAAATAAAAAATACTTATTTATTTTTCTAATGTATTGATAGTTTTGTAAAATGAAAGTGGACAGAAATGCATATAAAACTTACCATTTATAAGAAACGCACAGTAGGCGAATACAAGATTTAAATTTAAACGAAAGCAAGAAAAAAAATCATGCAGTCCGCATTGATTAGTAACACTTTCCATCAGTACGCAATTGTTGTATCGAATAACTTTTAACCCCTTGGGTACGGATTTATTTGAGAAAATATTTGCATGTGGAACGGATATAATTTTTGGTTGCTTGGAGTAGTATGTAAAAGAAGTACATTTTACGAAAGAATTTATTTATTTCTAAAATATTGGTGTCATATGTAGTATTAAGATGTCTTCAAGTAATAAGAATTGCAAAACAAAAATAAAAAACAAAAAAAGTGATCGACGTGTCTCAGACGTCAAATGTACCCAAGGGGTTAATATTCTTTGCCTACGTTACTACACAACAGACAGAAGGACTGAAAAACATACAGATAGAATAATTGATTTTAAATTTACTCTTAGGTTTTTTGAAAAGTGTTAAAAAGGATTAACGCAAAAGAAAATGCAGTCGTTAGATTATAATTACAGCTTTTAATCTCTCTTGATATTTTACTGTAGCCCTGTAAATCTGAAACTTAATCGTATCATATTCTATACAAAACAATATTTTAGAATATTAATAATACATGACAATGTTTTTATGATTTTTAGAGGAGAAAGTTTTTTAAATATAACTTTTAAAAAATTCTGTTCTAAAACGTAATACATTGGCTTTTTTTTAATTGTTGTTGCTGCTGTCCCTGTAAACAAAGTAGTTGTACAGGACCTATTAATGACATTTTAAATACGGAACATTCCATAGGGAACTTGAGTGTATCATTTTTTAAAAATTTTCAAAATATTCACGGATGATAGGAGTCGGAGACAAACAGATAGAAAGGTAGGCAATCGGACAGACACATGCAGAAATTGAAATCACATTCCCACTAAAATTATAAGAAAGTGTTAAAACACTCATGTAAACAAAAGTGCAATTCCAGAAAATTTTTATTAATAGTTCTTAATGTAACTGATTATTTTTGTGTGGCCCTGTAAATCTAATGCTAACCATATTATATTACATAGAAGGCACTCTTTTGTGCATACAAATAATATATTTCAATTGCATTAAGCTTTGTGCAAAGTAAAATTATTAAAATTTGGTTTATAAAAATAACTCTCATACAACACAATGCTTTGGAATACTTTCAAGTGCCCCTGTACACAAACCAGTTAGAAATGTTCTCTATTTTTCATAGGAAACATCCGATAGAGAAATGAATAACATATTAAAATTTCATTAAAGTTTCTATACATAAACGCCTCTCATAGAACACAATGCTTTCGAATACTTTTGGGTGTCCCTGAACACAAACCAGAAGAGGTATTTATTCCATTTTCAATAGGGAACATCCGATGGTGAACTTGAAAAAAATATATTGGTTTAAAGAAAATCCCTAAATATTTACGGGAATTAGAGCGCAGAAAACAGACAGAGAGACAGACAAACGGACAGATGAACAGTCAGTCAGATACACAAATTGAAATTATATTCACACTAAAAATGATAGAAAGTGTCAAAAACTCTTAATGTAAACGAAAGTACAATTATAGCAATTTTTTATTAATAGATCTTAATATAAATGTATATTTTTGTGTCACCCTGTAAATCAAATGATAACCATGCTATATTCTATGCAAAGCATTTTTTGTGCATATAAATAACATATTTTAATTTCCTAAAGCTTCGTGGAACGTTAAGTTATTAAAATTTTATTTATATAAATATCTCACAAAGAACACAATGTTTTGGAGTACTTTTGAGTGTCCCTGTACATAAACTAGTGGTGGTATGTTATCAATTTTATATAGGAAACATCCAATAGTGAACTTGAATAACATATTTCAGTTTCATGAAGATATTGTACAGTAAAGGTATGAAAATATGGTTTATAGAAAAACCTCTTATAGAACACAATTCTTTAAAATACTTTCGGGTATCGCTGTACACAAACCAATAGAGATATAAACTCCATTTTCAATAGGGAACATCCGATAGTGAACTTGTATAACGTATATCAGTTTCAAAAAATTCCATAAATATTTACGGGAGTTAGAGCGCTTGCAGACGGACAAACGAACAGATACACAAATTGATATCATATTCACTCTTTAAAAAATGTTAGAAAGTGTTAAAAACGCTTAATGTAAACGAAAGTAGTATTCTAGCAAATTTTTATTAATAGCTCTTAATATAACAGAATATTTTTGTGTCACCCTGTAAATCTAATGCTAATCATGCTATATTATATGCAAAGCATTCTTTTGTGCACATAAATAACATATTTCAATTTACTAAAACTTCGTGGAAAGTAAAGTTATTAAATTTGATTTATAGAAATATCTCTCATAGAACGCAATGCTTTACAATAATTTTGAGTGTCCTTGTATGTAAAAGAGTGATATTATTTAATTCGTTTTATACAGGAAACATCCAATAGTGAACTTGAACAACATATTTCAATTTCATTAAGATATGTGTACAGTAAAGCTATGAAAATATGATTTATAGAAATACCTAACACAATACTTTGAAATACTTTCGGGTGTCCCTGTATACAAACCAGTAAATGCATAAACTCCATTTTCAACAGGGAACATCCGATAGTGAACTTGAATAAAATATATCAGTTTCAAGAAATTCCACAGATATTTACGTGAGTTAGAGCGCGGACAGACAGACATACAGACGGACAAACAGACAGACAAACCGAAGTCATTAACACTTTTCAATTTTATTGAGAAGTGTTAAAAATGTTAGAAAGTGTTAAAAACGCTTAATGTAAACGAAAGTACAATTTTAGGAAATATTTATTAATACCTCTTTATAAAACTAAATATTTTAGTGTCACCCTGTAAATCTAATGCTAATCACGCTATATTCTATGCAAAGCATTTTATTTTGTGCTCATAAATAATATATTTCTATTTCATAAATCTTCGTGGAAGTAAAGTTATTAAAATTTAGTTTATAGAAATATCTCTTATAAAACGCAATGGTTTGAAATACTTTTGTGTGTCACTGTACACAAATTAGTGGTGGTATTTACTTCATTTTATACCGAAATCATCCGATAGTGAACTTGAATAACATATTTCGATTTCATTAAGATTTGTGTACAGTAAGGGTATGAAAATATGGTTTATAGAAATGCCTCTCATAGAATACTATATGCTTTGAAATATTTTCGGGGGTCCCTGTACACAAATCAGTGGTGGTATTTACTCTATTTTATACAGGAAACATCCGATAGTGAAATTGAATAACATATTTCATTTTCATTAAGATTTGTGTACAGTAAGGGAATGCAATTGTGGTTTATAGAAATGTCTCTCATAGAACACAATGCTGTGAAATATTTTTAGGGGCCCTGTACACAATCCAGTAGAGGAATAAACTCCATTTTCAACAGAGAACGTCCGACAGTGAACTTGTATAACATATTTGAATTTCATTAAGATTCGTGTACAGTAAGGGTATGAAAATATGGTTTATAGATATGGCTCTTATAGAACACAATGCTTTGAAATATTTTCGGGGGTCCCTGTACACAAACCAGTAGAGGTATAAACTCCATTTTCAATAGGGAACATCCAATAGTGAACTTGAATAACTTATATCAGTTTCAAGAAATTCCATAAATATTTACGGCAGTTAGAGTGCGGACAGACAGACAAACCGAAGTCATTAACACTTTCAACCTTGTTGGAAAGTGTTAAAAAAGCATTTATTTCACAATTTTATTAAATACTAGCTGACCCGTCCGGCTTCGCACGGATGAACAAATTTTAGTTAAAGATGGATTGACGTGTAAAAAATCCAGAAATATATCAGTTTATATGTATAGTCAGGCAATATTATTAACTGAAAAGTCAAAATATAATTTTACAATTATTTTTTTTAATTAGTTGTTAAATGTTAGCAATTTGTACTTAATGTTATTTATTTATTTATTTCATAAAAAGAAACATTTCTTTACTCATGAATAAAAAATATTGAAAAATAAACCTATGACATGAAAATGTTTTTGATAAAATTGATGTCATAATAGCTTTAATTATTATTTATTTTTCATCTCGCAAATATATTTAATTTTTTCCATAATTGATGGTTTTTTTAATAATGTATATTAAGGGATAAATCAATAATATGAAACAATATTCGTACAATATATACTATTACAGAATCTGGTGTGAAACAACCACACGATTTCCATTGCCCACTATTACACATATTATATACAATTTTTTTGGAGATATATGTATTTTTTGATATTTTCCAGTAAGAGAAACTTGATACACGTATAAAGACACATACAACAGAGTTTACATAGCGAGTTAAAAAATAAGGGGAAAAAAATAGATAGTTATTTTTTTAAACACGAATTTCCGAGATCTAAAACTGAACTACCTAATCAGGATGACCGTTAATATTCCTGTAATAAGCACGTAATACTTGAGAAAGGTTATCTAAATTGGATTAATGAAACAATTTTCAAGAATACGTTGGAGCCGTTTTTGAGGTACCAACTTTTACCAAAACTTAGCATGCTCAATTATTGACCTAAAAACAATAATTACATACAAAAGGATATTTAATAAGAAGTTAACATGGTGAGTTTGAAAAAATCCGTACACGCGTTTTTAAAGGAACGCACTTGCGAGATCTGAAATTGAGCTGTTTATAGAGGACGCCTATCAATTTCCCTGATCTAACCAACCATATCATTCGAAAGGGCATCTAATAGATTATTTATATAGCAACTTTGGAGAAAATCATTAGAGCTGTTTTTGAATACGGGCTTACGGTCCCATTTCCGGTTTTCGATGACCCAATTCCGGTTTTTCAATTTTCACGAAAATTTGGAAAATTTATCTGTACACCAGACCTGAATCACTTGTGAAGTTTAGTAGTTCTATTTTTTTTTTTTTTTTTTTTTTTAGTTTCGAAGATATCATAGCCAGAAGATTCCACACATACGTGCACACATACACACACACTGACCAATTGCCAAAACCTATACAATACTTCCACTACCTACGGTAGTAGGGTAATTGAAGTAAAAACATACATACATCTCGTATTTACTACGAAAATATACAGATTTCCGTATTACGTTTTCGATCGCCAAATACAAAAATCGCCAATGACGATAGAAATCAAATATATGCTTTGTTTTCAATTAAAATATTGAAAATTTTAATTAAAAATTTATTTTACCAAAATGTATTATAGCTTCTAGCACTTAGAGAGAGACAGTTTAACGTTTGATTAGGGAAAAAAAAGAAAAAAAAGAAATCGGCTGTTTAGTTCTAGCGATCGTTCTCTACATATACATATAAACCTTTCCTCTTTATATATTAGTATAGCTATAGAGCATAGATATATTAAATAGGTTTCCAATCAACATAATGTAACTCAAATAATTAATTGCTATTTGCATTTTAGTAATGGCTGTATGCACTATGTATATTGAGCTACTTGCCATAACTTTTATTTGCTAAAAATAGTCGCCAAATAAATTTAAACTTCTCAATACGCAAGCGAAGTGTGACGTCACTGACCGCCCGTGGATGCAAGAAAAGATTTCCCATGTTAATCGCTAATTGGATTTTTTTTTTTTTTTTTTTTTTTTAATTATTATTAAAATTCTAGAAAAATTATTTCCCGATTTTAATCCCCATACTTGGGTATAGATATGTATTAGTTATTGTATGCATGCGTTAGATTGAGTTATTTTGCTGTCAAATTGAAAAAAAAATTAATTTTAAATTTCAAGTCTGTCATTCTTGGCATTTGTTGTATTTGGCGATCAAAAAAGTAATACGAAATATACATGCCAGATGTATATTTTCGTAATATGTATTGTACGAAATATTGTTTCATATTATTCGTTACTCTCTTAATATAAGTTGTTAAAATAACCATGATTTTTTAAAAGAATTAAATTATATTCGCCAGATAATTTGGCGATATTTTTTTTTCTGCCAAGGATGACGGATATCAAATCTATTCCGCTGCAACATATTAGTATATTATATCAGATACTTTATTTAGACATTTGAAAACAAATTTGACTTCAAATTATGATTTATCCTTAAGAATATTTATCCTTTCCCTTTTAATTAGTTTATTAGTTGGATATTTATTGAGTAAATATCATCCTTTGAAATTATATGTTTATGTTTTCAATCGAATATGGAAGTTTGCCATTTTTTTTCTCTAGAGTTTCGAAATTTAAAATTCAAATTTTATCAATTTTACAACAAAAACAACTTAATCTAACGCATGCACATGATAACTAATACATATCTATATCCAAATATGAGGATTAAAATCGGGAAATAATTTTCCTCGATCTTTAATAATTTTTTATAAAAAATCCAATGGGCGATTAACATAGGAATCTTTTTCTTGCATCCACTGACGGCCAGTGACGTCATGACTTCGCTTGCGTATTATTCTTTTAAAAAATCCATAATGAAATGCAGATGGTATTTTTTTAATTCACTTTTTATATTATTATTCGCGTGAAAATATATTTTATTATATGTCTAAAAATAAATTAACTCGTAAATCTTTTTGGCAACAATTATAAATTAAAATAAATAATTTAATAAAAGTTTAGAAGTTAGAATTTCTTGTTTTATTTTATTTTATTTCATTATTTATTTTTAAATTCCATACACACAACAGTTTAAACATTGATGCTTAGATCATTATATTATATTATATTATATCATATCATATTAAGTTACATTATCAGAAAAATAAACACTTTTAACGCTATAATGACGTCAGATTTAACGTGTAAATTTAACATTTCGCAAAGCTTTATATGAATTTCAATTTAATTCACGTGCAAATATATTTCTTTTCTTTTCATGCCAAGATATTTTGAAAACAAAATGAACATGTACTAAATGTTTCTTTTATGTTGGCAGCTGCTAATTTTTTTAATATTTCATTATTTCCATTTCTATTATGACTTTTATGGGGATTTTAATTAAAATGCTCAGATTTTAAACTAAAATTTATTTTATCAAAATTAAATATAGCCTATAACAATCAGGCATACTGTAGCTTTTGGTCAGTGAATGAAGTTTTAAAATCGGTTTTGTAGTTTCAGAGATTACCCTCCACAAACATACAATTTTTTGCGCTTTATATAATGATATAGATTAATTACCGTAATTTTCGGTGTATAATCCGCGGGGCAGATAAGTGTGTTTTGCACCATAAATTTTAATTGACAAACAAAGTTACATTTGTACGATCTGTTTCTATGAAAAATATTAATTTTTCTGTTAAATAAAATTTCTGGTTGAGGAATGACATATCTTACTTGCGTATTACACACCGAAAATTACGGTAATAATAATAATTATTATAATTATTTTTAGCTACAGCTAAAGCTCCTGCAATACGCTCTTACTGACAGCCGACCATTGTTGCCCAGTTGAAATATAGCTTGGCGAGGTTTAGTTGAAGACGCATGACTCAACGTCTTTATAGCCTAAAATGGCGAGTAAATGTAGTTAGTAATCATAATGGAAATGAACGGCTAGTCTTGATTGAATGCATTCATCTGCGTTGGGCCAGATAGATTTTTCAGGGGATTCTTTTATAAATAAATTAATTGATTTGTAAAATTGTGTATAGTGCAAAAGTATGCATAAATAGAAGATCGAAGTATCCTTTACATTTGATAAATTTGGCAGTAATATTTGGCGAAATTTTCTTAGTAACCCTAGTAAAATGTAAACATCACTGCTTCTGTTAAATTAATTTATTTAAAATATTTATACACGTAAAAAAGTACTGTGTGTTGTAAAATACAATGTTTAGATAATCAAACAGCAATAAAAACAAATAATTGATACAAAAAATGAAAGACAACGTATCATATTTACACTGCATATTTGTGACTGAAAGCTAGGCGTCCAATTTTCTCTTTGACTATTAATAACCCATTTCTTTCGCCTTTCTTCCTCTTTTGGAAATCTAAACTTTCTAAATTCATTTTTGGATTGATTTGAGCAATTTTCGGCTGCACAATCCCCTCTTTTTATATAATTTGATAACACTTGAAATCCGGACTGCGTGGGCAACAGTCGTTGATTGGGAAACAAAATGCCTGATGAGCCAGCCTGTATTGGAGGAGCTCTAGCTACAGCAGTATTTAGTTCCACATCATCTGATGCAACACAACACAATCAAAATACAACTATTGGGGTTTGGTGTAATGGTTTTTATAAATTTAAAGATAATCAAAATATGTAATTTTATAAAATTATTTCGAAAAATCTCTGTATTACGGAATAATATTAGAAACATACATCTCTGTTTACGTCATTATTCAACTGGAAATATGTTAATAAACTAAAAAGAATTTTAGAATGCTATCGTTAGAAGAGAAAATTGCAATTATAACAATTATAGCAGTTATTTGTTTCATAGAATATCTCTATCAATTATCCAAGGAAATTCTTCTGAATTAATATTTGCAAAATAACTGATTTAAGAATACATAAATTATTTAAATTAGTCTATACATTAAAATGCAATAGTTGGGTATTTATCACTTTAATAATACAATTTGTGCTGGATAGCAAATTAATAATTCAAACTAGAGTTAGAAGAACCTTTTTAAATTTTAACTTTGAATGTATAAAAATAAATAAAATCATAAACCTTTTTCCCAAAAATCTTTTTTGTGTCGCTGCTTCTGTTAAGACATTATTGTATGTATGTTATTTAAAAAAAAAATTGCTTACTTATTCCGGAAAATATAATTATAGCTTATTAATATTTATCTTTATCGCAAAGAAAATTTAAAGTTTTCAAAACAACATACTTTAAAATAGTTTGCTCTCAAACAAAATTAATTATCACATAAAAGAAATAGTCCTTATCTTCAAAGAACTAAATTTAAAACTTTTTAATCTTACTTATTTGTGTTTATTTTAAGTAGCAAAAAAGTATTTAAAAGGTTTTATTACCTTTTGTTAATATTTTTTCTTATACACGAAAAATTATTATAGTTAAAAAAATTAGATTAATCAGGGAAAAATTTTAAATACACCAACAATTAACGATAGAAAAGCTAACCTATTTTTTATAGCATTTTTTTAGCTTGACCTGTATGTATGTACAAGTCAAGTGATGGGTTATGGAAAATAAAACATTCTCAGAGAGGTAATTTCTAGTAGACTAACCTCTCAACCATTAGAAATGAAATTTCAGAGCTTGTTATTTGGAGATAAGCGCCCAAGTTTGTGATGATTAAAAATCATTGGAGGAATGTTATAAGAAAAGTTAAAATATGGCATAACAGCATGCAGGGCAAATGAAGCTAACTGTAGTCTACTAAAGATGGCTGCCACCATAGCCGCCAAGGCTGCCGCAGGAGCCATATTGAATCTACCAAAACATTGGCTAGTACAGTGCAGCCACATATCGTAAAACTAGCGGTGAGGACGCGTCCAAAATGCTGGAGGGTATGCCAGCTTGACCGACAGTTTGAAATTTGGAAAACATCCAGTAATTCCGCGCTCTGTTATTGCTCATTTTCTCTGAGTCAGATGACTGTCACCCCTATTTTAGCATTGGACTCGTTGAGTTAGCACTTGCGCAGATGCTTCCATGTTTTCATGAAATGTGGTCGAAGAAGATTGGGCTATTTTATTTACTTATTTATTCATTGACATTTATTTGATAGCTTTGAGACCTATAGACTATAGGCCCAAAATTAGAAAATCCGTCTCTATAAAGTGCAAGAAGCATTTCATGCAACAATCGAGGAAACAACATTTTTAGGGTATTTCGACCTTGCTTAATACGAATCTGCCTATTGCCAAAACGAAATTTGGACCGGAAGTCTGGTATCCAAGATGTCGGCTAAAACTCTGTTACCCTATTATCTCCCTTATCCTTGGCTTAAAATAATGGTATAAATGTCTTCTTAGGGGTTTTCTCGGATGTCAAACACATTACAATGCCCAAAATGTACTTACAATAATCTTGGAGTGCATGGGTTCAAGATGGTGCCCAAAACGGCTGCCATTATTTTTACGTGCGCTTCTTTAATCTTGTTGTATTTGGAATATAAAATCCGTCAGATATATGGTTTTTAGTGGTTGAATGTGTATTGTGTAAACTTTTGTGTGTGTATTACATGTTTTTAAGAAACGTTCTAACCTTACGAAAAACAATTTAGTAACAAAATTTTGTTACTAAAGGTAGTCAGTTTTAGTATCTTTAGTCATTTTTATAATATACTGCCGTTTTTTACAGGTAATAGCGTTAACGGTGTGCTCCTTGGTCGTTAAAGATTGAACGTCCAACCACAACGTACGTATAATAGGGTGCCACTTAAATGAAAGGGAATTTTTTTTTTCTTTTTTGAAATGCATACTTTCTATTTTATTTTTTTTATTTGACCCTAACTACAATTTAGTTAAATATCTGCTCTCTGGAATAATGCTAACATGTGCCGAATCGACGGGAAAATCCTAATATCTATATTAGGATTATCCTAATCCCTATGCTGCAAATTTCCCCAGTTAAAGCAAATGCTATATATCAGCATCTATTGTACACATATAGCATCTATTACACATATAGCATCTATTATACATCAGCATCTATTATACATATAAATGCGCGAAACTTACGCTCTTATAAAGAGAAGTGATGGCAACAAGATACTACTTTCTTGGGTTATGTTTTTCTCATTATATTACAGTTTAGCAAATGATGAAGATCACACATGATTTATACATTAAATATAGGCCTAAACAGGAAAAAAGCAATACATTACGGAAAATGAGTGTTAACTACTGCATTTTCACTTACATTTATATTGTGTTTTAATTATTATTTTTTTTTTCATTATAATTAAACTAGGAAATTATAAACGAGGGAATGCGTGTATATTTTAAAAATCTACACAAAAATATTCGAATGCATTAATTTCTAACAGAAATAATTGATCGAAGTACATTTCAAATTAGGCTATGAGTTCTTTAGTGCAATCAAGAAGCAAGCAATCATATATTTACTCTAATGTCTGGCTAAAGTCTGCCAATAATAACTCGTATACAAGTCCAAACAGAAGATGTTGTTTCAATTTAGGTTGGCAGCTGTAATTGTGTTTGTGAAATTTAATTTATATTGTATATTTTTTCATTAACCTAAATTTGAATGCTCTTACAGTTTTTCATATACATGTATATTTGTGTTCATCAACACACAAAAGAAATGCTTCACACTGTGAGCTGTGTGTATATGTGTGTGCTAAATTCAGGAATTAAATTTTAAATTGCGTATTTCCACTGTACCCAACGCAGTACATATTCTGTGGTACTAAATTTCAAATTTATTCACAAATTACAGGTCTACATAAGAGAAAGCCCTACATAAGAGTGCTTATACACAAAACAACCTGTATTTGTTCACTTATATACAAAACTCGTCCAGGATATCTCAAAACTTGCAGTTTTTTAACATATCAGCTGTTAAAAATTTTCCAAACTTTAAAATATCTCAAAATTAAAGCAATTTTGCTAAATAATTTAATCTAGAAAGTTTCGTGTTCTTTAAATATTTATTCGACGAGCTATCACAAGTATATCATTAGCTATCACATATATCACAATATCATCAGAAGCTACCCACAATGCTCATGCGACCCCACGTCGCAAAAACTCATTTTTTCTTTCTTCTACATTCATGGAAAAAGTACTGGATTCATAACTACTGTCGATTCACAGTATATGATGGCTTTACACGTTTTGATATGTCCTGGTCATGATTTGACCAGTTTTAGAAAATATTCGTCTTTTTGTTTACCTGTGCGCCTTGTGTATCTGTGTGCATGTGAGACAAAAATTTTGAGTCAACACTAGGTCAATAACTATTGTCCAGAATTTCACAAATGTGATATAAATTGGCGCCTATCAGTTCTAGGTGCAAATCGCCTAAAAGTTGGCATTGCTACTGTTTCTTTCCCTCCTATTTACGAGAAGCCTATATCTCATTTTCTATTTAGAATAATTGCACAGAATGTGAAGTGGTATAATGAAGTGCGTAGTTATAAAAAGTGAAGTGAAGCGTAGTTATAAAAGTGAAGTTAGTGAAGTAGAATGTGAAGTGCGTAGTTATAAATACATATGCTATGTCAATCTGGGTATATATCCTTCGACAGGTTGCACTGCTATACTGCAATATTCACCATGCAAAGGAAGATTACACCGCAGCTTCTAAACAGTATAGCAAATCTCGATATGTGTTAGGGATATTAGGAAACAATATTCTGATTCAATTTGGGTGCATATCGTTCTACTGATGGCTCTGCACTGCAATGCTACAGGCATCCCCTGTATTTTAAAATATTTATTGTGTTTTGTGAACTGAAAGTCTATATAGCAGTTTCTATGAAGTATTAATGCACCAAACTATGTATGTAAAATAGTCATTAACCCGACAGAGAGTCCGACAGAAGATACTGCTCATACTCACCTTCCGCAAGTTTTTATATGACTACATCCTAGCATTTTTTAATTAAAATTTTACCAAACTGCATATGTAAAATCTTTATTGTGATACAAGAATTAAATGTTTAAGGTTAACCAGTGGGCGGCGCTATTACGTTTAATGACATAGACGAAAGTTTTGCTATGGCTAAAATACTAGTTTTACCTTCTTTTATATTTATAGAAGAAAATATCTGATTAGTAAAAATTTTCAACTTCCACACGTTTTGAAATGTCTTGAACATGTTTTGATAATTTTTAGAAAACTATCATCTGTCTGAATTTATGGGAGCATAATTTTTTAGCCATGGCAAAAATAGCTCAAAACCTATATCACATGATTTCATGAAATCTTACTTTTATTATAATTGCATTTTGACATGAACTGATTTCAACTCACTTCTGTTGCAAGTCGTACAACAGTTAGCAATTCTATGCTGCCATTACTAGCATTTTCAAGAATATTATATCTCAGTTATTATTCTGTACTATTTCGCAAAACACAGCATGTGAGAGGACCATTACGTTAAAACTATGAAGAATTAATTTAAGTGGTTATTGACCGACTTTGCTTAATGCTTATTTTGCCGGTGTACAAAAAGACAACATCTCCACCTTTGTAGCGTATAAATGGACAAATCTTCATATGCAAGATGATTGTTGTAAAAAACAATACTGAAAAAATTTGGGTGTACATCAGCCGACAAGTAGCGCTGCTATACTGCAATTTTCCCAGTACACGGGAAGATTATATCGCAGTTTCTCTAGTGTATTAATGCACCAAACTGTATATGTAAGATAGTCTGTATACTAAAAAAAAAGAAACAAAATGCATAATTTGTGTTATGTAGGATAGAATTAGGCTAGGGTGAACATGGTGCTACTCTGAACAACTTGAATATTTCTGCTTTTTATCACTCTAAATTGCTCTGTAATTTTTTGAATATCAATTACACCTGTATTCAGTTGCATTTATGATAATACAATTGTCAGTTAAGCAGTATTTTATAAAACAAGGTTTTCATGATGGAAAAGCATGTTTTTGATTTACTTTTTAAAAGCGAAATTAATATATTTCACTTCACTATTTCAAATAAAAATTTATATTTTTTACAAATGATTATATTTAATATATATTTTGAAAGTTACTTTTAATCTGCATGGTCTATATAAAACTGTATAATGCCTAAAATATCCAAACAGTTGCATGCAAATGTTTCAGTTGGGTTCCAGGGAACCTTAATGCCAAAATAAAAAGCAATGTATGTTTTAAAGTGGATTGTTTTTCGCTGAACATGATTTCCTTAAAAATTCTTAGTTTCCATCTGAAAGAATTAGGTTTGCGTCACGAGCGGAAGGGCTTCTACATTGCATCTTTGGATAGATCATTTTTTATCTCGAAACATAAAGTTATAAAAGTCTCGAATATAAGTCTCGAAACATAAAATTAGAGTATTCAGCGAAATCGATTTGATTTGTATGCCACAGGCGACTTTTTTTATATTATTTCCGTACCATTAGTTTCGAAAAATAAAACTTACAATTTCTCAGAAAAATCGGCAATTTGCCTGCATAAATTTATTATAAATTTTATGTTATGGAAATAGTGGTATGAAAACAGTAAAAAAAAAAAAAGAAATCGGAATCCACTTTAGGCCATAGGACTTTTGCCCCTTAATGTGTAAAATAAAAAAAGAATGAAAGAAAAGAAAAGAAAGAAAAAAGCCGTAGAGCAAACTTCACAACTTTTGATGTTTCTCAAACTTTACATTATTTACCAAAATAACTTTACGTATTTGTGATTCGATCAAATATTGTTCTCGGAAATCGAAGCGATAAATACCTTTGGCGTAATATTTGCGCTGGCGGCATGTAAAGTGTTTAACTGGAATATAAAAAAAAGTCATTTTTTAAGGTATAGCAGAGTTGCCAACTTTTATAATTTATTACGGATCATTTTTAGCTCAGCCATTATTTCACTGGCGGTATTATACTAATATATTACTATAAAACAGGCGGAAATTTCTTATTTGTGAAAGTGTCCAGAAAAAACAAAGGTAATTTCAGGAGCTAAAAATGTTCAGAAATAAATTATAAAAGTTGGCAACTCTGATTATATACAAATATTATTTTCACATCCTCATTTTTATTTTTATTTTTATTTTAAATAATGACTGCTTCGGAAACTTCAAAACAATAATCAAAGATCTCCACCTATTAATTAGTAATAACGTAAAGTTTATTCGCAAAAAGGTTGTGACTTCATTATGTAAAGTTTTTGAAAGCAAATGAAAATCACCTTTCTTTATTTAATTTAGAGAAACATTATTTGAAATTAATTATTCTAATAAAGATCCTTTTAAATAAAATTATTTAATTTATTCCTCTTAAATCTTCTGTGAAATGCATTTACTCTTTCCCTTTTCTCTAAAATTTTAACTATTCTGCATTACTTTTTTTATTTCGATATTACTCAAATAAATGAATTTTTTCCCCGTTAATTTTTTGCTTGGCTAACAAAAGTACTAGTGAAATTCAAAATATTAATTTTTAGAGATCATTCTGTTAGCTATTACAGAGTCATTTAGTTTTTATTTATAAATAACATAACATATAATCCAGTTGACTCGTTTCTTAACACTTTCGCGACCGCTGACGTAGATTCACATCATTTGAAAATCTTTAACTCCACCTAAGACTCCTATATAGGAGCTCTAACTCTATCAGTGGGTGTTTCTTACGCAATTTGTATGTTATTTTTTTTCTTAAGAATATACCCAATATTCATTAATTTTACAATCAAATATGCAATAGATACAAACACTTTGATTAAAAAGAATATAATTATAATGTATATCCATTTATAATATAAATGTTAATGCAGAAAATTTTGTTCTGAAATATTGCAATATGGGAGAATAACACCTACAGGCGGACCTTACTCTCAAAAAGACAAAAGTATGCGGTCGCGAAAGTGTTAAGGGCAATAAAATAATAATTTTCGCATGAGAGCTAAATACACAAAGGCATAAAATTTCAAATGATAGCTAGTGGTGAAATGATGAAAAAGCTTGACGTTTTGCGCATGAAATCATTCAAGATATTTTGTAATCAAATGCATGTTCTTTAGTCATGTTTTAAGGAATGTGGCAAAACAAATTTCATTAACAGATACATGAAAGGGAAATACCATATATTCCAACATTTTATTTTATTCCGGAGCAATATTAGTACACGCCTCTTTTACACACCACTATTCTTAAACGGTGTTTTTCTATTTAATTGTAATTACGGATTTAAAAAAAATAATTCCCTACAAACAAACTGGTGTGATAAAAGAGTGGGTACTCTGGAATAAATTAAAATGTTGGCATATCCATAATGCAGCTTATTCATTGTTGATAAAGTAATGAAACTTATACAGGTGTTCTATATCAGATGTTAACAGCTTCCGAAAATATCATTGAGATGAGAATTTTAAAATCACATACCAGGGACCCAATTATTGTATATTTTAGCTACCACTATTTTTAAAGGAAATTGCCATGGACAGTGCTTTTAGCGGTCCCCTTGAATACCACATTTTTAATAGTAAAATGCAGTAATGGTTTGTAGTGCTTTTCTTTGATTGATTAAGACGTAGTTTGATATAAAAAAATAGTATACAACTAAAGAACTGTTAAAAGCTTTGCTTTGAAAGAAATCAAAGAGAATTTCTAAACAAATATGTAAAATATTTAGTACTCGCAAATAGTGATAACCAATTTTTAGATTAGTTTGGATGCCTAAACACACCTTTTGGAGAGGCTGAGGATAGACACAAGACACGTCAACATTTTAATTTATTCCAGTTCATTGTTAGTACCCGTCATTTTAACACACGCCCTTTATTGAAGGGTATTTTTCATCCGATTTTATCGTAATTACATATTGGAGAAAATTCACTACAAATAAAGGGTGTGTGAAAAAAGTGTGGGTATTAATAAATGCTCCAGAATAAATTATTACATTGCCGGAAAGTTCTGCTGTACTGAATTAAAAAACTGGCACCAGAAATTTATTCTGGACAGCATTTATATAACTTCTCAGAAATTAGTGGGTGACTATCTTCTTTAAAAACTATATAAATATTTTACAAGATAAATTTCCGGTGTCGGCTGTTTAGTTTAATACAACAGAACTATCCCTCCAACTTAATAAAGTATAGACGAGCCTATCAGATTACAAATGTAGTCTAATAACGCAGTTAAGTAAAGTTAATTTGCCAATACAATTTAAATAAAATTTAAACTTATTTAATAGAGTATATTTGCCAAAGTCTGATCTAAAGCTGCGTATGGCTGTACCAGATTTCTGATCTAAAACTTAATTATTCTCACTGACCCGATACAGCATATTTCAAATCTTATCTTTTCTTACATTCTTAAATTTTCTAATAAAATATTTATTCTTCTAAATAATAAAATATTGATGGGTCTCACCTGAAAACTTCTAATCCAAGGGTCCGGGTGTGGATGGGGCAACTATCATCCATTAAAGAAACTATAAACTCGATGAATGTAGCACTTCTCAGATGAAAACAGAATTTTTAATGCTTTGTTAGCATACATGTAAAAATGAAAACAGAACAAAAACTATCTACAGTATTTACAATTAAATATTAAAGTCTTTCTTAACATTAAAGTCTTAAATTGTCATTAGCTCTTAAATATTTATTCTAATTCTTAAAAGTTTCAATAGTTCTGTTTTAGGACCGGGGCGTCTGTAAACAAGACGATCTTAGCATAGACCCTTCTCTATTCAAGGTCCTGTTCTGTTCTGCTTCTGATTCTAAAAAGCACCTTTTCTCGAAAAAGAGGCGCCCGTCTGTCTGGAAAGGCATTTGTTCTGAAAGCAGAAGAATGAACGGGGGATTCCCGACATCCTCCCACCTTGAGTTGCGACTAATCGGAGGAACTCAACAATCCAAGTTGAAGTCGTTGAGGGGGTTTCACCACACGGCCAGTTCGGGAGACCACCGGGGGACTGGAAGCGGGATCATCTGTTGTGGACTTCTGGTTACTGGTTCTGGAACTGGTAGGTTCTGGAGGGTCTTTCACAGGTTCCTTTTCTCTGGGGTTGAGTATCGGTTTCTGTGAGAGGTTCTTGTTTTCGGAAGTCGAAGGACTTAAATTTTCTTGGAGAGATTTCTGTAAAGTGGGGTGGTTCTTAAGTTCGGTACTGTCAATTTCTAAAGGAAACAATCTTTGTAATGGACGCAGAAAAAATCCATTTTCGGTCTTCACCTTAGCTAGGCGTATGACATTATCTTTGCCTGGGTAAATTTCTATCACTCTTGCCAAAGGCCAGTGAACACGTTTCTTATTGAAATCTTCTAATAGGACAACATCGCCGACTTTCAATTGTTTGAATCTGTTGGTCTTAGATGCATGTTGACGTAATTGTCCTAAATATTCAGCTCTGAATCTGTTTCTTAGGTTTTCTCTGATTATTTGCCTATATCTGGCTCTGCGGTTAAGATCTTTAGAATCTAAAGCATCTAGGTCAGGTACTCCTGATGTTGGCAGTTCTCTTAGGAACATCATTGGGGTTAAAGGTAAAGGATCTGTGTTATCTTCGGAAACATAGTTTATAGGCCGTGAATTAATCACTTGTTCACAGTCACATAGCATGGTGTAAAGTTCTTCATAATTCAAAGATGCACGACCTAAGTTTCTTTTCAGGATTCCTTTAACCATTCCAACAAGCCTCTCCCACCAACCTCCCCACCACGGTGCTGCAGGAGGGTTGAATTTCCATCTGATCTTCTGGTTGGAAGCTACCTTGCAGATGGTTTCCCAATCTACACTCGAGAGAGCATTGCTGGTTCCAAGGAAGTTCTTCCCGTTGTCTGAATAGATGATGTAGGGTCTGCCTCGCCTTGCTATGAACCTTCTCAGAGACTGGATAAAACTTTCTGTAGACAGAGACGTAATGGCTTCAAGATGTATGGCTCGGTAGACAGCGCAAGTAAATAAGGCTATCCACGCTTTTGATCCATCAGAAAGATGAAGAGGACCGGCTAGATCTACGCCTACCACTTCAAAGATGGCTGCTTCTCGTACTCTGTCTTTGGGTGATACTCCAGGTTCAACATCTATTTTGGAAGTCTGAAGTTTTCTGCAAATCACGCATTTTCTTATTGAGTTTCTAATGCATTTTCTAGACTTCAGTATCCAAAAATTTTCTCTAAGTAGTGTCATTAGAGTGCTGACTCCAGCATGCTGATTTTCTAAATGCTTCTCGAATACCAATCTTTGGACGACGGGATGCTTGTAAGGTAAGATCACAGGATATCTAAAGTTTTCACTGTCATTTCTTTGAATTATATTGGTCTTTACTCTTAAGAGACCAGCTTTATCTTCGACAGGCCTTAAATTTCGTAATTTTGGATCTGTTCTCCCTGAAAAAGATTCTTGTTGTACTAATCGTAGAAGTACATTTTCTGCTTTTGAAAATTCTTCAACTGAAATATCCAATTCGGATATTTTCTCAGCAGTCTTCGAATTATGATAAAATCTATATATCCAGGCAATGGTTCTAACTGTTTTCTTGTAAGAGGAAAAATACTGATAAAATCGATTGAAATTATCTTCTTTTTTATCTAAAAGATTTAGGATTGTCTTCCTTTTTTCGCTATTTATGAGTTCTTCGTTTGGGTCTTCTTCTATTTGAGGCCATTCATTTTCATGTAAATAAAGCCAACTCGGACCCTCCCACCATCTCGATTTCTGTAGTTGTTCAAAAGAACATCCTCTAGACGGGAGGTCCGCGGGATTCAAATTTCCGGGTACATGTCTTCAATTGCAAACTTCGGTCAGATTTCGGATTTGTAATACTCGGTTATGTACAAATGTACCCCATTCTTGTTTTCTTCTAATCCAACCTAAAGCAGTGGTTGAATCTGACCAAAATATGGTATTTACATGTAAATTTAAATCGTTTTGCACATTTTTGGCCAACCTAGCGCCAATAAGACAAGATAACAGTTCAAGGCGGGGTATGGTCAATTCCTTAATAGGTGCAACTCTACTTTTAGCATTGATTAACTGGACCTTGATTCCTTCTGAGGTCTCTACTCTTATGAATACGCAAGTGGCATATGCTCGCTTGCTTGCGTCAGAAAAAACATGTAATGATGTTTTCTTTTCTTTCTCTGGGCAAATGTTAAGCCACCGAGGTATTTTAATTTGGGATAAAAAGTTTATTCCTTTCAGCCAATTAGAAGATTGTTGTTTTAAAGTTTCAGGGAGCTCTTCGTCCCACTTCACCTTCTGAATCCACGTTTCTTGAAGGATTAGTCTGGGAACTAAACTGACAGGTGCTGTGAATCCCACAGGATCAAAAATTCTTTGGGTAACTGATAAAAGTTTTCTTTTTGTAAGGGGTTCACTTATCCTTAGGGGTTCTTCAGTTTTACAAACTAAACTGTCATTTTTCAAATCCCAGAGTAATCCTAACACGGGAGCATACCTAGGTTCATCTTCAGTTTTGTCGATCATAGCCTGGGGCCAATTCGATCGCCAACATCTCAAGTTGAAATGTGCCGAAGCCAAAATTCCTTGAGATTCTGATATGAATTTTTCTGTTTCTGGAATTGAATTCAAGCTGAGGAGGGAATTATCTAAATAGAAGGAATCTCTTAAGAGCCTAGCTGTCTCTCGCCATTGTTCGGGAACATTTTCTAAAAGGTGATTTAATGTTGCCATAAGCAAAAAAGGGCTTGAAGTTAGGCCGAAAACCACACGACAATGTCTATAAATTTTCAATTTATTTTCGCTATTAAACCAAAAAATCTCAAAAAGTCGCGATCTTTCTCTGTTATTTTAATTTGCAGGAATGCTTTCTCTATATCGGACGAAATTCCTATCTTGTATCTGCGAAATCTATTCAAAATGCTCGGTATAATTTGTACAAGATTAGGTCCTTTTGTTAAACAATCATTAAGGGAGGGACTGTTTCTAGTGTGTGCTGAGGCATTAAATACTGGACGAATTTTAGTGGTTTCACTAGATTCTTTAACCACCGGTCTGTGTGCTAAATAATGTACCTTGTCCCTTTTCTGGTCCAATACCTCTTCTATAATCTGATTGTTTTCCCAGAAATCAAAAATTTCCCCATATTCCTTTTTCCTATCAGATTTGATTAATTTATTTTCCGTCTTGTACAGGCACTTTTCTGCCAACGAGTAATTATCTGATAAAATCGAATGGTCAACTGTCCATGGTAAATTGACTTCATATCGACCGCTTTTATCTCGTTTAACAGTTTCTAGAAAATAATTCTTGATTTCTTGTTCTAAATCCTGTTTCGATTTATTATCTTCATTAGTAATTCCTAGAGTGTCAAGGCGCCATAAATCCGATAAACTGGCGTTTGACACGTGTAATGACAACGATAGACCCGGCAAAGAATTGCCCTGCTCACTCTTGTGACCCTCTGTCTTGCCCAAAATGGTCCAACCCAATTTAGTTCTGAATGTAGTTAATCCCAATTTTGGAAAATATTTTATGTCATTTGTGAACAGTTTAGCGGACATATCAGCTCCCAAAAGTATATGTACTTCGTCTGGATTAGAAGATTTATTATTTCTAGGGACATCTGATAAATATACACCTTCCTTTTCTAAGAGTTTTACTAATTTATCATCGCGACATAAATTCACGCCTGTGCATATTTTTTCTTGATCTAGTGCTTGTATTTTACACTTAAACTTATTATCTAAACTCCCGATCGTAAATTCATAATGATTATGTTCAGCTGACATTTCCATGCCCCCAAAAAGACCATGTCTGATTGTTTCTTTATTCATTCTTTTTAATTTTTACTTATCAGCTGCAAACTTACTGATGTAACTATTATGAGATCCGGAGTCAATAATTAACCGAATATATGATGATTTACTATCATCCCTGTTAGAAATTGCTACTATTAACGTCTGCAAATAAACATTCACTTGTAAATTATGATTCGATAACGCCAACTTAGATTGATCATTTCTTTCGTAATTACTTATTTCCTGTTTTAAATCTTTATTTCCATTACACATTATGTCTGAATGTCTACGATTACATAACTTGCATAAAGTTTTTGAGACAGAGTGTCTAGCTAAATGCGAAGGTTGGAGACATAAATAACACAATCCTTTCTTACGCAATAGATTAACTCTTTCATCAAATGGTAAATTACGAGTTTTGACACATTTGTTACTTAAATGCGATTCTGAGCAAAAATTACACCTATCACTTTTATTCTCATTTAATAAGTCACAAGCAGTAGGCAATTTCCGGTTCTGAGTATCAAATTTACTAACGCGGGGGGGAAAAACATCTCTACGATTTTGATTATCTAATCTTTGAGCTCGGGGGGAGAAATGACTGGCGCCGCTAACCTCTTGTCTGGTAGTTATTAAGCATTCTCGCGATACGAGTTGTTTATTTAAGAAAGATAATATATCTTTTACGCCATAGTTAACACCGTGAAATTCCATATTAAATTGTAATGCTAAATCTCTAGGTAATATTTTTAGTAATATCGGTGACAATAAACTGCCGTAGCTATCCAAAGAAACATCTAATGATTCTAAACTTCTAATGTTAGTTTGGATTTCATCGTAAATTTTCCTGAGCGATTTAATGTCACTTGAATGTTTTAGTGGGGCAATACTTAATAATTTATTCAAATGTACATTTACTAAGAGGTCTTGCTTTCCATACCTTTCTTTTAAAATATCTACTACTTTTATGTAATTACTCGCTGTAACAGAGAATCCTTCTATACATTTTAAGGGGTCAGGTGTTAAAAATGATTTCAAATAATTAAATTTATCTACAGGATCTAAACTTTCATTATTATGAATAGCCGTTTCGAATGACGACCAAAAAGTCAGCCATTCGGCTGCATTCCCGTTAAATTTAACTGGATCTAGCTGCGGTAATTTGATGTGAATTACTTCTTTTGAAGTATTTCTTCTTTCAATTTCTGTTGATGAAATACTTGTTTCACTTTTCTTTAGTTCTTTTAATTTTCTGTTGGCTCGAAATCGCCAAGTAATTATTTTTTCACGATATTCATTTGCCGTTTCTAATTCGGCTTCTAATTGGAGTTCTTGAGTTAAATTTTTAATCTCTGCATCTTTACTCTTTAATTCTATAGTAGTTTCATTTAATAATTCTATAGTTTCCTCTAAATCTACAGCATCTGGATCTATATCATCAAATAAAGTTTTTAATTTCTCTATAAATTTATTAATACTGTCTCTTATAACAGCTCTCTCTTTTTTGGCTATTACTAAATTAGCCATAACAAATACAAAAATTTAAAATTTTATAATATTATCTATCTTTTCAATTATAAATAATGGATATAGCTTTCAATTATAAATAATAGATATAGCTTTCAATTATAAATAATGGATTTATCTAGCTGCCCACATCCCGTGTATGGGATGCCACAAAATATGGCTGTACCAGATTTCTGATCTAAAACTTAATTATTCTTACTGACCCGATACAGCATATTTCAAATCTTATCTTTTCTTACATTCTTAAATTTTCTAATAAAATATTTATTCTTCTAAATAATAAAATATTGATGGGTCTCACCTGAAAACTTCTAATCCAAGGGTCCGGGTGTGGATGGGGCAACTATCATCCATTAAAGAAACTATAAACTCGATGAATGTAGCACTTCTTAGATGAAAACAGAATTTTTAATGCTTTGTTAGCATACATGTAAAAACGAAAACAGAACAAAAACTATCTACAGTATTTACAATTAAATATTAAAGTCTTTCTTAACATTAAAGTCTTAAATTGTCATTAGCTCTTAAATATTTATTCTAATTCTTAAAAGTTTCAATAGTTCTGTTTTAGGACCGGGGCGTCTGTAAACAAGACGATCTTAGCATAGCCCCTTCTCTATTCAAGGTCCTGTTCTGTTCTGCTTCTGATTCTAAAAAGCACCTTTTCTCGAAAAAGAGGCGCCCGTCTGTCTGGAAAGGCATTTGTTCTGAAAGCAGAAGAATGAACGGGGGATTCCCGACACTGCGTATCTAAAAGTACAACCAGTAGTTTAGTACTATTTGAAAAATAATGCCATAAAAATGTGTTGAAATAAAGCAGAGAATTTAAATAAAAAGTTGTTTTTGACTGAAAAGTGTAATTAAAGAGATTTCTTAAAAATAATTTCTGTCGCAGTACTTCAGAATAGAAGAATAATTCCGTCTTTTTATTGTGTGTATAAGTTTGTACAGATTTTGCGTACTGTGCCATTGTCCCATTCAGAATCATACACAGTCCTCCTTTATCTCTTGGTGAAATGAATTCGGTCTTTTCATCTAATTACATTACATTTGGCCCCCATTTTTTTTTTTAATCAAACCATAAAGGAACTAAAAATATATATAAAATTATCCGTAGAACATTATCATAAATCGCTCAACATATGAATATTTCCAAATTTCAAGTGAGTGAATATTTTCTGGTTTAAATTAGTGCACTATTTTAAGGATTTAGGTTTCAATCCTGCTCTTATCACTTTTCAATTCGGTCAAAAGTTTACTTGACTACATTTGGTCGAAGTTATAAGTTCAAAATTATCTTCGTTACCCAGAATTTGGCAGTTAAATATACACATAAATTTATCTATACAACAGGCCTCATTCATCGTAGAATCGATATGATATATATTTCTAATTTTAAAGGGAGGGAATAAATCCCGGGCTGATAGCGATCGAGTGCTGTTGGTAGAAATTTAGCGCACTATTCGAATAATTCACATTCGAATATTTGCCTGGTAATTTTCGCACTTGCAAAAATTAATTAGGATTTTTTTTTTTTCCGAAATATATGCTAAACTCATGCTAACCATTGATCTTGTCCTTTTCTTATCAGTCTAAAATAGCTAAATGGTACAGCATATTGATTTATACGTGGCATATACATTTGTTTAAAGATGCAAAGGATTCAGATCAATCTTGGTCTTTACAATCTTCATCAGACTAATAATTTCGTTATGAGTTTCCAAAAATCTCCTCTTTTTAGTTAACATATCTTTTTGTGAACGTGAATCTAGCCAATGGATAAGATTGAGTTATAAAAAATATTCTATTTACAATCAAATTAAGCATTCATTTGAAACATTCATCACCCCCCCACACACACACACACACACCCTCTCTTTCTCTCTTTTTTTTCGGGGTTTTTTGTAATTAGTTTAAAACTTAGTGCAGTGTCATCTTTTGAAATTCATTGATTTTTGCTTTTAGTCAGACTCCGTTTTTGCGCTGCTATTCTTACTAAAGTTGATAAAATTACAGCACGCAGTTTTTTTTTTTTTTTTTTTGTGTGTGTGTGTGTGTGCTTATATTTGCTATTGTAGTTTTTCTTTTTGTTTCGTTATTTCTATAAGGTCTAATACATTTTCAGTTAACTTGAATTGATCCTTAAAATAGAACAAGTGGTGAGACAAGTACGTATTTAAGAAATCCGTTCGCATTTATACAAAAGCAACGTAAAAATCTGACTTGGGGAATATTATATCAAAATTGAAGGTAATTTGTTAGTATCGCGTTCGTGATCCGCAATTTCAGTAAGTTACTGTCCATTATTTATTTTGAGTAGGGTAGAAGCAGCGTGTAATTTGTTATTTCAAAGCAACAATAGAGCAAAATTTTGCACACGGTCGTGGAAAGAATGTATTGGAGCGGAAAAATGAGTATGTTATTATTCTGTCTTAAAAGATGATATGCTATAAAAAGCTTGCTGGAATAACTATTATTGTTTCTTCACTCTCCAGTGCACAGTTAAGTCTCGGAGGTATGTAAATAAACCGACCTCTAGGAATACATACTGCTTAATTGAAAATTGATACGAAAGAATTTTCATCAAAGTATTGTTGTCGGGTTGTGATGATTAAGGCCGACTGACAGCACAAGGGTCCTAGAGAGCACTCCCCACGGCGGGCACTCCCCTTCCGTGGGGATTTTTCTAAGGGGTCCTAGCCCGTATTTATGCAAGAATTTTCATGAAAGATTATTTCGATTAATAAAATTTATCTGTCATAAATCGACAATAGAATATACAAACAAATAAATAGAGTTCGACGTAACATTTCCTTTCGTAAAATGAGGCGAGAATTCAAAGGAATAACGTTAAAATATTAAAATGCAACAAAAAAGCCTGTTTTACTGCGATTAACCAAAAGAAAAAGAAAACACTACAAAACATCATACTTGCCAACCTAACCCGGAAGATTGTTAGTTCCAGCCCTTTTTTTTACACCACTTAATTTTTAGAGCAATTCTCTTCAAATGTATTTACGATTAAGTAAGAAGAAAAGTACTCTAAGAGAAGACTGGTGTGAAAAAATAGGCGGAAAGGGGGCGAGACTAACAATCTTCCGGGTTAGGTTGACAACATACTTGCAAACCTACTAATTAATATTCCATAGTATTGTTAGCCCGCCTTCTTTTTCAAACCAGTATATTTTTAGGGTATTTTTCTTCTTATTTAATTGCTATTGCATTTGGAGAATATTACTCTAACATTGACTGGTGAGAAAAAAAAAGGCGGGACTAACAACACTACGGAATATTAATCAGTATTTTGGCAAGTAGGTGGCAAGTATGAAACACCAAAGAACTTTGCGCTTTGATCTTCAATAGTTCTTTTGCACCGGGTTTGAATCCCAGTTCATGTATGGGTTTCGTAGTGGTATGGAATCCACTTTAGAATGTAAGTCCCGATATAATGGGCCAAAATGTGCAAAAAATGAGCTGAAAGCGACACCCAAAATCTAAATCCGTAGGACATACACTTTAAACATTCATCACTGAAACATAGTATGTGGTAAAACAAGTATATGTGTTTGTTCTGATCATCTTATCTGAAGTTAGGTATTTATAAAGATCTTAAATGGGGCTTGTAAGAGTTTTAGATAATTTTTCTCCATAATGAAGAGTTTGGATATTTTTGACAACAAACTATCGAAAACGAAACACAGAAAATTCTCTTCAATTTTATGATAATTGTAAAATGAAAGTATTACAATTACGTTCTTTCGTACAAACCTAAAACTACATAAACATTGTTCTCTTTTTCAAGTAATATCAAACCATAGCCTCCTAAACTAAATGCCTGTCACGTGTCTCGGAAACTGGCAATAGTTCAAGCGGTAAACGGCGCCACCTGGTACAGATTGTGCGAATTTTTTATACAACAGCCACCAAAAATTGTTAAATGTGGGATTTGATAAACATAAAAAGCGAATAGAATCGAAGAAACGTCGATTATATATATCATATATCACTCCTTAAAATTATTGGTTGAATTAAAAAAAAAAAAAAAAAAAATCACACAATCTGTACCAGGTGGCGCTGTCTACCCCTTGAACTGTTGCCAAGTTTTTGAGCCACGCAACAGGCATTTAGTTTAGGAGACTACGATCAAACTCTTTATTGAATATATACTATTCTGCATGATACAATTAAAATATCTAATGCAAAAGTAGCAAGAACTCAAATTATGCAGTCTTCGTCAAAATGTAGTGTTTATGCAAGATGTATTTTTTCTTTATATATTAATATTAACACTTTCGCAGCCGCATGCTTTCGTCTTTTTGACACTAAGGTCCGCCTATGGGCGTTATTCTCCCAAGTTACAATATTTGAGAACAAAATTTTCTGTATTCACATTTATATTAGAAATGTATATAGGGAAGCGTGGGGCGGGTTGTAACAGTTTTTACAAAATTAAATATGTTCTGAAATGTATTTATATTTCCCTATTTATAATTGCTGTTTTTTATATCATACATAATCATCTATCTTATTCATAAAAAAAGCTTTCGTTAATGTTGCTAGTTTTAGCACTTTTTTTTTTTAATTATTTGCCTGTTAAAATTTGCCCTGGATTTGGGGCTAATTGTAAAAACGTGGAGCATGTTGTAACGGATACAAAGGGAACCCTAAAAATAAAAACGACAGTATTTCAAAATGTTTTTTGTTATCAATCATTTATTAATTTAATAAAAAAGGCAATTAATAACTAATATTAAATTATAACCTTCTTGGTATAATAATAATGAATTATATCAAATGAATTATAGTAAAATAAAGAGAAAATTAAAGATAAAATCAACATAGAAGTCAGTCTTAGTCAGAGTTGAAATTAATTCAAGCAAATGGTATTTTGTTCATCTCATGAATTTAATGTGCGCTCACATTTTGAAAATTGAGCATTATACCCATTGTTTTGCCAGAGAGAGGGTTTAGCAGGAATTCTCCTTTTCAGGATTCCCCTTTTTTCAGGATACTATCATTGATGAGAAATTCCTGTTTTTTTTTTCTCCCACTATTTTTATGCAATATTCTCTAATTCGAGATGAAATCGTGATTATAATTCGTGATTAAATAATCACGACACTATAATATAAAAACACAGAAAATATTTTTGTATAAATATAGAAGGGGCAAATAAACCAAAAATTTTCATTTCTGTAAGTTTTCTGAAAATGGGCGGAGACTTCGAGCTCTGGCTGTAGGCATCCCCACAGGCCACTCCTCTAACACGTTACAACTTGCCCCAAAATTTTGTTTTAATTTGCCCCATTGTATGATTTTAGACATTTTATTTATTTATAAAAAAAATATATAATGGTTTATACAAAAAATTTAACATACATTTTATAACTCAATACACAGACTAAATAAATAGCTATAACAGAGCTGCCAACCTAATCCGGCAAATTGTGTGTACCGCCCCTTTTTCTACACCACTTAAATTTTAGAGTATTTGTTTTCTTAATTCATCGAAAATATATTTGAAGAGAATCACTCTAAAAATTAAGTGGTGTAGAAAAAGGGGCGGTTCAAACAATTTGCCGGATTAGGTTGGCAGCTCTGCTATAAGCATTTCTTTAAAGTATAATTTAACACATCTTTAATCAGAATTTACGAAAAAAAAATTTCCACTAACTAGCTAAAATGAAGCACGTGTACAGAACCTATCATTAACCATTTTTGTGGAGCACCGATTGTGCTTACATTATAAAGCGCGTCATAAGAATTACGTTTATAAAAATATTTTATCACAAATGTTAAAAACTATTTCGTAAATTGCGTGTTACATCTTCCCCTTGTGACAACTAGCCCCACGCTCCCCTACATTATAATTTTATTCTTCGTAATCAAAATATTTGTATCTGTATTATAGTTGACTGTACAAATTTGAATATTGGGTACATTCTTAAGAAATAAATAACATACAAATCGCAAAAGAAACGCCCACTGGTTGAGTTACAGATTTTCAAATGACGTAAATCTACGTCAGCGGTCACGAAAGTATTAAAAAAAAATTTTAACGAAATAAAATTTAAACAAATACGTTTAATATAATTTCCAAATATCCATACTTACCAACATACTAATTAATATTCCGTAGTATTGTTAGCCCCGCCTTCTTTTTCACACCAGTATCTTTTTAGAGTATTTTTCTTCTTATTTAATCATAAGTGCATTTGGGAAAATATTATTCCAAAAGCTTGCAGGTGTGAAAAAATGGGCGGGCCTTACAACACTACAGAATATTAATTAGGATGTTGACAAATAGGAATATCACATGTTTTCATTCGATAACCAATATGTTAAAACTTCAGAAAATAAAACTTCGCTTTATTACTGTCTTGAAATAATTGATGCGAAACGTGGATTTTAACTGCTTATTCTTCAACTTTCTTTTATCTTACGTTTGCGTGTCCCACGGGAAAGGTATAAAATATCTTCTTTCTCTTTTAACGATTGACGTGCATTCCATATCATATCTTCATCAACATTAAACCTGAGAACAAAAAGACTGCCAAAATGTACTGAGCTATCAAGTCTCAAATAATGGTTAACTGACTCTAGAAAATCGTTTTATTTTAAAGACATATTTTCAAAATTTTTATCAAGTAATAAAAGCATACGAGATATTTAATTAATAATCTCCAGAGTTAATTCACTAAATATATTAAATAATAATATACATTTTTTTTTTTAATTGTATAATGATTTAACGATTTCTAACTCTCCAGAACCTTTTCCTTTTTTCTTTTTTTTACTAAACAGTTGAAACTGGTCACCTATTGTAATACTTCATTATAATTATAATATCATAATAATAAAACATGAGCACCAGAAATAATTTGTATCCATTAAATGCATATCGGCCAATATTCTAACTAATATTCCGTAGTACTCTTGTTAACGGCCTTTTATAATCTTTCTCTCTTACAACACCAATCTTCTCTTCTCTTTTACTCTCTCTTACCCATAAAGAAGAGGAAGTATTGTTTGTGAGTCAAATTTTCGAAAGCGAGATTTTGTTGTATTTACACGTTTTGAGGTACCCTGAATACGAAAATCATGATTTTAGCAAATGGTCTGTGTGTGTGTTTGTCTGTAATCAGAATATCTCAAAAACAAATTATGGCAGAAAGTTCAAACTTGGTATTCTAAATGAGGAGCAAACATTCAAATCGTGTTTTCTCCAAAAATAAAAAGATATGAGTAAATGATTTTTCTTTAAACTTAACATCAAAATAGTATGTCTACATATCTTCCTATATATGTCTACATATTGTCCTTGTATCTAGTACACTCTTAAAAATTTCCGTTCAACGTTGAACCAGCGAATGGGTCTAGCTAAGAGAAAATTCCAAACAATGGAACACTTGCTTTCTCGAAAAATGTGATCATGGTTCAACTTTCAACATGGTTCAAAGTTTAACCAACCCATGGGAATACCTTTAGTCCAGAACACCGCTTTGCGCATGCTCGCTCAAAAGCCTGCTCCGCTGCTCACGTGACTTATCACGAGGCGACTTGTTCTTGTTGTTGCTCACGGTGAGCTTTTGTGAAAGTTTCAGGTAGTTTCAGAAAGATATTTCAGTATGTAGTATATTTTTTATTATATTTCTGTTAATATTACTTTTCTTACACGAATTTATAATGTTCATCTGAAAAAAATATATAATTATCTCGTTTTTTTTTTTTTTAATTCATCCCACTTTCCACTCAACAAAAATGTACTGTTCTGTACTGGGCGCGATAACAGCAGTTACTATCTTTTTTCATATATTTCTCACTATAGAAGTTCTGCGTATCAAATATTTAATTCAAATTTTAACGTACACACTTGTGTAGTCTTATTAGATATATGAAATAAGGATCAGTTTCTGTTCTTAAATTTTAGAACGTCTGTTTATACATTTTTCTGTTTTATTGTCTCTCGAATTTATGTTCACGAGAGCGAGACCAAATGTTTTTATAAATAATTGCTTTTACAGAATATTATTCGTTTTAATCAGAAGTGTATTCAGTATTTGAGAAATGTAACTATTACTTATCAATAAAAGCCTTAAAGACCAGTAAAAACTAAGTAAACCTTCAAATAATGCCTTTTCAAAGTTACTATTTTGATTTAATTTATTTATTTTGCATCCCTAATAATAAATACTTATGTTCTAATTTTGCAAATACTTATTATGTTCTAATATTACTGTTTCCATTATTGAGAAATAAGATTAAATATATAATTTATCTAATTATATAACTAACCTTAGTAATAAGCTTTACTTAGCCTTTTAAATCTAAGTTAGGCTTCAGATATTGCTTTTTCAATGTTATTATTTTAATTATTTATTTTGCATCCCTAATATAATAATTCATTAGCAAATACTTATGTTTTAATATTACTGTTTCCATTATTGGGAAATAAGGTTAATTATTTATCTCAATAAAAATGCTTTTAAAATTAGTACTATAAAATGTTTAACTTTAAATTAAACAGACGTGCTACATTTCAGCTTTTTTGTCTTTCAATGAATATGTTGGTAGTCCTATAAAATACTTCCAAAACAACTTTCTGAATTTTAGTTACCTTATAATTTGGATGTCTAGTGTATGGATGCAATAAAAGTAATAATCAACTATCTAATATTACCATTAGTTGCATGTTGTAAGAAGGACATAAAAAGTTCAGCTTTTTTTGCTGTTAGTCCATAACATATCTGAGATTAAAGTACATCAACAAATTATTATATTCCCTTAAGCATCTTTAGAGGAAAGTGACGAGCCAAACTTTAAAAATGTTAATGTGATCGACTATGTTAAAAACATCGATTTTCGTCAAAATGGGGATTTTTATTTATTTATTTATTTATTTATTTATTTTTATTTTTTTTTTTTTTGTGTGTGTGTGTTTATAAAATTTGGACTTATTTCTTTCTAAAACAGTTTTCCTTTTGTCTCTATGTCAATTAAAAAACAATTTATAGCCAATTTAAAACATCGCGTCTGCCAAAAATAAAACCGAAATAGACTTTTAAACCGGAAGTTGTCCTAAAAAGGAACTTTTTCCGCGTATTTTCGACTTTAAAGTTTATTAATTTTTTATTAGAAGTTTAAATGATATTTTTACACTATTTTTCAAAACTTCTTGGCTCCTTATTATTAATTTATCGTCTTAAAACTAGCAACAATTCAACTTTTGAGTCTTGATCTTGAGTTTATTTGTTTACATCGCGTTGCCGCTATTTTGTTCGGTTTTCTTTTAGATATTTCTTATCGAAAAAAGTTTTTTTTTTGGTTAAAAATCACTTTACATGGTTTGAAAAAGCCCTTAAAGAATGGGTAAATGCAAAACATATCGCTCAAAAAAGCGAAAATTTGCCGGAAATCAGCATAATATTGCGAAAAGAAAGAACATCGCTTCTGATGATTTCAGTAATGTTAAAACTGCAAGTTCCTCGAAACTTGCAGACAAAAAGAATCTTGTTTTGGCTAAAAAATTTTATTGACCTTTGTGGAAATCGAGTGATGGATATAGAGATTTTAATATCTGTATTTGCAATATTGTGTTGTCCAGGTTGTTTGAAAAATGAACTAACATTGATTGAAGATTCAATATTTGGTATGTGCTCTAATTTCGTAATAAAATGCAACAACTGTAGTTTTTCAAAAGGATTTTCATCTTCAAAAAAAAAAAAAAAACTAACAAGTCTAATAATATCAATATTATTACTGTTTATGCTTTAATATTTATAGGAAAAGACTTTACAGCAGGAAAAAAACTATTCTATATGGTTCTAAATATGGTTCAATGCTGGGTGCATCCATAAGATGGTAAAACCTGTCTCCATAACATGGTTCTTCCTTTTCTGAAAATGTGGTTCAACATTTTCTCAAAACATGGTTCTTGCTTTTCTGAAAATATGGTTCAACCTTTTCCCAAAACATGGTTCAACGTAGTTCCAAAGTATGGCTCAAAGCAAGTACCATGTTATGGAGACAGGTTTTACCATCACATGGATGCACCCAGCATTGAACCATATTTTGGTTCAACGTTGAACCAAAATTTTTTACAGTGTAATACGTCTAAACAAATGATAATTAGGTTTCAAGCTTAGTTATTTTTTAATTTATTAGTTTTTTTGTTGTCTGAAAAATTGTATCAGAACGAGAAAACACGGTTTGAATGTTTGCTCTTCAACTGTGTATCATATAGGGATGCTACAGTAAGCTTTTCGTTAAGATCAAGCAAATGGTTCGTGTACAGGGACAATCAAGAGAATTCTAATGCATTACGTCTATGGGGGAAATTGCAGGTAAGTAGAGATTAACGTCTATAGACTGCACTAAACCAAATGAAACGAATATATATATTTTGTAATAGAGATAGTTAACTAGGAAAATAATTTTGTGTATGTAGGAGCCTCGCCTCCCCCCCTGGGAGGGGAGTAAATTTTCATGATGGGTATCTTTCAAAATACCTTTAAAACGAGCTCGCCAATACCTTTAAAACGAATGGTTGAACCATCGATATGCGATAATTTAAAACAAAGTTATCGATTTTTTTTTTTTTTTTTTTTTTTTTTTTTACTTTTAACGAAAAAGAAAACTTAGAAAAAAAAATCGTTTTTTTTTTTTTTTTTTTTTTTTTTTTAATATTGAGAATAAAATGGACTTTTTTTTGGATATTTGGTGTTATACTGCTTTTCTAATATGGAAATCGTCTGCATTATCATAAAAGAATAATTTTGTAATAATTTTAATAAATTATTTTTTAAAAACAGAATTATTTTTAATAACCGAATTAAATTCTATATAAATGTAGGTGCATTAATGAAACGGGGGTTTGAGGGATGCGGTAGCCCCCCTCACACAGAACTAATTATCATATAAAACTCTTCAGAAGCCTAATATGAATTGTTTAACACAGGTTTACATAACAGAACTCGTTATCTTACCTTTTAATCTGAAATCTGTATTTATAGTATTAAATTTCATGGTAAGAGAAAGTCGTGTGAGTGACACACCAGATTATTTTTTCTTCTTATTTAATCGTATTTACATTTAGATAAAATTGCTCTAAAAGAATAAAGTGTCAAAAAAAGTTGCGGGTACTAACAATGCTACAAAATATCAATTAGGATGTTTGCAGATATGATTAAATTCATAATCTTTACAAGTGGATGGATTAGAATTATAATCTCCTTAATATTCTTCATTGGAACGGATGCTTATAATACATTTTCTCTATTAAAACTTTCGGGACGGCATGTTTTTGTATTTTTGACAGTAAGGTCCGCCTGTGAGCGTTATTTTCCCATGTTACAATTTTTCAGAATAAAATTTACTGAATTCACATTTATATTACAAATGGATATACATTATAATCATATTCTCTCTAATCAAACTAATTGTATCCGTAGTACATTGATTGTACAAATATGAATATTGTGTATATTTTAAAGAAACAAATAACATACAAATTGCGAAAGAAATTGCCACTGGTGGAGTTACAGATTTTCAAATGACGTGAATCTACGCCAGCGGTCTCGAACGTGTTAATGTTAATTTTTTTTTTTTTAAATTCTTCTAGTAAGTGAATTTATAATACTTAAGAATTATAAAGCATAATTCATTTAAGTCAAATTATCCAGACGCTTAAAAGGCTTTTCACTCTCTTTATCAGATGTGTACAGTTTAGTTCGAGGCATAATATTTCAATTGCATTAAGCAGGGGTAGTACTTTCCGCATTTTTTCATTTTTTTTCTTTTCTTTTTCAGGCCACTTTCAGGAGTGAGAAATTACCGCTATTTTTACCACCACTAATTTCATACAGAATTCTTTATGTTATTTTTATAGTAATGTGTCGTGATTAAAAAGGGAAAGCTATTATTGCGTAAAAATAGTGGTAGAAATAAAGACAGATATTTCTTTTCCTTGAGAGTGTCCTGAAAAAAAAAAAAGGCGAGAGTAAGACCTCTGCATTAAGTAAATTTACCATAATTTTAGATGAAGAAACCACAGGGGTACAAGAGTTTCAGTCTTAAAATAAAAGACTCTCACCAGCACTTTTTATCAATAATTTCTGTTATGTTCAATCGCAATAAACAGAAGCACAATTATGATCCAAATTATTGATAAAAATACACTGGTTTAAGTTTTCCTTCCTGAGACGGAAACTCTCGCACCCCTGAGAAACCACAGATAAATCGGCTTTTAATTAAAAAGAAATAATTATTATATTTGTACCAGATACTAAAACATTGCATTTCATTGTATAAAATGTCTGAGGTACAACGACTGCATGGGATCTGTGACGTATACGTACTGTCTGTATAAGTTTGGAGCATTCTAACCACAATATCTTTCACAGTTAAACTGTGTTAAAACCCTACCTGCCGACAAAAAATTACGAGATTCGCTTTCCAATGCCACCATTTTTCACACAGGCGCGTGTAGTTGTGCGCTCACTCTTCCACCATTTCCTTTCATATTTCTCCCCCTTCCCATTTCCTCTGAAATAAGTAAATCCTTCGAAAACACTGTCATGGTCATTTAATTGCACTCCAAAGCCTTGAGGCTAGTTTCACTGGCAGCAGAGTAACACAAAGGATCGTACTTCGGCAAGACGTGTATATATGCCCGGGGCAGTTAAGGGGTTAATTTTTAGACTATTATTATTAACGTAGTGTGGTGCGTAAGAACTTAAATTACGGATTGCCAAACAGAGATTGCTATTAAAAAAGAGCCTCTATTCAACGATATTTTTTCTTTCAAAAAATAAAAGAAAAGTAATTGTTAAATAGTGATAAAAGTGTGTCTTGGACTTAATCAAGTTCTGATTATGTACCGAAACTTACCTTACTTTCCAAATTAAGTGTAATTTCTGTGTTATCGTCACCCACAGTTTCCTACATCGCTTGTTAATAAAGTAATTTTTATTTTATGTAAAAGCTTAGAAATGTTACAAAAGATAGCTAATATTACTATTTAAAATAGTGTTTGAGATTATTTCTGACAACAGCATCTCTGTGTAATTGGTGTTGGTGTTAAGGTTAAGTCCAATTGAATACGCGAGGTCTTTCTAACGTGTCCTAGCCCGTATTTACGGGAGTTTCAGAGAAAACCACGGAAAACTTCGAATGGCTCGTATGATGAGCGTAAACCTGATTAATTAAATCACTCTTATTGTATAAAAATGTGTTTGCCAATTTTTTTTCTTTTATATTATTATTTATGATTTAAATTAATTAACAATTAATTTACAAATAAATATAAACTGTTCTCTACAAAGGAATCCTGTAAAAATATTACAGTCTTAATAAAAAACAACAATTTTAATTTCAGATTCAAAATATTTAAGAATTTTAAACACTACATTAAAGCTGCAAAATTTAAAACAATGTCCAATAAATTTGTGACATTTTCTAGAAAAGGTTTGTTGCTTTATTTAAAGTTCAGATGATTTTTCATTCTTTTGAAGTCATTGATAAAAGAGCTTTCGCTTCTGGTATTCTTTTGATCTTCTATGATATGCTAATGGGCTACATTAATGCAAAATAATACCTAAGTAATTAATTGCAACTAGAATATGAATGTCGTATAATAAAATTTAAAGTGACTTTAGCTATGAAACCGCCCGAATATAGTTCTATATTTATATTTCGATACCGCATTTTTAATTTGTTATGCATTAATTACACAAATATATGTAAAGACTTTCCATTGTAATTTAAATTTTAGAAATTTAATAAACGTACTAAATATGTATAATAAACTATAATCAGCTATTCTTGGGAAAATTATTTGTCATGATGCTTTGTGATTTTACTGAAGAAAGAGTAAAAGAAATATTTCTTTATCCGCTTAAGTGAATAAGCCGTACCTCATAGAAGTCTCAATATTTTAATATTTTGAACACCGCTTTTTACACCAATCAAAAATTTAAATACTAAATATATTTAAAAATTTAACCCTTTGCGGCGCAAGACAATTCGGATCATTTAAATTATAATGCCACCGGAATTCATGAACTAAATTAAACTAAAAGAAATTTTAAATTTTAAGGTTGAAAAAAACTGGACTTTTCTGATATGTTATAAACGTAAATTTTTGCTAAAAAATTTCCGGGATGAATTTTTGCAGCTGGATCTTAAATTTTGCGTCCTCGCAGCGAGGACGCCGCGCGTTAAGGGGTTAATATATGAATATAAAAGTTTTTTAATTTAAAACACCTGAAGCTTTAGACAGAAGATAGATTTATATATATATATATATATATATATATAATCGTTTAAAAAGAAGAAACATTAAAAACTGATTAACAACTATAGCTTGTCATAATTTGTAATAAAATATTTTAAAAGATGCATAGTGCAAGATTATACTTGTCACTTTTTACCATTTTATTGCTTAATTGTGTTAGGAGCCGTCTTTTATCACACCTGCTAATTTATATATTTATTATTTATGTATTTATTTTATTTACTTATTTATTTATTTGTTTATTTATTTTTGGAGTGAAGTCTTTTTATTTAAATTTAATTGTAGGCACGTATTTCAGAAAATTATTCTACAAATATAGTGATCTGAAAAAAAAAAAAAAAAAAAATCAAGTCCTAACGTTATTATGAATGGAATCAATTAGATTAATTGACAGGTATATGTGTTATTTACGCACAATATTGTACCTGTGTTAAAATAGAGAATAAAGGATACAGAGTGTTATCAGAGAAATTCGCAATATTTTCAAATTAGAGGAACTCTTCATTTTACACATTATAATCGTATGCATATTCAATAAGCTAAATCAGCAATTTGCAACTGACTGCCATTCCATTAGTGTGCTGTAAGATAATTTTAAGAATGAAGAAAGAAATCTGATGATAAGTTAATTTTAAAATAACAGAATCAAAGTACTAATTTTTAAAACAATATAATATATATATATATAAACAAATATCTAAAATAAAACAAGAAAAAGAAATAAAAAACATGTAATCTGGCTTTTTTTTTTTTTTTTCTAACAGTCAGTGATTACTTCTAACAAAATTGTCTAGATCCAAAGTTTCCTGCAAAATGCTACCAGAATTATCAAGTTCCTTAATACTTTCGCGACCGCTGACGTAGATTCACGTCATTTGAAAATCTTTAACTCCATAAGTGGGCGTTTCTTACGCAAGTTGTATGTTATTTTTTTTCTTAAGAAAGGTACTCAATATTCATATTTTTACAATCAAATATATAATAGATACAAATACTTTGATTTAAAAACATATAATTATAATATATATCCATTTGTTATATAAATGTGAACACAGAAAATTTTGTTCTGAAACATTGCACCATGGGATGATAACAACCGCAGGTGGACCTTACTGTCAAAAAGTCAAAAGTATGCGGTCGCGAAAGGGTTAACCCTTTCGCGACCGCTGGGGCGTAGATTCAAGTCATTTGAAAATCTGTAACTCCGCCAGTGGGAGTTTCTTTCGTAATCTGTGTATCATTTATGTCTTAATAGACCCAATTTATTTTTTCTTATATTATCGTAGTAATATATTCTAGAAAATTAGTCTATAAATAAAGTGATGCGAAATAAAGACGGAGATAAAAATGATTCCAGATAAATTAAAATCTTTTTTTTAACCATGAAATTATCATAAACAAATAAATGTCAATTAATTAAGTGTATTAAAGCAGAGTTGCCAACATTTTAATTTATTCCGGAGCATTTTTAGCCCCGTCTTTATCCCATACCGCTTTTTTTTTAAGAGTAATTTTTCTTGTTGTATCTTAAATATACATTGGAGATAAAAACTCTAAAAATAAAGTGGTGCGAAATAGAGGCGGGGCTAAAATTCCTCCGGAATAAATTAAAATGTTGGCAACTATGTTAAAGGTGTTTTTCAGTACAATATAAAGACTGTTATCAGCATAAATTTGAAAATTCCTTATAGCAAAATCCTGTTCTGCCATTCATAAGTGTATTTCTGCAATTAAGTAACTTTAAGTTTTCTCTAAATAAGTGGCATACTTGCCAACCATCTCATTAATAACCGTACAATTGTTAACGCCCCTTGAAAAAAACGCCCTTTTTTCCACACCGTTTTATTTTTAGAGTAATTCTCTCCAAAAGTTGTTGCGATTAAATAAGAATCAAATTATTGCAAAAAATGACTGGTGCGAAAAAAAGGCGGGTACTAAAAATTGTACGGTTCATAATGAGGTGGTTGGCAAGTATGAATTGGTATTAAAAATGCGGGAAAGTTGGCAGTTATGCTATAATTAACAAATCGTCTTCGGGGGTGTTTTACTATTTTGAACAGTATAGGTCTTCTCTTTTAGCGTATCTCTAAACCGTAATATAATTTTACTTAAAATCGTTCTTTACTATGTTTATTGCAAAGCTGATAGTTGGAATTTTGTACAAACAGAAAAAAATAAAAATCCCTTTCTTTGTGGCCAATATAAACATTACGCACCGTTTCGCTATGGTCGCTATACTATTCCGTTTAGAAAGTTGATAAGAAACTTCCACGAGATAACGCGTGATCGGCCATTTGGTGAGAACTCACATCACGCGATATCGCGTGATTGACAATTAACGTATTAAATTATTCTTTTAGATAAACAAATGCTGAAGGGTCTTTTTTCTAAAGAATTTTAATGTTAGAGAGCGAAAAGTAACTTTTTTAGGACATTTTTCAACCTTTTTTACATTAAAAAAAAATATCTTTTAATGATTTGTGGAGAAAACTGATATTTAAAACTGATTGTGATGGTGCAATATGAAACAATGCAATATGTCAATTAAATATGAGTAATTCCATGCAATATGCTGTGTGAGTCAAAAAAAGAGATATTTCTACTTTCACCAGTATTTTCTGACAGTATTTGTTATTTTATTTAATCACAAAATTTTGCTACAAAATACGATAAATATTTCTTTATTGTAACACTGATGGGAATATTTATTCTTCTATGTGACTCACACTACTTTTTGAAATTGAATTAGCCATATATCAGTACTTAGATGATTTACTTCACTCGGTCTTATTGCAAAAATCATTCGTAGTGTAAATACAGTAATTTTTTTTTCTTTTTTTTTTTTTTTAAGATAATTAAACTTCTTCTTCCTTTCTCAAAGGTGCAGCGAGGGATACCACTAAAAGCTAATTTTTTCTGGAGGTTAATTTCATTGCACAAACGTAGCTTGAGTCGCATAGAAGGTTAAATATTCTCACCAGTGTTAAAATAGAAAAATATGTATCGTATTTTTATTGCAAAATTTGTGATTAAATTGAATAGCAATTACTGTCAGAAAATACTGACGAATGTAGAAACATCGCTGTTTGTGGACTCACACTACATTTCGTATGGAATTACCCTAGAGATAAGGAAAATTCAAATCGAATCATCATATGAAATCTCTAATTTCTTATCAAAATCGTTCAAGCAGTTTCCTAGAAGATTAGATTTCTGCTACATGTTGTTCCACGCAAAGACCAGCAATGGTTGATTCCTCTGAAGAAAATAATTAAAACCGGTATATTATCTAGAAAAAAAAAAGCGCAGCGATCTCTAAGAAACCGAAGTATTTGCCATATTTCTCCCGGTTGCTGTGCGAGTTACCGGTGAATGCTTATTACACTGAAGATAAGGATATTTCAGATCGAAATGTCATCTCGAAATCATACTAGTACTTAAGCCATTTTTTCCTGAGGGAAGCGTGGGTTACCAGTAAACGCTAAATGATTTAAAGAGAAATATATTTATAACAAGTCGCATGATTTATTCGTTTAATATTAGGGTAATTCCATGCGAAATGTAGTGTGAGCCACAAAGAGCGATATATCTACTCCCACCGGTAATTTCTGACAGCATTTGATATTCTATTTAATCACAAAACTTTGCTATAAAAACCAGATAAATATTTTTTTTTTTTTTTTACTGTAACCATAGCCTCCAAAACTAGATGCCGGTCGCGTGGCTCGGAAACTTGGCAACAGTTCAAGCGGTAGACAGCGCCTCCTGGTACAGATTGCGCGACTTTTATATTCAACTGTCACCAATAATTTTAAGAAGTGATATATGATATACATAATCGACGTTTCTTCGATTCTATTCGCCTTTTATGTCTATCATATCCCACTTTAAAAAATTTTTGGTGACTGTTGAATAAAAAAGTCGCGCAATCTGTACCAGGTGGCACTGTCTACCGCTTTAACTGTTGCGAAGTTTCCGAGCTACGCGACAGGCATCTAGTTTAGGAGGCTATGACTGTAACACTGAGGAAATATTTAACCTTCTGTGTGACTCACATAGGTCTCGTAGTGTTCCTAAAATTTAACGCTCATTCAAACAACATCTTTTTACATAACGTTTACGCATGATTTAGCAGTAAAACCTTCAAGAAAATTTTGTTATTGACGATAGCGGTGACAATACAATAAAACGGGTATAAAATTTTAGGAACACTGCGAGGCCTGCTCACATTACTTTTCTGCAATCATAGTTGTCAACTTAGCCCCTTTATGCAACTAGAAAATTTTAATAAAATTTTTTATTTTACTTAATCAGTGAAAACCGTTAAAGTTCGCTGATTAAATAAAATACATATTTCTATTAAAATTTACTGGTAGCCAAAAGATGCTAAGTTGGCAACTATGCGTGCAATGGATATGGAATTTGTCATAAGAGAAGATAAAAATGAAAAACTCTTTTTTTTTTTTTTTTTTTTTTTTTTTTTTTTTTTAATGGGATAACAACCGGAATTTCTAATTGATTTTGTAAGCATAAATTATTTGCAGTGTTCCCAAACGTGTGTGATCCAACAAATGATTTCCTTTTCAAGAAAGCTGCGCGTTTCGCCCAGCGCGCAGCGGCCGTTTTCTAATATCGACGTGTTAAGCATTTTGGCATTTCTTTCTTGCTTAATCCATACTTGCCAACATCCTAATTAATATTCCGTAGTATTGTTAGCCCCGCCCTTATTTCCACACCAGTAAATTTTTAGAGTAATATTCTTCAAATGCAATTACGATCAAATAAGAAGAAAACTACTTTAAAAAGATACTGGTGTCAAAAAGAAGGCGGGGCTAACAATACTACGGAATATTAATTAGTATGTTGGCAAGTATGTTAATCTGAATTGCACTTGGAGAAAATAACTCTAAAAATAGTATGGCGTGGATACGGAGGGAAATTCTAACAATGTTACGGAACTTTAATTTGAATGGTATGCATTTCTGTAACAATTTTCAGATTACATTAAAAAAATAAAAAAGTAAAAAATCTATAAATAATTTTCGTTATCCAAAAACCGCAAAAGTTGACAACTATAGTTGATGCGGTAATGAGTTCTTATGCTTACAGTAAGTGGTGGTTGGAGATCTGTTTTGACCTCTCTTGATGCACCTCGAAACTCTATTTCAGAATAATTGTTATATTTAAAAAAAAATTAATTTAAAATATATAAATTTCTGAAATGGTTGACTCTGGAAATATAAACGTAAATATAAAAAATCTGTCCATTACCCATTAGCTCAGGTGATTAGACTTATATGCTGATAATGAAAAGGTCGCGGGTTCAATCCTCGAATTGTCAATCTGTTACTTTTTGCAGATAATTAAACAAAATGCGTTAACTAATAAAGAGAAATCGTTTAGTTTTTTTTTTCTTTCTTTTCTTTTTACTGTATCCTAAACCGCATGGACGGCGAGAAAGTGACAAAAAAATGAAATTCCAAGTTAGAAATGTGTTGGTGGTTTTGTAGGAAAATATCTGATCGCAGAGCTATAGAATTTGGCATGGAGATCTATTTTAACCTTTTCTATAGCATCTTAAACCCAATTTTCAATACCTTGGTTAGGTTTATTATTATTATTATTATTATTATTATTAATTTTTTCAGCTGGAGAGATTGTCTGTTGCTGACATCTGTTGCCATAGAGTGAAGATGATTGTTGCAACATCAGTGCCTTCCCCCCATTCTTTTCCCTCTGTTTTTCGGCCACCTGTCGCGGCAGCGGGAATGCTTTATTTTTATTTTTTATTCTCTTTTGGTTTTATTAGAACAAGATGCACTTTCGATTCGAAAGTGGAATGTTACAAGAGATGTAGACTTGAAAGGAAAGGCACTTTTACGGTGTCTTAAAATTTATTATGATTCTGTTTTATTAAAGAAGAAGAAAACTGAATATTTTGAATATACAGAAAGTTATTCATTATGTGAAGTAGAAATAATTTGAAAATTGTTTTATTAATCCTCAAATTTTGTACATATATTTCATTGTACATAGACCTCCATCATCATCATTTAATTAAATATGTTAAAAGAAAAAGCTCCAGAAATATTATTTTGTGTCATCGATATTCTCTTCTAACTCCCTAAGTTTCAAGTCGGCCGTGAAAAGAAGAAAGGGTGAGTAACCTTTTCGATAATTAGTTGATAAATAATAAATATGATTATAATTTTAAAAGATATTTATCGCTAGTTATAATCTAATTTAAAAAGAACCCATGAATATATAGATTATATTAAATTAGTGGCGCCCCAGAACAGGGACGGCCGACTTGGTTTACTTTCTCCAACATCGAAATAAATAAATATAAATGTTATTTGAATTGAATGTTTGAAAATTTGTTCTTTGATGATGATATAAATAAAGAGAAAAAGTTTTGGTTTCAACGAAAAAGTTTCGTTTTCATTTACATTTGAAATAAATAATAAATGATATTTATATTATTAGTTTTGTTCTTGAAATTTGTTCCTTTGATAAAAATGAAACGAAAGAATATTTTAGTTTGGGTTTGTGCAATACTTTGTGTTTTGAATTATTGCATTATATATTAATATGATGAATGCATAACTTTGAAATGTTTTAGTTTAATTAACTACTTTGACAAGAAATTTTATTTGATAATTGATCAAATAATAATATTTTAAAAGATTTGTTATTTATAATTAGCATAATGAGTGTAATTCAAAAACAAAAAAGAATTGTTCTTAGAGCGCAAACCACGAAGTTAATAAATAAAATCGAAGGCAGGTTATTAGAAATTGATGTTGGAGAAGAAGAGTTGGAACAATATTTAGAAGAGTTAAATTTAAAAGATAGGGAACTGAATTCATTAGATGATGAAATACAGAAAAATATCAAAGTAGAAGAGGTTGAAGAGGAAGTTTTAAAATGCGATGAATATAATTCAAATATTTTGATTTGGAAAACTAAAGTAAAAAGTAAAATGATTAAAATAAAAAATAGTAGTAATTCTAACATTTTATCGACTAGCCCCGTAATAGAAGGTAATAGAACACCAAAATTAGATCAAGGTTATATTAATCTTCCTCGATTAAACATTGATAGATTTAACGGTGAACCAACCGATTTCCAAAGATTTATGGATCAGTTTGAAGCAGCAATCGATAAGAATTCAGTTTTATCAAATATTGATAAATTTAGCTATTTGAGAACATACTTAAGTGGTACAGCTGCTGATGCAATAAAAGGTTTCACGCTAACAAACAATAATTATTACGCGGCTCTGGAAACATTAAAAGATCGATTTGGTAAAAAAACATTATTAATTAATTCACATTTAAATAAATTACTAAATCTTTGTCCTGTAAAAAAATCCAACGATATATTTGAATTAAGAAAATTACTGGACACATGTCAGACAGAAATAAGAAATCTAGAATCCCTAGGGATAAAAGAAGAAAATTACAGCACGTTATTTTGCCCAATTTTCATAAAACTTTTACCAGCAGACATAGTTTTAGAAATAACGAAAAAATACGGCGATGATGATCAGTGGAAAGTTTCAGAAATGATTGAAATTTTAAAAACAGAAGTTGTTAGTCGCGAAAAAGCTACTGCACTAATTTCAAATGCCCAACACTCAGAACATATTTCCACCACATCAAATAAGAAAGAAAGTTATGAATCACCAAAAAGAAACAAAATTCGTCCCTCAACTGCAGCTGGCCTTTACAATAATAATTCAGGCAATAAACGACATTTCTGTAATTTTTGTAATAGCGAAAAACATCTATTGCAGGATTGTAAAGAATTCAAAACTAAAGAATTCAGTGAAAAAAGAGATTTTTTGATGAAACGTGGTCATTGTTTTGTGTGTTTCTCTAAAGGTCACTTGGCAAAAAATTGCCGCTGCTTTGTAAAATGCCGTATTTGTTCTCGCCGTCATTTCGATATAATGTGTCCAGAAAATAATTCTGAAAAACAAGTTACAAATGAAAATACCACTTTGTCCAACAAAACTTGCAATCAAGAAGTGTTACTCCAAACTTTAACGCTAAGGTTAATCAATAAAGATAAAGAATACATTATCAGAGCATTAATTGATTCAGGATCTCAGAAATCTTATTTGAAAAAAGAAATAATAAAGAAAATTGGTTATACACCTACAGGGCAAGAAAAATTAAACCATAGTTTGTTTGGTGGGTTACAACAAACACATGATCATTTACGATATAGAATAAATTTAAGTGATTTAAATAAAAACTATTTGTGTAATTTTGAAGTTCTTGATGAAGAAAAAATTTGCGCAGAAGTACCTAAATTACGAAATGGGCCATGGATTAACGAAGCAAGAAGGCGGGGAATTCAATTTTCAGATTATGACAACTCAACAAAATTTAGAAGAAATAAAAATAGAGAAATTGATTTGTTAATTGGTGCAGATGTATGTGGGAAACTTTTTACAGGGAAAAGTAAATTACTCTCGAAGGGTTTAGTGGCCTTTGAAACAAAATTAGGTTAGACATTGATGGGTAAAACTGAAGAATTTAGTTCCAACGATAGTACAAATGTTGTTTTATCTCTTCATGTGGCCAATGCACAGATTTCAGATCTTTGGTCCCTGGATACTTTAGGAATTTTGGATTCAGGAAACAAGAACACGAGAGAAGAATTAGACATAGCTGCTGAAGAATATTTTAACCAAAATATTAAAACTGTTGAAGACGGCAGATATGAAGTAAGCCTTCCATGGATTGAAGGCCATCCTCCACTACCTAGCTGTAGACCAATTGCTGAGCGAAGATTGAAGAATTGCGTGGAATCACTGAAGAAATCTGGAAGATTAGAAGCTTACGAAGCAGTTTTTGACGAATGGCTTGCAGAAGAAATCATTGAAGAAGTTGAGCCATACAGTGATAATCTGAATGAACATTTTCTGCCCCACAGAGCAGTTATTAAAGAAAATTCCACAACTAAAATTCGTCCAGTTTTTGATGGGTCAGCGAGAGAAAAGGGCTCTCCTTCTATTAATGATTGTTTGGGAAAGGGTCCCAACTTAGTGGAACTAATTCCCTCTGTAATTAATAGATTTCGATTTAAGAAAATTGGGGTAATTTCAGATATTCGTAAAGCGTTCTTACAAATTCAGCTCAGCGAAGTAGACCGACCATATCTTAGATTCCTGTGGTGGGAGGAGGGTAATCCTTCAAATATTAAGATTTTTCAACATAGAAGAGTAGTATTCGGCCTTACTTGTAGTCCCTACTTGCAGGGCCTGATTAAGGGGGAAGCTCGCTCATACCGGAATATTTTTACAATTATTTTTTACTTCATGTTATAGAAATTCCACGCTTTGACGAAGAAATATTTTTTATAAAAAATGAACGGTGTAAAACAATCCAATTTACTCACCGTTATTAGACACCAGAATTCTTTTAAAATAATTTTTAATGAAACTTTTCTGTTTATTATAGGAGGAAAGTATTTGTTAAAAAATAACGGTGTAAGTATAAATAATGTGTGAAGAGCGAGCTTCCCCTTTAATCAGGCCCTGCCTACTTGTTAGGAGCAACTCTGAAGTATCACTTGCAACAGGTTAACGATGAACTAAAAGAAACTGCTGATAAACTAGCATAATCTTTTTCTGTAGATAATAGTGTTACTAGTGTAGAAAGTGTCGAAAAACTTGAAAAATTTATTTCGGAGTCTAAATATATCCTTAGTACTGCAAAATTCGATCTAAGAGGGTGGGAGCATAATATTATCAATCCAACAGCAGAAAATTCTACTCCCTCCAAGAAAAGAAATGTTCCAGTTTTGGGATTATTATGGGATTTAAACAATGATTCACTAAGTATAGATTTGCGAGAAAATCAAGAAGAAATCAAGACAGTTACCAAAAGACAAATATTGTCAGTAGCCCATAAAGTATTCGACCCCATCGGTTATAGTTGTCCTGTAACCTTAGCACCAAAAATTTTACTACAAGAATGTTGGCAACTAAAAGTGAGTTGGGATTCTGAATTACCTGAATGTTTTGGGAAAAAATTTGAGAAATGGAAAAGAGGACTACATAAGTTGAATGACGTTGCTATTCCAAGACTCCTTGTACCTGATCCGGTGAATACGGAAATGAGCCTTCATGTATTCTGCGATGCAAGCAAAGCAGCCTATGCAACTTGCATTTTTTTAAGAGCAGAAAATTTTAATGCCATTACCTGCCAACTTGTGCAAGCCAGATCTCGGGTAGCCCCATTGAAGTCAGTCACCATTCCCAGGCTAGAACTTCTTGCCTGTACCATAGGAGCAAGACTAGCGCAAAGTGTAAAAACAGATCTAAGACAGCCAAGTATTCCAACACATTTTTGGACAGATTCATCAAATGCTCTATTTTGGATAAAAAGAAATGAAAATTGGGCACCTTTTGTTTACAATAGAGTGCAAGAAATTAGATCCCTCAGCCATCCAGAGAAGTGGAAATACGTACCAGGGAGGCTCAATCCTGCCGATTTGCCATCTCGGGGCTGTTCTGCTGAATTTCTCCTAAAATCCCGGTGGTGGGAAGGACCTTCTTGGTTAAGAAAATCTTCAGAATTTTGGCCTAACGAAGTTTTAGAACCCGATTTAAATGTAATAGAATCAGAGAGAAGAAAAACAATAGTTTCTGCGGCCAATGTATCATCGGAAAACATAGACTTTTACGAGAAATGTTCCTCCTATAAAAAGATGTTAAAGGTCACAGCATGGATACTCAGATTTAAAGAAAATGTTTAAAAGCCTAAAGAAGCAAGAGTAATGACCAATTTAACAGTTGAAGAAATAGAAAAGGCTGAACTTACGATTATGAAGTTTGTTCAGAATCAAGATTTAAATTTTAAGAAAAACTTATCCTCTTTGCGTACATTTGTTGATGAAATGGGAGTCATCAGAGTTCAAACTAGAATATCAATGCGAAAAGATTCAGAAAATTTTAGATATCCAGTAGTTTTGCCAGCGAACCATAACGTAACCCATAGAATTATTGAAAATGAACATACAGAGATGAATCATGCAGGAATACAAATTCTTATGTCAGCAATTCGAGAGAAATTCTGGATAATAAGATGCAGGAAAACCATTAGAAAGATTCTGCATAGATGTGTCCAGTGTCAGAGATTCTCTTCGAAAGCTGCTGAAGTGCTGAGTTCACCTCTGCCTGAAGATAGAGTGAGAGAAGCTGGTGTTTTTGAAATTACAGGAACAGATCTTTTTGGTCCACTATTCTTAAAAGATGGCAGCAAATGTTGGGTAGTTCTGTATACATGTGCAGTTTTTCGAGCTATCCACCTAGAATTGACGACTTCCTTGACAACAGAGAATTTCATACAGACCTTGAGAAGATTCATTTCACGTAGAGGACGACCACGTATCATCTACAGTGATAATGGAACCAACTTAGTTGCGACAAGAAAAGAATTAAATTCTGTGGATTGGGTACAGATTGAAGAATTTGCCACTATAAAACGAATTAAATGGAAACTTAACCCACCGGCCTCTCCGTGGTGGGGTGGATTTTGGGAAAGATTGATTCGCATTATCAAATCAATGTTGAAAAGAGTTTTAGGAAAAGCCCATTTGAACTATGAAGAGTTATATACTACCATTTGCGACACAGAATGTATGGTGAATTCACGACCACTTACATATGTATCTGAGGATACTGAAGATTTAACACCTCTCACACCTGAAATGTTTTTGAAAGATCTCCGTGAAACAGGAGTACCTGACTTGGATTTTATAGAAAGAAATAACCTGAGAAAAAGATTTGAATACCGACAAAAACTAAAAGACGATCTTCGCAAGAGATTTAGAGCTGAATATTTGGGATCTCTTCGTGAATTTAACAATGTAAAGAAACCTCCTAACAGCAATATTAAAATTGGAGATTTAGTTTTAGTGCAAAATGACAACTTGAAACGTATTCAGTGGCCATTGGCCAAAGTGGTGGAACTCTATCCTGGTAAAGATGGACAATTTCGTGTTGCCAAACTGAAAACCATGAATGGTGAAATTTTACGACCACTACAGAGGATTTGCCCTTTAGAACTTAGTGATACAATTGTAAACAAGAATCAAATTCAGACCTCTAGTTTTGGTAGAATTATCAAACCAGTGAAAAAACTTTAATATCTAAACTGACTGTATAACTTTAAGTCCAAAATGACTTGAACATTTTTCTGAACTATTTTTATATTATATTGTTTATTATTATTATTTTTTATTATTTTACTAAGAATATTTTAGAATGTAAACAGTTTTCCTTTTTCTTTAATATTTTGTTGAGCATGTACAGAATCTTTCCATGCTCAAGGTGGGAGGATGTTGCAACATCAGTGCCTTCCCCCCATTCTTTTCCCTCTGTTTTTCGGACACCTGTCGCGGCAGCGGGAATGCTTTATTTTTATTTTTTATTCTCTTTTGGTTTTATTAGAACAAGATGCACTTTCGATTCGAAAGTGGAGTGTTACAAGAGATGTAGACTTGAAAGGAAAGGCACTTTTACGGTGTCTTAAAATTTATTATGAATCTGTTTTATTAAAGAAGAAGAAAACTGAATATTTTGAATATACAGAAAGTTATTCATTATGTGAAGTAGAAATAATTTGAAAATTGTTTTATTAATCCTCAAATTTTGTACATATATTTCATTGTACATAGACCTCCATCATCATCATTTAATTAAATATGTTAAAAGAAAAAGCTCCAGAAATATTATTTTGTGTCATCGATATTCTCTTCTAACTCCCTAAGTTTCAAGTCGGCCGTGAAAAGAAGAAAGGGTGAGTAACCTTTTCGATAATTAGTTGATAAATAATAAATATGATTATAATTTTAAAAGATATTTATCGCTAGTTATTATCTAATTTAAAAAGAACCCATGAATATATAGATTATATTAAAATGATAATATTTTCGAGAAATGTCTGTCCGAAAAACGTAGTACTTAAATCATAGTAGCGCCACTTAACGTTCAGTTAGCACCTAAACTGAAATTTCTTGTTAAGGCGCAAATGCAAGGATTAGGGCTCGGAACTGATATAGAATAGGTATATGATGGATTCCTCTTAAAATATGCGTGCTTCACGCAGCGTCAGGGATTTAAAAGAGAAATATATCATTATGTTTTCGCGAACATTATTTCTGGAAGCTATTGTTGCCAACTGCTGCGATTTCAGTTACCATTAATTTCTTTAAAAAATGCCGTATTTTTTTATTTATTTTCTATGTTTAAATAAGGTTAACATATTCATTTCGATGAAATAGAATTAAAAAAATTTAGCAGTTACTAGCCGTGCAAGTAATATAGTCAGTGGTACACAATTTTATTCGTCAATCGCATTTAATGCGCTGTTGTATTGATTTGATGTGTTTCATAGCCGCTTCACTAACAGCTGAAGAATATATTTTCATACATTTCAGAAAAATATTTTGATTCAAATTTAATATTTGCATAGAGATAAATATAAAAGAATAGATCGAAACTTTTGTTATATAAAACACAGATTGGATGAATATTTTTTGCATCAAAAATTTTACTTGACAAGCAAAATTATATTTGTACTAGGTGTTCAGACAATAAAATATTAAATAACGTTTTCGGTGTAAAACGGATTTATCGACTTGCGTCATATGCGACGGAAATCATTGTAATATTTTTATAATGAGATCTGCATATACAACTTGCACAGACGGAACATTTTGAATTAACCCTTTGGGTACATTTGTCGAGTGAGACTCGTCATCTGAATTTAAGAAGTAGGCGTTAATGTTTGCGGCACACCCGCCATTGGGCGTTGATCGCAAACACTTTCCTGGCGTTTTTTATGATATCTTACAACCATACTTATATCATAAATATAAGTATATTCCAAATAAAATGTATTGCTTTTACACAACTGCTGACGTAGATTCACATCATTTGAAAATCTGTAACTCCATCAGTGGGCGTTTCTTTTGCAATTTGTATGCTATTTTTTTTTTAAATATATAATTAATATTCACAATTTTACAATGAAATATACTCAGAGACTCCAACATCCTAATTAATATTCCGTAGTGTTGTTAGTCACGCCCTTTTTTACACACCAGAAAATTTTTAGAGTAATAGTCTCCAAATTCAATTACGATTAAATAAGAAGAAAAATACTCTAAAATGATACTGGTGTGAAAAAGAAGGCGGGGCTAACAATACTACGGAATATTAATTAGTATGTTGGAGTCTCTGTATACTATGGATACAAATACTTTGATTAGAAAGAATAAAATTATAATGTATATCCATTTGTAATATAAATGTGAATACAGAAAATTTTGTTCTGAAATATTGTAACATGGGAGAATAACGCCCACAGGCGGACCTTACTGTCAAAAATTCAAAATCATGCGGTCGCGAAAGTGTTATTCCATTCCGCGACAAATTAAATCCGTCACATGGGCATAAAAATCTTCAAATAATTCAGTATTCAAAGGGTTAAAGAACAAAACGTGCAGTCGCAAAAGTGTGTAATTCCTTTTTTTTTTTTTTTTTAACTTTCAAATAATACACGTTTGATACCTGAATGACCGAGTTCACTCGGTCTCATTGTAAAAACCATTCGTAGTGACGATACAGTGATTTGTTTTCAAATAGTTACATATATCCCTAACAGCACAGTTAGGCTTAACTTATCCACAATACATCTTAAGGACGTTTCTGGGATGTCTTTTCATCCAGAAGACATCTTGAAGATATCCTGGGGAAGCGATGTGCTGTCTGGGATATATATACAGTGGTGGAAAAAACTTTAAGACCACATGTGAAATTGCAAAAATGTTAATTTTACTAAAAAATTGAACAATAAAATAGTGTAAATAAAGTAAGAAATAATAAATCTTCACATAGTTTTATAAAGAATGGTTATAACTATATATTATATGCAAGTGATTTTTTTTACAACATAAAAGGGTGGAAAAAACTTTAAGACCGCAAAGTTAAACATCAACTAAACGTATTGCTTTCTAATTTTTAGTACTTCGTGTGTTTTCTTTTCACACGAATTACTTATAAAAGACGATTTTGGGAGAAATTTGCTAGATTTTTGCATGTTAGAATCGATATTTCATTTCATGCTTTGAAATAACAGATTTGAGTTCAGAAACAGAAAAGTATTGTTTAAAATTTTCATATACCTTGCGAGCAAGGTTATCTACATGTTTTCTATGGGGTTCAAGTCTAGAATTTTGGCCGAAAATTCCATAAAACTTACGTTATTTTCAGTTAGCCAAGAAATGGTTTAAACAGATTTGTGCTTAGGCGCATTATCTTGCAACAAAATCAATTTTTGTGCCATAAGTTCATCTTTTAATGGAACAAAATTGTTAGCCAGTATATCTTGATAGTCAAAAGAGTTCATATTACCTTTAACGAATACAATATTAGTCTTACCTCGCGCACAGAAATCTGCTTAAATCATGACAGATCCTTCTCCTCGTACTTACTTTGAGAAATACGTAGGATCCTGTCTTAAATCATGCCAATAGTTTCGTAAACCAACAGATACATCTCAGTTAAATTTCTTTTCATCTGTGAACAATATTTTTCGCCAAAAATTGTTTTTTAAAACATTAGATGCTTCGAATTTCAATCTTGCTAAAATGTGCCATTTTTCAAACTTAGGTTTGCTTTTTAATTTTAAATATTTGATGTTTTCCGCACGATTCAGGACATTTCTAACAGTTCTAGACGTTACTTGAAGCTTTAGAACCAATTTTACTGCTGATGAATATGCATTGTTATTTACAGCCATTATCATAAAATTTCATTCTGGTTGATAGTTTTGAAGGCATTCCTCCCCTATTTTTTGTACCATATCTGCATGAATCTCTGGGAAATTGATAAACTACAGTTTTAGACCTCTTGATTTTGCTAGCGATTTGCCTTTCACTCATTCCACTTTCTCGAAACGCCAAGATTTTACCTTTTTTCAATTTTACTCAGTAATTTTCCTCTACCCATAGCCTCATTTGATTCAACACTCAGCTAAATGATTAAAAAATGTTTATTTTCAATCTAACAACTGACCCACACAAAACTATGCAAATGTGACGTCATCTCATTATGCAAGCAATCACTTTTAAAGTGGTCTTAAAGTTTTTTCCATTTGATTACATTACACATTTTTATTTTATATCGAAAATAAACGTATTTTAAATTTTAAATTCATTATTTTTTTATTTCTTACATTCTATATATTCAATGTAAAGTAATTTACAAAGAGATTTTTATTTTTGAACGCAAACAAAAAAATTCAATGGTGATCTTAAAGTTTTTTCCACCACTGTATATATATATATATCATATAAGGTAAAGCTAGGAGAGATCGCGCGGTAGGAGAGATTACGAACCTAGAGGATCGGAAGGAAATAGTACAGTGAGCGAGTTGAAATTTTTGGTACTTGTACAACATCAATAATTAAGTGCCGAATTAAATTATCATATTGATTGCTTTAAGAGTTTAAGATAAAACGTGGTTATTTTACCTCATTCTCAAAAATAAATGCTTGAATTTTCATAAACCTTTCTAAGAATTTCAATACAATGGTAGTAGCAAAAAATATTTTTAAATTAAACAGTTTCTCATAACCTACTGACCTGGACTAATGGTACAAGCACCACAATTTCCTCTAAAGGTGAGTAATTATTTAATAAAACACTGCGCAATCTCTACTACTAAAATGGGAGGGTTTACGCTTTTGCTGTTTAGGAGAAGTTGTTCATTTAAAGTTCTGTGCTAACAGGGATTTTGCAGCTTATTGGTGATAACAAGACAATGATGATGTGTTTGTTCAATGCCTGAGACTGTACCAAAACCTAACTTCGACATGTGATTGGACTTATTCAAACCATTCAAGACGGCGCACCACCTTTATGGAGACTATCCACAGAATCTGAAATTGAGCATTTTTCAGGAGTGGCACAATCGACTAAAGCCACACCCCAGATGGGATTTACATCTAGAATTCTGTTAGCCTATCATAAAATTATCACAAAGGATTTAAATGCTATTGTATATATATTTAATTTAGCAATACTTTCAAGTATGATGCTCAAGTTTTCGATTTTCAGTACAGCTGTCAGCTGCGTAAATAGAAGAGATAAGACTAAATGCAAGTAAAAAAAAAAAAAAAAAAAGTCTATTCAATCTGCTTTTTTAAGGCAGGGGTCGTACTCTCCGCCCTTTTTTCAGGACACTCTCAGAAATAAGAAATTTTCGAATATATTGCTATCACTATATTTATACTATAATCTCTACCTTGTATAGTCTCGGCACATTACTATAAATATATCCAGAATAATTCTACATGAAATTAGTGTTGCTAAAAAGGTGAAAATTTATTATCTATGAGAGTGCCATGAAAAAAGGGTGGAGAGTACGACCCCTGTTTTATGGAATGTAATCGTCTAAATTACAATACAATAAAATAAATCAAATAAACGTAAAGAATTTTAAAGCGTAAGTGGTCTTAAAACGTAAAAGATATTTTGGCGGAAAATTTTGAGGAAAAAAACTTTAATAAATAGTAAATTATGGCGGATTCTGCGCTTAAAAATGGGCCTGTTCGAGACGGATACACCATCTCGAACAGGTTAACTTGTAGCAGATGGTTGCACAATAGCTTCACATGTACAATAATAAGTGAAGGATTTTGTACAGTCAGCCAAAAAAAAAAACCGCCACCCCCACACCTAATTTCGCCGTAAATTATCGTAGAAACATTTGACTGGTACCGATCGATTTGTAATAACGTCTAGTTTATAACAGTGTAGTTACAGTTTGCCTAGGGGGTCGTCTACATATTAAAACTGGCATTAACTTCATTTTCTTCAATCGCAACCCCTATTTTTGACTTCATATTCAGATTTCTGAGATCAAGGCGGTTAGGAAAACATACCTATTTATATACTTTAAATAAATTCTAAATAGAGTTACGCGTGAAAATGTATTAGGGGTCCGTCTATACATTTAGAAAATATAAATCATGATCTACCACCCAGTATGCATTATTTATTGAGTTTCACACCGGAAAAATGTTTCAGAAATGTTAATTATAAAAAAAAAAAAAAAAAAAAAAAAAAAAAAAAAAATGACTAATTCACAGAACTCTCTGAGTTAGTTTATGAATTAAAAGATTTTTATTGGTTTCTATTGATTAAACATCGAATAGTTCACTTCATACGAAGAAAATTAAATAGCTTGAACAGATATTAAAATATCTATCAAAAGAAAAAAAAAAGGTAAATGGTTTTAAATTTGTTTGAAAATTCAAAATTATTTTAACTCAAGCTGCCGTATAATTGTCTGAAACGGTGGCACTCAACCTGGTTCCCACGGCCGTTTCACAGTGACAATGGGAGTTTGTTCTAATACTGCAGTACTTTCATTTTCTTTAATTTAATTGACTTTTTATAAATATTAAAACAGATTTTATTTATTTATTTATTTATTTTTGTAATTAATTATTTTTTTTTTTCGTGACATTATTAAAACTTTTACATAAATCTCCACGATATTCTTTTGCTTTTATATTTTATAATGTGTAACAAATTAATATGCAAAATAATAAATCCTACTACTTAATGGGTTGTTCTAAAATTCTACCCTTAACACTGATACCGAAGTGGGCGGTGGGTGTAGAAAGACTGACTACCCTTAATCTAAATCTTCAGTTGAAAAGGTCAAAATGTTTCATTACTTTATTTAAAAAAAAAAAAAAAAAAAAAAAAAAAAGGGGGGGGGGGAAGAAAGAAAGAAAATAATAATAATAAAATAAAATGAAAATAAATAAATAAAAAATCTGAACAATAAACTATGGGAACAGAAGCAGGGAAGCCATCTTCTGCGTGAACGATAAAAATTACGATGGCGTGTCTCCGGACCATCGTAGGGGTGCGTCCCAGACCGTCGACAATTACCCATAGCGCAGTACTAATGCGACATTAAACCCAACCTACCTACCTACCAATATATTGTGGTGTGAACTGGCGTATAAGTGATCGATTACGCATGTATTTCAGTGTGGAATGGCTTTCTTAGTAGGAAAATCTGTTTGGATTTTCACAAATATATATGATTTTAAGTTTATTTAAAATTTGCTTTGGAAGAAGATGATGACTCCTCATTTAAATGCTAATGCTGAAGGTCATGTGGATAGCGGTAAAAAGTAAAAATCTATGTTAAAGTAACATAAATTTCTCTTAAAAAAAAAAAAAAAAAAAAAGGAATAACAGTGGGCTAAAAATACCCCGGAATAAATTAAAATGTTGTTTATTCTGGTTCTGGTCAGGTGATATCACTTGTGCTAAATAGCTGGATCCGCCCTCTCTTAAGCTCAGGTTCCGCTCATCATTAAAATATTGTTTTTAATATCTGCCGCACCAAAATGTTCAAAACACAAATGCCAATTTTCATATAGTTTGAAATCTTCCCGTTTCAACTTTAAAAGCATTTAGATTAATTAATTTTATTTTGAATTTTTGAATTTAGACGATTAAAGTATTTTAAATGAAATTTCAGGATTCTGATCTATATATTTGAAAGTAATAAGACTATTCCTTTGTTTTAAATTTTTATTCCATAATAACTGTGACTTTGATTTCGTGATTAGGAAATTGAAAATAAATACTATTGAGCTATGTTCCAATAATAGATCTTATAAACTTAAAAAAAAAAAAAAAAGCAATTTTTCACTATTTATTCTGTATTAAAAAACTTTTAATAGAAATTTGATATTTTATTATGTTACATTATGGGATAAATTTTAAATAACACAAAGCTTACAAACGGTACAGTAACCAAATGTAAATATGTAACAACAAAATTTAAACAGAAAATTCATGGTAAAAAATCTTTTTTAAATTATTAAATATTCATAATAATAATAATAATAAAACGATTGTCGAATGCATAATTGCTGTTTCATGCAATCAGTTTCGCTGTACCGTGTTTTCTAAAACATGATATTTAATTAGAGGTGTACGTACTCTTGAATATTGAAATGCGAAAAAAAAGTGTATCAGGGTTAAAATAGAATTTTAGCAGCGAAAAACTAGAAAAGGATATTTAATACTTATGAAGAAAGACTTAACATATTAGGATCGGATATATATTCCTCTCTTGTACCGTAAGTCACGCCTTTTCACAAATTTTCTAAACTTTATAATATAAAACAAAATAATTTTGCATATTAGTAATTAAATCATTTAAGTTTTGTCTTCAATAATCGATGTAGTAAATACCATTGTGATTTATGCATACCAGCGTCACATATAGAGTCAAATAGGAATATGCAAATTAGTCTTTTTTTTTTAAATAGTGTTTCAGCGAATCAGAGGCGGGGCTTTTCTTTTGAAATTCTTTCACAATCCCTCGCCTACATTGTGAGAACTTTACAAAAATATGCCAATTTGTTTTATAAACATCGAAATATTGCTTAGGAAACAATAAAAATAACATAAAGGCAAATTAAAATAGTTTTCCGTCAAATAATATACAAACAATTACTTATAGAGGATACAGATTATAACAAGTGACGGCCCCCTAACAGGAATGAAAAGTGAAATATCACTGTAACTCAAAAAATAATGTTAGGAACGAGCTGTAAATTTGGAAACCCATGTTTTAGATGATGCCCGTTCTATTTTTGCAAAAATTAACATAGGTCATAATTCATAATTTTTTCAAATATGAATTTATTAATAATTTTCATAATTCAAAAAATGTTTTTTTAGCAAAAATTTGCATGGAATATGTTTGAGTCACTTCATTCTAACGAATAAAAAAAACAGAATTTAAATATCATAATTATTTCGGAAGACATGATTTAATATTTGTCACATTCATTTAACATTAGCATCCCCAAACTTTGACAGCTTATAACTCTATGAAAAATTGAGCGAAATATATAAACTATACCATTTTCCGTGATGATTTGATCCAAAGAATTCAAATAAATTATAAAAAAGGGGGGTTACCATTGAAAAAAATGAAGTTGATGTCAGTTTTAATATGTAGACGACCCCTAAGTAAAATCTAACTATAACATTATAAACTAGACGTTATTACAAACTGATCGGTACCAGTCGCATGTTTCTACGATAATTTACGGCGAAATTAGGTGGGGGGGTGGCGTTTTTTTTTTTTTTTTGGCTGACTGTACAACGAGAGATTCGGTCAGAAAACAAAAAACCATCCTAGCTGAAAAGATAATGTACTAATGTTAAGTTATAATGTGTTAACTAGTAACTTAATATTATTTATGGTCAGGTTTTTTATATAGCTTTGCTCGTTTTTCTGTTTCTTTAATATTTTTTCTATAAATTTTTGTACTTCTTTTTAAATTTCTTTTATTTTTCGGATTTTTTTAATTATTGAATTGAAATATCCACTCCCAATGCGAAAATATTTGTCATGCCTTAATACAATGTCATTTAAGTGAATTATTATTATTGTTAATGTAATTGTAGTTATAATTAAGCGCAATCTCTCCTACCCATGTGCGCAATCACTCCTACCCTATAAGGAGAGATTGCGGAAACTAGCTCTCTTGGTTTTATTACTACAGTTGTTTTAAATTACAACAGAGCAACGAAATTGCAAGGGAAATGCATAGAAGAAAGAACGATTCAAATTTATGCACCAATAGTTTAGCAAAAAATTAATATTTGGATTTTTTATATCGTTTTGTTGAATTGTGCGCAAACTCTCCTAGCTTTACCTATATATGTATATATCATATATATTATACGCTCAGAGCGGATCCCGGGAACTGTGAAAGCGAATTTTCCTTGAGATAAGGTAAATTCAAATCGAAATGTTATATCAAATCTCTAATTAGAATTTATTAAAATCGTTCAAACATTTTCCTAGAAGATCCAATTTTTGTTATATATTTTTCCAAGCAAAAGACCAACTTTCTGAAGAATAACGCAAGACAAGTTTTTCATCTTCAAAAAAAAAAAAAAAAAAAAGAAAAGAAAGGAAAGAAAAGAAAAGAAAAGAAAGAAACAGCAAAAAAGAAAAAACACTCTGATACATTTTTTGAATTGCGCCAGCGATTTCCAAGAAAACAAAATTTATGCCATATTTCTCTCGTGTGCTATGCCAGTTACCAGTGAATGCTAATTTCACTGAATACGGGCAGAGCCTGATTAAGGGGGAAGCACACATTATTTATGCTTACACCGTTATTTTTTAACAAATACTTTCCTCCTATAAAAAACAGGAAATTCACATTAAAAATTATTTTAAAAGAATTCTGGTGTCTAATAACGGTGAGTAAATTGGATTGTTTTACACCGTTCATTTCTTATAAAAATTATTTCCTCGCCGAAGCGTGGATTTTCTATGACATGAAGTAAAAAATAATTGAAAAAATATTCCGGTGACAGCGGAGATAATGTGTGCTTCCCCCTTAATCAGGCTCTGAAGATGGGGGAATTTCAGATCAAAAGAACATCTCAAAAGAGCAGTAACTCTAAATATTTATCAAAATCATTCGAGTATTTAAAAAAAAAAAAAAAAAAAAAAAAAAGTTTCTGTTTCTAGCATTTTTTCTGGGACAAGCGCGGGCTTACCTGCATAAGCTGAATATTGTAAGGAGAAAATCAAATTTTTGTGTTTACAATTAAATTGTATACTCAAAAATTCCTTAATCAGAATTTTTATCAAAATCATTCACATAATTTCTAAGAATACCATATCTCTGTCATATTTTGCCATGTCAGGAATGGAACACGGGCGCAGAATTCATACCACTATCAATGTAAGAAAATTTTCTACTTCTTAAATCAAAGATATTATAAGTAGAGAAATTTCTTAAACGGATTTCGGTATGAATTCCGCGCCCGTGTTCCATCCCTGCATGTGCGAAATGAGGATTAATAATGAGCGCTAATTTTCATGAAGATGGGGATAAATCAGATGAGTTTCACATCTCAAAAAACCCTTAATGTGAGATTTTTATTAGAATCGTTACAGCCATGTCCTAGAAAGCGAAGTTTTTGCCACAGTTTTTTAACGAGTGGAATGGGGGTTAACTGTCAAACTTAACTTTTCAAAAGATGAGGAAAATTCAGTTTGAATTTTCCTCTAAAAAAACCCCAAACTCAAATATTTATCAAAATCGTTCGAGCGTGAGTGTAAGTACAGCAGTGAACACTAACTGCCCTGGAAAAGAGGATAGTTCAGATAGATTTCTCATTGAAAAATTAAAATTGTTCGATTTATTTCCGAGAAAACCAAAATTGTGCAATATTTTGCAATGGACGCAAAAAAACTAACAGTGAACGCTAATCCTCGTGAAAAAGAGATTAAGTCAAATGAATTTGTGAAAAAATAAAATAGATAAGTAAAAATGAAATAAAATAAAATAAATATATAATAACCTTAAGTTTTTATTAAAACCGTCATAACCATTTCCTAGAAAACCCAAATTCTGCCATGGTTTTTAACCGGCGGCTGATGGGTTAGCAGTGAATGCGAACTTTCCTTAAGGTTGCTGTGTACCCGCCATCTTAAATATTCAAGGTTCCATGTTAACCTATTGGGAAATTTAGTCCTTTTATAATCAATATAAAAATGCTTAAAAGTGAATAAAAGGGGTATGACAACCCCTATATATATATGGCAATATCTGTGTGCCTGTGTGTGGACAGCGTAACGCAAAGATGGTAGCTTGGACAATCACGTGAATCGGCACGAAGAAGCCCTCCGAGGGGTTCTAGTGCACGTCAAAGCCAGAATTTCAAATTTTATATTAATTGTCTTTTAACTAATTAAATTATGAAGATAATAACCTCATAATAGCTTTAAAATTAGCCATTTCAATTTTAGCTAGAATTTAATTGTTGCCAAAAATATTTGCGAGTTTCTATTCTTTTCTTTTTCTTTTTCTCTTTTCTTTTCTTTTTCTTTCTTTTTTTTTTTTTTTTTTGACGTAAGAATAAATACATTTAATTAAACATAGGGAAGACCGGGGTTGGTTGTGCCAGGGGGCAGGTAGTGCCATAGGGTTTCCTGAATGAGCCGGTAGGTTGCAGAACCCGTCGCGCTATGTGAGTGAACAAGTTGATTATTTTAATGTGCTGTGTATGTTTGAAAGTATAGCGTTGCGTTGTTTTCGAGATAAAATTATTTATCGTGTTTTCTATTGAAAAAGTAAATTTTGTGACCTACGTTAGAATCGTCATTGTCACGAGGGATCGTGAGGTATGTAAACTTTCTTAACATTATTTGAATATTTATATTTTGAGCTGTTGTTCTATGTATTTCATTTGTTAATGATAACAACTTTCCGGAAACTAATGGATAAAGTTCAAAACGGCGTAACGTCGGGCTAGTTGTGACGAAGTGTAGAAGTCATGTTGTGATGTGTCTCTGCTTGCCCCGGCATGATTTTTAATGCAGGTTTCTATATTTCAGGAAAAATTGTTTAAAATTACTACTGAAAGAGCTAAAGTTACTTTAGAAGATTGTGAGAGGGCTGCAATAGAAGTAAATTCTAGAAAACCTTATTGAAAAAGGTTTATTGGAAAACCGAAAAACTGTTTCGTGTGAACAGAATGTCACTCCTTAGATATATGAATAAACAGAAGAGTATTAATATGGAAGAAAATATTGAACTGGGATATAAAAAACCACAACTGATATTCACACTATAGGAAAAGGTCAAACAGTGCATCACACACACACACACACACACACAAAAAAAAAAAAAAAAAAAAAAAAAAAAAAAAAAAAAAAACTACGTTATTAAATAAAATTAAGTAGCAGGAATCGTATACCTCTGAAGATGACAAAAATTGCTTATGTCTAGTTTGCTAGAAGCAATACAAATTTTCTAGATCCGAAGAAAACTGGGTGCAATGCATGACATGTAAAAGATGGGCTCATGTCAAATGTACCGAAAATGAAACTTATTACATTTATATTAACTACAAACTGCAAACTGCAAATCAGACGCTGAAATAAGCGATGAGAACGAATGATTAAAAATATAGGTAGGTCTATAGGATATACACCTACACGTTGTAGTAAGCTACCGAGTCAAAGATCAATACGGCCAAACCTTTTTGTTAGCCTACTTTTTAATTCTTTCCTGATTAACACAGTTTTTTTCCTTTATTTCTATTGTTAAGTGTCTCTAAATTTAGTTTTATAAAAGACTAGGAGTTTACAAGTGTTAGTAATTTAACTCTTTTTTTTTCATTTGGTTTAAAGAGTTTTAAAAATATTTAAAGTGTTTTTATTGTGGTAAGAACGATGTAAGTGAACAAAATTTTCATTGTTGATTTAAAATATCGCATTTTATTACCTTCCTCACATACTTTATACACGTTACATCGTGTTTGTATATATAATTTGTATGTCACAATGTGCCCTAAGCATGTCACTACTAGTCCCGCTACTGGGCAAGTTGTGAAAAATTTCGACGTTACGCAGAATTCAATTTATGGTATGAAAAACGTTAGTAATAGTAATGATAGTTTTATAAATATATTACGCAAGGTTTACTCTATGGTGTGATATATTAAATGTTACACTTCAGTTCAAAACTTACAGCTAATATAAAAAATGACGAAAACGTCACTACAAGCCCCGGTCTTCCCTAAACAATAAAAATTATAAAAAATTCAGTTATGCATCTTCAAAAATTGATTTCATTATCACTTTAAAAATTTTATACATATTAATAAAGCGCTAACATATTTTATGATGTTGATATATGTTGTTCTAAAGGGATTTTTATTTTTAAAACAACTTTTTATTTTATATTTTAACTGCCAAGTTGTTAAAAAAAAAAAAAAAAAAAACTCTCAATCTCAATGTAACTGAATATTTGTGTGTGACCCTGTAAATCTAATGCTAGTTATACCACATTCCGTAGAAAGCATTCTTTTGTGCATACGAATAACGTATTTCAATTTTATTAAGATTTGTTCAAAGTAAAGTTATTAAAATTTGGTTTACGGAAATACCTCTCGTAGAACAAATGCTTTGAAATTCTTTCGTGTGTCCCTGTACACAAACCAGTGGTGGTATTTAAACCATTTTCTACAGTAAACATCCGATAGTGAACTTGACAAACATACTTCATTTTCATTGAAATTTATTTAAAATAACGGAATTAAAACACAGTTCATAAAAGTACATCTCATAGAACACAATGGTTTGGAATACTTTTGGGTGTCCCTGTATACACACCAGTGATGGTATTTACTCCTTAGAGAACATTCGATAGTGGACTTGAATACCATATTTCAATTTCCTTAAGCTTGTGTAAAGTAACGGCATTAAAATATGGTTTGTAGAAATACCTCTCATAGAACACAAAGCTTTGGAATATTTTCGGGTGTCACTGTACCCAAAACAGTAAAGGTATTCACTCAATTTTCAATAGGAAACATTCGATAATGAACTTGAATAACGTTTATCAGTTTCAAGAAATTTTATGAATATTTACGGGAGTTAGATCGCGAACAACAGACAGACAGACAAAACCGAACACTTTTCAACCCTGTTATAAAGTGTTAAAAACCATTAAAAATATAAACATAATATGAAGGATTCTTATAAATTAACGGAAAAGTGCAACCAATAAAAGTATTAGCGAAATAGGTACTGAAAATTCCCTCTTTTTATACAAGAATTAAAAGAAAAAAAAAATGAAAATATGGCGACAAAAGTTTAAAAGCCGCCATGGGAAAGATATAATAAAGCTGTGTAGCATGAGTTTTACTTATTTATTTATTATATATATAAGTCACTACGCTAATTTAGCATACAAATGGGTGCTATGGGTGACTGACCATAAGTGATAATATTTTTTTCAATACTGTTCATTTTCAATAATACTTTTCAAAATGAAATATTTACATTGCAGTTATTCAAGATTTTTTGTAAAAACACTATCCTATTCAATATTATCTTTTACGAAAATGGGTATTCCATATCTCCCTTGCTTCATAACTATTCCATATTACCCGCTTGGTCCCTATTACTCGAAATTAGATTTCTTTTCCCTTAACTAAAAATTTTGCATGTAAACTCTCTTTTTTGTAACATAAAATGATCAAAAGATATTAACAACACTTCAAGCTTTGCAATAGTCGAATCGATAATGATTCAAAATAGTGTTATAGAAATGGTCAAATAGAAATGGTATTCAATGATTACGTACTTTCCTCTATACATTTTATGTAAGAAACAGTCCATTGTTTGTTAGTTTCAGAGTTTATCAGATAGGAGATATAAAATAACATATTTTTTCATAATGCAATCTTACAATTTATTTCCCACAGGCGAAACTTATTGTTAAATGTGTAAAACACGCATATCTGTTAAAATAATTACTTCTTTTCGAAATAATATATTTATATTTCTGTAGTGATAAGTATAAAGGATTTAAGTCCATATTCTTGATTTTTCAGGAGACGAAAAATAAAGTTTAACTAGCTAAAAACAAATCAGAAGAATGGATTAGGGAAAAGGTATTTCGTTGATTTTTACCCTTTATACCATTCAGTGGTTGTCAACCTTCATTTAATAACGGGAAAAATTGAATTAAATATTTTATACCATACATGAATGGTAAATTTCTAAATTGGTCCTTTTTTTACCAATGGATTTTCTCAAAGACTAAATGACATAGAATTAAATCCTTTATACCAGTCGATAGAGAATTTTTTTCTGAGTCTGACTATGTACTTAACTCAAAATCGACATTTTTGGACTTAAATCCTTTATACTTATCAGTACAGATTTAATACATGATAACAAAACAGTTTTTAATTTTAGAAATAACAACCGGAATTTATAATTGAATTTGTTAATGTATAATAATATTTGCAGAGCGTGAAAGTCGAACCAGGCTATTGTTTATAAAGACATTCTTGAAAGTTGTGTGAATCGCGCAACGAATTATATGAGAAAACAATTTCTTCCGTGTTTTCGCGGGCTTCTATTTTGTTTGCTAGTAAAGAGTTATCCATGCTGGGTGATAATTTCTCATTTTTTTTTCCGTTTTATTATAACTAAGGAATTAAAAATCAACACGTGGAGAATACGGAATAATTGGGTAAAATGGAATACCGTTATATCTCACTTGTACGGTGCTGCAACCTATCGAAAGCACGTCATACGTCTTCATTGGGCTTCAAATATGAACAGTTGTTCCCCTTGTGCCAGCGAGAAGAGTAGTTTTTTTTTTAATACACCTTATTTGGTTTATCGCAATTAAGATTTTTGGAGGTATACTTTAGGAATTCTGTAATCTATTTACGAAGCAGTAAAATTAGGGAAAACCTAGTGTCATTTCCAATAGAGTAGTTGAGTTAGTTAGTGATCTGATTCCCAAGGTCTTATTTCTACCAACATGTGGTTGGGGTCAGGGCCTGATTAAGGGGGAAGCTCGCTCATACCGGAATATTTTTACAATTATTTTTTACTTCATGTCATAGAAATTCCACGCTTTGACGAGGAAATATTTTTTATAAAAAATGAACGGTGTAAAACAATCCAATTTACTCACCGGTATTAGACACCAGAATTCTTTTAAAATAATTTTTAATGAAAATTTTCTGTTTATTATAGCAGGAAAGTATTTGTTAAAAAATAACGGTGTAAGTATAAATAATGTGTGAAGCGCGAGCTTCCCCCTTAATCAGGCCCTGGTTGGGGTTCATTTATTCTCCAAGATGTCAGTCCGAGTAATATGGAATACCAACTATTCCATATTGTTTGCGATTTTTGTAAAACGTGAGTGATGATAATGTTTTTAATAATGTTCATTTTGAATAATTCTTTTTTCAAAACAAATTGTTTACATTACAGTTATTCAAGATTTTCTATAAAAGTACTATCATATTTGATATTATCCTTTAAGAAAATGGGTATTCCATATTTCCTTTCATAACTGTTCCATATTACCCGCTTGATCCCTATTACACGAAATTAGCTTTTTTTTTAACTAAAAATTTTTCATGTAAACTCTCTTATGTGTAACATAAAATTATCAAAATACATTAATAACACTTTGACCTTTGCAATAGTGGGATCTATAATGATCCAAAATACTTCAGTTTATTATGGTGAATTAAAATAGAAATAGTATTCCATGATTACCTGCTTTCCTCTATACCTTTTATGTAAGAAACAGTCCATTGTTTTTGAGTTTTGAGTTTTAACAGATAGCAGATATAAACATATTTTTCCATAATGCAATCTTAAAATTTATTTCCCACAGGCAGAACTTATTGTTAAAAGTGTAAAACTCGCACATCTGTTAAATTAATTACTTCCTTTGGAAATAAGATATATTTAATACATAATAAAAAAACAGTTTTTTGATTTTAGAAATAACAACCGGAATTTAAAATCGAATTTGCTAATGTATATTAATATTTGGAGAGCGTGAAAGTCGTATATAATGACGACTCTGAAGCATTCTTGAAAGCTGTGTGAATCACGCAGTGTATTTAATGACAGAAATTTTTTAGCGTATTTGAGATTTCACCGTTTAATGAAGTGTTACGATGGTGGGGGACAATCTCAATTTTTTTTTTCTTTTTTGCCATTTCATTATAATTATGGAATACAAAATCTACACGTAGAGAAACGGTGTCGAATATGGAACAATTGGGTAAAAAGGAATACCGCTATATCTCACTTGTACGGTGCTGCAACCTATCGAAAACACTCCATACGTCTTCATTGGGCGTCAAATATGAATAGTATAGTTTCCCATGTGCCAGCAAGAAGAGCAGTTTTTTTTTTTTTTTTTTTTTTTTTTTTTAATACACCTTCTTTGGTTTATCACGATTCAGATTTTTTGGAGTAGGTAGGTGTTTTGGATTAGTAGTTCAGATTTTTTCTGGATTTTTTCAGATGTATTAGAAATTCTGTAATCTATTTACGAAACAGTAAATTTAGTGAAAACCTAGTGTCATTTCCGATAGAGTAGTTGCATTAGTTAGTAATCTCATTCCCATGGTCTTATTTCTACCAACATGGTGTTGGGGTTGATTTATTCTCCAAGATATATGAGTTCGAGTAATATGGAATGCCATGTTTGAGATCTTTGTAAAACATGAGTGATGATAATTTTTTCAATACTGCTCATTTTCCCTAATTCTTTTTCAAAATAAAATGTTTACTTTGCCGTTATTCAAGATTTTCTGTAAAAAAAACTATCCTATTTGATATTATCCTTTAAGAAAATGAGTATTCATATTTCCCTTCATAACTATTCCATATTACGCGCTTGATCCGTATTACTCGAAATTAGCTTTTTTTTTTCTTTAACTAAAACTTTTTCATGTAAACTCTCTTTTTTGTAACATAAAATTATCAAAATACAGGGTGTCCATAAATTATCTTTACAACTTTGAAATTTAATAACTTTTGAAATAAAAAAGATATTCACATTCTGTGTTCTGCAGTTATTAGTGCATCTCATAAAGTTTTTTTTCTGTTTTGGTTAGCCAGTTGTAACTGAGCATGTGGAACCCACAGGAGAAAGCACAATGTGTGGCATGGTTCATTGAGAGCAAATCGGACACACAAGTTCAATGCAATTGCAGGACCAAATTTGGCAAGGCGCCACCATCCAGACCCACCATCCGTGCATGGCACACCAGCTTCATGACCACAGGCTCAGTGTTACATAAGAAAGGAGCATAAGTGATGGAACTGTTGAGAGCGGGTTCGCGAAGCATTCCAGTGCAGTCCAAAAAAATCAGTTCGTTCGGCTGCTACACAATTAGAAATACCCATATCAACAGTCCACAAGGTGCAAAAAAAACTTTATGAGTTGCACTAATAACTGCAGAACACAGAATGTGAATATCTTTTTTATTTCAAAAGTTATTAAATTTCAAAGTTGTAAAGATAATTTATGGACACCCTGTACAATAACAACACTTTAAGCTTTGCAATAGTAGGATCGATAATGATCCAAAATACTTCAGTTTATTATGGTAAATTCAAATGTAAATAGTGTTCCATGATTACCTACTTTCCTCTATAGATAGAGAAAAGACCTTTTATATAAGAAACAGCCCATTTTTTGTTAGTTTCTCAGTTTTAACATATAGCAGATATAAGCGTATTTTTCCATAATGCAATCTTAAAATTTATTTCCCACAGGTGGAACTTATTGTTAAAAGTGTAAAACACGCTCATCTGTTAAATTAATTACTTCTTTTGGAAATAAGATATATTTAATACATAATGAAAAAACAGTTTTTAATTTTAGAAATAACAACCGGAATTTATGATCAAATTTGTTAATGCATAATAATATTTGCGGAGTGTGGAAGTCTTAATGGAATCTTGATCAGTGAAACGTTCTTGAAAGTTGTGTGAATCGCGCGACGTATTAAATGAAAGAAAAGTTTCTTGCGGGTTTCTGTTTTGTACGTTTAATAAAGACTTTATCAATGCTGGGTGACAGTTTCTTACTCGGTGACTTTCTCATGAGTTTGGATGTATGTTCTAATGGTGTTTTCGTGTTTACTAAATTAAAAATATGAGGTTTTTTCGGAAATTAACTTACATTTAAAAAATATATGTATATGAAAGGATTTTTATTTCATTTAAAAAGCATTGTGTTCAATCTAATCTATTGATAAATTAAGAAAATTATCAAACCGTACATCATATAATCATCATTCTCCTTCAATCCAAATCGTGTTCTTTACCTCTTCTAATGATAATTGGTTTTAAGCAATGTAGTATAATTTTCTACTATTATAAATTGGCAATTTCTTAACGTACAAGCAAGTTTATCTAAAATATTTAGTAATGACAGTGAGCAAAGTTTATCAAAAATTACGATACAATATCAGTAACATTTCTTTTCTTTAAATTTAATGCTGAAACCACAGTTGTCAATTTAGCACATTTTAGCTATCGAAAATTTTTAATAAAAAACTTTATTTTACTTAATCATTGAAACCCGTTATAGTTCACTGATTAAATAAAATAAATATATCTATTAAAATTTTTTACAGTAGCCAAAAGGCGCTAAGTTGGCAACTATGGTTCAAACTTTAACTCTGTGATATTAGAATAATATCTTTGTATTCGGTATATTAGTAACGCCTCATAAACTATCAGGTATCGGATACCTATAGATATCCGATAATATCTGAGAACAACTGTTTTATTAACAGGTAAATTACGAAAAAAAAAAATCGCATTTTTTGTACCATACATACTCTGCATATGGGATACAACTTTATTTTTCCTGAAAAAAATATCTTAAAGTTACATGAATACCGAGATATGTGATAAATCTGTTACATAGGATACAAAGAATGTTTCTGATACTCATGCGTTTGCTGGGATGGTTTTACATTGAGTTGAATAAATTTCATGTTATAATAAAAAATGGAATTAAGATTTTTTGTTCAGGTAAACATTATATCATCATAAATATGCGTGCTATTTAGATACAAATTAATACAAATAATTGAATGGGATTCATAATCATATGTCACAGCGACAACGCCTTTTACATGGTAATCATAAGTATTATTTTTTATTATTTAACCAGAATTGCCAATATATATAATTTATTCCGGAGCATTCTTAACCCCACCCACTTATCACGCCAGTAATTTTGTGGAATATCTCTCTTCAATATAATAATATCTATCTTCTTTTATCATGGCACATAATGTAAAAAATAAGTAAATATTTCTAAATGAAAATACTGGTAGCAAAAAACGTGAAATTTTCTCTTCTTTGAATGTGTCCTGAAAAAAAAATGAGCCGAGACTTCGAGATCTGCTAACAATGCTCCGGACTAAATTATAAAAGTTGGCAACTCTATTTTTCTTGCTGTCTATCTTCTATTGCCATAAATACAAAACCTTCACTGAAATATATGTAGTTTAACATGCTCTTTACACGATTAAAATTTCAAGAAAACTCGTTAAGAATATTTTAACATATTCTACAAAATGCCGAAATTAGAAAGTGTCTAAATAATTTTGCCTACACAGTGTAGTTTTACAGTGCAGCAACATATCCTAAAACTAGCAGTGAGGACGCGTCCAAAATATTTGAGGGATGCCAGCTTGTCCGATAGTTTGAAATTTATAAGTCATCCAGTAATTCTACGCTCTGTTATTGCTCGTTTTCTCTGAATCAGATGACTGTCACCCCTATTTTACCACTGGACTCGTTGATTTAGCACTTGCGCAGATGTTTCCATGGTTTCATGAAATGAGGTCGAAGAATAAAGTGTGTGTCGCCTTCAACAGGTTCTTAATCTTTCTTTACATGGCATTTCTTAAACATTTGCTAGCTATAACTGTTTTGGCCTAAAAAAAAACATTTTTTTCAAATGGCATAAAATGCAACAGTGGTGGACATGTATAACCCAATAAAAACTCGTTTATCTTTTAAATGTTTGTTTATAAAACAAATTTGATTGGAAATATATATGTCATTAATGAAATGTATTTTCTATTGCATAAAAGTTCTAACATATGGAAAAATATATAAACTTCTATCAGAATCTAAAAAAAAATTATTTCTTAAAATTTTAACAATTTCAACTGACTAATGTGAATTATAGAGCTTCAATTAACAATTTTCCAACCGCATGTTTTTGTCTTTTTGACAGTAAGGTCCGCCTGTGGGCGTTACTCTTCCAAGTTACAATATTTCAGAACAGAATTTTTTGTATTCACATTTATAATAGAATGAGTATACATTATAATTTTACTCTTTCTAATCAAAGTATCTGTATCGATCGTATATTGTTTGTACAAATATGAATATTGGGTATATACTTCTGAAATAAATAACCTACAAACTGCGAAGTAAACGCCCACTGGCGAAGTTACAGATTTCCAAATTATGTGAATCTACGTCAGCGGTGTGAACGTCATGTGAACGTATCTACGTCGCGAAAGTGTTAAAATGTTATTGTTAAACTAAATCTTAATTCGCAAATAGCATTTTAATCACAACTTTGTATTATAATCTTATAAATTTATAAGCTAATTAGTTTTGCTTTCCGATATTTTTCTGATGTCACTGGAGTCTTTCGCGCCTTGCAAATCTTTAGAGCTTTTTCAGGAACTTAGCGAAATTCCTTACGTTCATTCTGCTTTTTATTGTTTGACCATAGCCTCCTAAACGTGGCTCGGAAACCTCGTGGCCTTCCACGTGGCTCGGAAACTTGTCAACAGTTGAAGCGGTAGACAGCGCCACCTGGTACAAATTGCAGCGAATTTTTTATTCAACTGTCACCAATAATTTTAAGAAGTGATATATGATATATATAATCGACGTTTCTTCGATTCTATTCGCCTTTTATGTATATCAATTCCCACTTTGAGAAGTTTTTGGTGGCTTTTGAATAAAAAAGTCGTACAGTCTGTACCAGGTGGCGCTGTCTAACGCTTGAATTGTTGCCAAGTTTCCGAGCCACGCGGAAGGCACCTAGTTTAGGAGGCTATGGTTTGACCAAAGCTGTATTATTATTATTATTATTATTTCCCGCTGGTATGCGCTATTCATCTTTTTTTTTTCTTTTTCTTTTTTTCTCATTTGTAATTTTCGTTCTTCTTGTTGCCTTCATTCTGTTTTTCTTTTCATTTTCCAATTTTCTAATTAATTAATTTAATACACACACACACACACATATATATATATATATATATATTTGACTATGTTGTTTCAGTAAGCATTTCCATAGCGATATTATTTAGACAGTACTATATAAAATTTTCGCCTTCATATCCCGTTGCAGCCTAGGAAACTTAAAATTCTCTTAAACTCACCAAAATTCCTTAATATTTTTATTTTCCGATCAATTGCTTTAATATTCTGAATATTGTTAAATTAATTGTTGAATTGTGAGTGTCGTTTCTGAAGATTCAACAAGCAGCATCACAGAATGTATTTTATTTCACTGCCTGATTTGATTAAAGCGTCCAAAATCACCAGGCCAACCCATAGTTCGTCCTTTCTTGTGTACGCTCCCCTTCTTGTTAAAACTATAAACTGTGGGTTCTACAACTGACTTCCATCTGGAATACCATGCATCTGTTAAACCCCTTAACGCGCGCTGTCCTCGCTACGAGGACGCAAAATTTAAGATCCAGCTGCAAAAATTCATCCCGGAAATTTTTTAGCTAAAAAATATACGTTTATAACATATCAGAAAAGGCCAGTTTTTTTAACCTTAAAATTAAAAATTTCTTTTAGTTTAATTTAGTTCATGAATTCCGGTGGCAGTATAATTTAAATGATCCGAATTGTCTTGCTCCGCAAAGGGTTAAATCATAGGTACCAAGTCTCCCGTTTTTCAAGGGAGACTTCATACTGGATTTTTTTTTTTTTTTTTTTTTATTATTGTTTGTAGTTTGCTTAATCGTCGAAATTGAACATGACAAATTCCTTTTTAGAGAGTTGTAGTAAATCAGATTTAAAAATTGAAAAGCATAGAAGCTATGCTTAAATGTTTTAACATACACAATTTTTATTTATTTCTATAATTATTGTTCCATTTATGACTGAAAAATAAACTCTCTCATAATTTAAAATTATTGCAGATTACTCCCTTCAAAAAATAGGAAAAATAAATGAAAAGTTCTCATCAAATGGATGAGAAATATTATCTTTAAATAAAGAGAATTTTTCGCACGAGAATTTTTGTAGAATATTTCTCTTCAATGTGTGATAACGATTATACAAGAAGGAAATAATTCTTCAAGATTACTGATATAAAAAAGGCGGGGCTAACAATGCTCCTCAATAAATTATAAAATTTGGCAAATCTGCATCATACCATACTTGCCAACCTAACTAGGAAGATTCTTAGTCCCGCCCATTTCCGCCTTTTTTTTCACACCAGTCTTTTTTTAGAGTAGGGAAGAGGGGATAAATGGGACATTTTTCATGTTTTTACAAATAACGTTCACCATATGTAATTCAGAATTTTGTAACATTGCTCATAAGTACACTTCAGTAATCAGTTACAAATAAACATACTAACTTTAATAAAAAAGTTATCATTTTTAATAAATAATAATTGTTTTTTTACATGCATGTGCATTGTCCCATTCATCCCCACCTATGGGAATAAATGGGACAGGACTGGAATTAACAAAGAAAAGAAAACAAAATGGAAAGTAAATGAATTTTTAAAGTTAAATTTGTTTATGTAATTTTATTACACACTATGAAGTTCCTGAAATTAACAACTCAAATTAGCATCAAGGGGCAAAAGTCCTTTGGTTCGCAAGGTTCCTAGTGCTCTATGTTTTGGTAATTTAATCTAATAAGATCTAATGTAAAAATATATAAATAAATAAGACACTAGAGAGATATAAATCATTATAATAGAGTACAAATTATCCAGATAAATTTTTGTTTCCGACTGATCGGGAAAAATAAGCATTTTATTCTGTATTACATTAATAATCACCAGGATTTATTTAATTAGCCTGATTGAAATTGTGATTTTAATGCAATTATTATTAGTTTATTTATTTATTTTTTTTAATTATTTATATTATGGATTTAAGTTGCATTGAATATTCTAACTTATAATTTTTTCAATCATAATTATTTTAAACAAAAATCAGAACAATTAATTTCAATCTATTTTTCTCTAAATCCATGCTACTTTTATAATTCCATGTTATAACTATTGAGCTATAGGTTATAAAAATATTGAAAATCTATTTACGATTTGTTTTAATATAGTTCTTGTGTACAATTTTAAATTAGCACATAGTGGGGAATGTCCCATTCATTCCCACCACCACATGATCATATAAAACATGAAATAGGCCTAAGGAACAATTGTCAATATTCTTCTTGAATATCATAAACACAATAAAAGATTATGCCTTTTCAGCATATATGAGTTATATTAACTTTAAGCAAATAGCTAATTTTTAACTACTATCTAATTGAATCAGTAAAAACTTACTCTGGAAGCAGAAAAAGACACTTTATTTATTTATTTTATTTTATTTTTATTTTTATTTTTATTTATTTTTATTTTATTTATTTATTTATTTATTTATTTATGTTTTGCCCTTCAATAGTCAGCACAATTCTGAATCTACACTTGATGAACTACACTTTTTGAAACTACACTTGACAGCTTAGTACTGCCATATATCAGAAAAATTGTCAAGTTTCTAGTGCTTGCAAAACATAAAAATTTTGCTATTGTCCTATTCATCCTGCGTCCCTTTCATCCGCACGCTCCCCTACTTTTCTTCTTATTTAATCTTAAATATATTTGAAGAGAATTCCTCTAAAAGTTAAGTGGTCTACAAAAGGGGAAGTAACTAACAATCTTCCGGATTATGTTGACAAGTATGTCATACTGTGTTATACACCCGAATAATTCAAATGCTCATGATAGTATCTTTATGAAAGGTAAAAATGCCATTTAATAAAAAATTTGTACAAAGGTAGAATATTTTCTTTTAAGTTACTTTTCTTGAAAGCAATATGGAAAATAATATTATAAATTTAAAAATTCTCCTTCTAGTTTTGGATTTAAAAAAAAATCATTTTCAGAGAAATAATCCATTATTAATAAACACTCATGTCCATAAATTAAGGATAATTCAGATTGACACTGAAATCGAACTTTAATGCAAAAATTTCACCTTTAGAAATACCACACACATCTTTAAGAATAATATGCAAATTATAGGAAGTCATCAGATGACACCGAAATGATGTTACAATGACGAAAGTGTAAGAAGGGGGTAGATAAGGAATGGGAGCAAAGAAGGAAAATTGTTCACAAGAGTTCTGTGTGCTGCTCAGTGCCACAACCGAATGGTTATGACACAGAGGACGCATGCAGATAATTTTTTACATGGTAGAATTATTGGCCGACTAGAATGTGGGCGTACTCAGATAGAAGTATCGGGCGAACTTAGAATAGCCCAAAGCGTCATCTCTAGGCTTTGGCAACGATTCCAAAATGATGGAAATGCCAGTCGACGATACAGTACTGGTCGGTCCCGAGTTACAATGCCGAATGACCACCGGTATTTGGCAGTAACTGCCAAAATAAGCAGATAAAGCACAGCATCAGACCTGTCTCGTCAGCTGTCTGCAGCCACGAGTGCCACAGTTTCAAGACAAACCGTGTATAGACGTTTGGGAGATATTGATATATATGCTCGCAGGCCTGTTAGATGTGTTCCACTCACGGCAATGCACTGTGCCAACGGTTAACTTGGAATAGAGAACATGCAATGTGGACAGCGGCACAGTGAGCTTGTGTGATGTTTTCCGACGAGTCCAGATTTAGCTTGCAGTGTGATTCACGCCAGACTTTCATATGTAGAACGTCAGGTACCCATTACCACCAAAACAACATCATTGAACGACACCGTTACTGTGGGGCAAGAGTGCTCGTTTGGGGAGGGGTGGGGGGGATCATATTGGGCACCAGAATCATGTTCAAATCGGATGAATGATGGGCCAAATTTATCGGGACATCATTCGGGAACAATATGTACGCTTGTTTTGGGGTGCCATGAGCCCAGAATTTGTGTTTATGGATGACAATGCGCGTCCTCACCGTGCAAACGTTGTACACGGATGCCTACAATCTGAAGTTATCACCCGCATGGAATGGCCAGCATTCTCACCTGACTAGAATCCGATAGAGCATGTGTAGGGCATGCTTTTCCGACGAGTTGTAGTCCGTCAACCACCTCCTACGTGTGTACCGGAACTTCGGAGAGCATTGCTTACTGAGTAGAGTAATCTTCCCCAAGATCAGATAAATAATTTAATACTCAGCATTCCTAGGCGTTGTAAGGACTGTATTTCATCATCTGAGAGACGTACAATGTATTAACCGTCATACCAACCATGTAATGTTAAGTTTTTGTAAGGGAGATATTTTTTGTAATTGCTTCAGGGGGCAAAAATCATAGTTTTTATAAATGGTATCTTACACAAACCACCTTTTTTTGTTCCTGATCTTTTGTTTATTAAATGGACTTTATGAATAAGTCATGTTTATTTTGCTTCTGAACCTTTATTTGCTTCAGCTAGCATTATCCTTAATTTATGGACATGAGTGTAATTGTTCAAAAAGTACAGTTTTAGAAATACTTTTAAATTTTTACTGCAGTGCTAGCTGAATTTTACATAAGTCCATCTATTCTACTATTTTTTTTCACTACCATTAGAAATTCTAAAAAATAGTCACAAAGTTTAAAAAACTGCTTTTATTTCGAAAGAAGGGTACCATGAAAGGTTTTGAGAGACATCTATGATTTAAGCACAGTGAGAAAAATCTTTATGTATCTCTGTCTGTCGTGAATTAAAAAAAAAGAAAAAGACCTTTTTAATCTGAATAAATTTATGCTATAGTAAAATTTTCTTTATATTTTTCTTTATTTATTTATTTTGGAAATATATGTTTACTTAAAGCGTTTGGTATTGAAATTCTATACAAATGTTCTCTTTTCTGTTAAATATTTCAAAGATTCACAGGTAGTTTTAAGACAAATAAAATATATTTTATCCCAAATTTTTGAATGAAATAAAAGACAGCGAAATTTATTTCGAAGTATTTTATTTATATTATTTGTGCAAGGAAACAAAGGCCTATATTCTAGACCACGTATTAAAATACGATAAATAAGAATCTTATTCCAGCTACTATTCTACCGTTAAATAATGTTCTTTTATTTAATTAACATTTTCTGGTTTCAAGCAAGAACTCCCGGAGGAAAGTACGAAATCACTGTTTGTCATTTACAGCTAGATAAATCTGAAGAATTTCTATTTTATTTAAAAACATTTATTTTCTTACAGTACATTACTATAAGAAAATTACAGTGTACAGTAATTCTTACGGCACATTACTGTCAGAATTTCTGTACTGTACTTACTTTAATTAAATAACAATGTAATGCTTTCATTATTCTTTATAATAAATATTAAATAATGAAACTATGGCCTAAAGCAGTTTTCTTAACTTTTGAGCGTACGACCCTCTCATAAAATACATTTTTCAGCACCGAGAAAATCCTATTCATAGTTGGCCCCCAACCGTGGTCGAGAAGTTCTTCTCTCGAAAGTGTAGATGGAAGGTCTCGGGTTCGAATCTAGAATACGCTCGTCGGCTTAGCCATTCGAGTTTTCCATGTTTTTTTTTTATTTTGTTTTTCGAAACTCGCATGAATACCTTATAAAGACCCCCTATGGAGGACATCCCACTCAGGCTTAGGTAACGAGTGTAGACAATCAACCTAATCAGTGTTGTCAGACTTGTTTTTCGTTATTTTTTATTTATTTATTTATTTTTTTTTTAATAATGGAGTTACCAATAATTTTGAGAAGTGATATTTGAAATACATAATAAAAGATTAATCTTCGAACTGATTAGGCAACCGTTACAATTAAAATTTAGTGGTGGATATTTAATAAAAAAAAAGTTCATAAATCTGGAAACAGTGGACCTAATTCCCCACACAAGCACCAGCATTTTATAAGTTTATTCTAATAGTCTAAATGTGTATTTTATATTTTATTACGTGATAATGTAATTTGTTTTGCTTTCCTTTCAGAAAATTAGTCAGTTTTTGAAATTATATATTCTTTTCCATGTGCTCGCTTCTTATAATCCCAATCCCAATGTTTCCAAGTTTTAGGCTGACAATCGCTGACCTAACGCATATGAAAAAGAAATATAAAACAAATCAATCTCTACCTAATGACAGATTTCCAACGAAACGTAAGATATAAAATTAAGGAAACGTCGATTATGTATATCATACATCACTTCTTAAAATTAATGGTGACAGTTGAATAAAAAAGACGCGCAATCTGTACCAGGTGGCGTTGTCTACCGTTTGAACTTTTTCCATGTTTCCTAGCCACGCGGAAGGCATCTAGTTTAGGAGGCTATGGTGGTACACTGTGTTGCCAGATCTGGCAGATTTTTTCTTCAATAATCACCAAGAACTTTTAGAAATGATATTTGATATACATAATAAACTATCGGTCTTCGAAGTGATTAGGCAAACGTTACAATTAAAAATTATTAGTGATTATTGGATAAAAAATCCGCCAAATCTGGCAACTCTGGTTGCACACTTAGAAAGTTTAGTTAACAAATCATTTAAGCTTTCACATTGTTACTCTTTACATATCCAAACATAAATTCTTTATGCACATGGATATTTAATACCTTATATAATCAATAGAAGTTAGGGAAACTGATTGTACATTTTTCATCTTATTTCATATCGTCTAGACATCATGTATGTGCTCAGAGTCTCTGAAGGTTATAGTCTGACCCTGATTTTACATCATAATACTCAGATAAAATTAATGAATTATAACAAAGAGTAATTGAATTAGGAATACTTTTGTAGCATTGTGTAGTACCGATTTTACCCTTGATAACGACAGTGATTAGTCTTTATATGGAGTGAAGAAGACACTGAGAGGGATGGAAAACATATTCACCCAAGTTCTTAAACAATATTCAGGAAGATTAGATGGAGAGTGATCTGAGGTGCGGACATGTATCGCGATTCCATCTTAGACAAACATGATCGGACTGATGTTATGGGATATTGATAACTAGGAATGTGTATATGGCTGTTTAGATATGATTCGTCAGCGATGACACGGTGCATTATTTTGCTCAAAAACAACATTTGTAGTCAGCTAATGACGTGAACTCACAGGAGCAGATAATTATCAAATATATTTCAATAACGTTCACCAGTGAGAGACGATTTTTGACGTGCCAGAGGTCCTACTTCAGTCCATATAAACATTTCTCAAACGAGAATGTTACCCATACTTGCCAAATTCCTAATTAATATTCCGTAGTATTGTTAGCCCCGCCCTTATTTCTACACCAGTAAATTTTTAGAGTAATATTCTTCAAATGCAATTACGATCAAATAAGAAGAAAACTACTTTAAAAAGATACTGGTGTCAAAAAGAAGGCGGGGCTAACAGTACTACGGAATATTAATTAGTATGTTGGCAAGTATGATGTTACCATATCCAGCTAAAAGAATTCATTGCTGGCAGTAGGTATCCATTGTCTGATTTATGGTGTTTACGACGAAATATATTCTGCCATCAAAATGTATCAAAATGTGCTTTTACACATCGATCAAGGCAGCATTTTCCTATATCTCTACAATGCATCTGCAATTTCCCGTGCCCGTACTAACCGTCGCCATGTGTTGTGCAGTCAACAGGGAAAATCTCTTAGGACGGTGCCTTTTCTTCCATATGAAGATTAGATGGTTTTGAAGGGCGTTGCAAATTGCACGTTGCTGTGCATCAATATTAAATTTATGGTATATTTCCTTAACTGTTGCCATTCCAACCACTATTACACTAATGCACGACCTTCTACGACCTTGCTCTTTTCACGTTGTCGTCCACAGCATCGGAGCCTAGTAAGGATGGTTCTAATGAAGTAGACGTTTAAATGGTATAATTTTTTGACACAGTTGTGGTTAAAATCTTTGTATCTGCGCTACTTACGAAATAGAGTGACACATTCGTCAATCCCCCTGACTTATTTTTCCGATGATTGAATGCATTTAGATCCGCATACCGCTCTCACCTACACTACCATTAAGAATTGCTAATTACATTAAAATAAAAATTTTATAAAATAGTTTTTACATATTTTTTAAGCTTTTCTAGGCGTAATCAGAGCACCAGATTTACACAATTCCTTATTCAAATACTCTTTTGTGTTTTTGGAATTTTCAAGTCGATTTATAAGTCATTATTTGGCGCATTAGTATTAATGTTTGCTAGTTTGTAAGATTTTTATTGTTGACAAGATTTCCAAATAAGAAATTTTGCATTATTTAGTTGTTGTATAATACTATTTAATAACAGACTGGCAACAGTCCGTATTTTCCAGAAAAAAAAATCTTCGAATCTTTTTAAATTTTAGAATAAGTTTAAAAAAAAAATCTTTGAAAAGAGTTTAACGTATGCTGCCATCCTTATTAAGGCAAGAATTATCTGTTTTTCTTTCATTTTTGTAAAATTAATTATATTTTTGTAAATAATTATTTTGAAAAATGGGCATTATTTTAAAGAATAATACATTTTTACACCGTATGAAATTTCATACGAATTTATTTTCTCTAAATCGGATGTTCAATAAAGAAGCCGTTTATATAGAAGTTATTTTCGTATGTTAATATTTATTGAATATTCTAACACTTTTTCATAAAAATATAAACGCAAAATGGAGGCTTGTGATAAATTATTTTAGAAAATATTGGGTTTTTAACCCGTTAGTAGTCGCTATAGACAGCGCCACCTATTATAGATTGAGCACTTTTTATTTAACTCTCACCAATAATTTTAAAAAGTGATGTGATCGACGTTCCTTCGATTTTATTCGCGTTTTATGTATATCAAATGCTACTTCTAAAAATTTTTGGTGGCAATTGAATAAAAAAATCTGGGAACACTGAAGGATGGGCGGCAAATCGACCAACTAGCGACTACTAACGGGTTAAAGTACCAGAACACCAAGCACCTCTTTTTCAAGATTTTTTTAGCACCATCCATCAGCAATAAAATTCTATTTAAACATCTAGGGTTATTTTATAATAAAAAATGCTATTTAAAATTAGTGGTGGTAATCATCCTTAAAAAAGGCAAATAAAATGAGCCCTAAAATAAGTAGTTAGCAATATTACCTTAATTATCTTGATATTTAAATTTCAGTTTCATATAGCGAAGAAAAAAAAATATCTTGTTTCTTGTAATTAAGTATTTAAAATAAACGTTTAAAAAAGTAAATATTATGAACATTTTTTTTTTTTTTTTTTGTGTGTTTGTGTGTGTGTGGCTATAAGATTAATTGCATCAATACGCAATTTACTGTAATAATGATAGAGGTAAAAATTTATATTTCATATTAAAAAAAAAAAAAAAAAAAAAAAAAAAAAAAAAAACTGTTAACATATAAATACATTTTGCAATAAAATAAAATCCTACTTTATGCAATCTTTTGTTTAAAAAAAAAATGTTCCATTTAATGTTTCATAAAAATTTAACAGGATCTATTTATTTTCATAATTGTACTTTTCATTATATTTATTTTTACTTACGTAATATCTATCTCTATATCATAATCCTATTTTCTGAAAACTTTAAATATTTATACTTAATTTTTTGAAAGATAATGTTTATTAAATACATTTTCAAATGTTTTCGAATGAAATTAAATAGTCTTGATTAAAAAATGTTGTTCCGTAAATCCTGTTTCTGTATAATTAGAATAAAAAATAGATTGTTTCGCTTACTTTCGACTTTAGATAATTATCTTTCCTAGAATAAATTTAAATTCACGTTAACAAAACAGAAATAATTAATTTTCTGTTTATTAAAAAATTTAAAAAGAATTACATATAGTTGAGTTTATCATACAAAGTTTTTCATTAAAATTTACACTTAGAAATTACTTGAGTTTATAAAATCCACGAAATTTCACACATATAATACAGTAAAAAAAAAATTAATAACAGTTAAATTAGTAAATATGTTTAACTAAAGTTGAAAAGATCTTTACTTTTTAAAAGATTAGAATCATTTTATTCTTATATTTTTAAATAGCAAAAAACAATTTGTTTCGTTATTTTGAAATAAATAGAATTTTTTAAAAAGTTTACTTGTAAGTTTTAATATTTAAGCAAACAAAATAATTTAATTCATAGATGTCTTGTATTGTTTTTAATTTAATTGTTATCATTTGTAATTTTTAATGAATAAAGTATTGTTAACATACATTAAAGTGTGATAAAATATTCAGAAAAATCTTCTATGTACCAGGGAAGTTAAAATATCAAATTCTTCTTTTAGAAACACAGGGTGATTTATTATGTGGTAATTATTCTTTTATTGACGTTAACAATAACGGAAATATTAAATATGTAAATGCATATCGTAGAAGAAAAATCGCAAGTTTTGAGTTGCTTTAGGTGAAATTAGGTGAAATTTTATAATATCAAAAATGTATTTGTTGATTGGCAATTGCTTTTTTCCATACTTCCAGTTAACTACTACGAAATTTTAATATCACTTTTTCCGAGTAAAAATTTGCACTATATTTTATAATAAATAAATTTTATAGAAATGCATGAAAAATATTTATGTAAAATCAATTGTGTCTAAAAACCGTAGCAATTGGCAGCTGTAATTTCAACATATTGCATTTTGTTCTACCTCTGCATTATCTGGATTAGGATCGTGCATGGTTGCAACAGTCCATATTTACCAGTAGTACTATATATTAGAGATACCAACATTTTAATTTATTCCGGAGACTTTTTAGCTCTGTTTTGATTTACTACAACTTAATTAGGATACATACATTAATTAGGATTAATACAACAGCAATTTTTTCTTATTTCATCGTTGTTATTTATTGGAAAAAATTATTCTATAAATAAAGTGGTACAAAATAAAAGCGTGGCTAAACATTCTCCGGAATAAATTAAAATATTGACAACTATGCTATATCTGTACGGCATATTCTTCCTCTATTATAATTTAAAAATATATTACAAATATTATTATTTTAAAATGTTGGTTTTGAAAAATGTGGCGTGTTTACTTCCTGTTGAGACTAAAATTAAATTGATGCTATTATCGCTAAAGCATTACATAATATTCAAAATAAATTAAACCTGGTTTAAACAGTTAAAATATCTATATTAATTTAAACCCTTTGCAGTCGGTAGATTTTCCTGTTTTGAACGGCAAGCCCTGACTTTTGGCAGACGATTAAACTGATTTTGTACTTAACGAAATGTTTTTAAGTATTCATATAAAAAATTATTTAAATTTTCTTCACAGCAACCAATATGGTAAATGCCCTTAGTACTTTTATGCTTAGCTGCCAATATTTTAATTTATTCCGGAGTACTTTTAGCCCCGCCTTTATTTCGTACCACTTATTTTTTAAAAGTAATTTTGTTTTATTTTATCGAAGTTATATATTGGAGAAACTTTTTCTATAAGTAAAGTGGTGCGAAATAAAGGCGGGGCTAAAAGTATCCCGGAATAAATTAAAATATTGGCAGCTATGCTTTTATGTATATACGTCTACAGAGTTTAACGTGTTATAAAGGAATGCTCAAAATATTATAATTTTATTTTGTTTTTTGACAGAATGTATTGCTTGAAAGGAACGCCTAAAGGCGGAACTGTTCATTTTTCTGCTATTTTCATACACTCGTTTGAAAAGGGTTAAAAGTATAATCAAAACTTTTAACATACTTGCCAATATCCTAATTAATATTCCATAGTATCGTTAGCACCGCTTTTTTTTTTTTTTTCCACACCAGTAAATTTGAAGAGTCATATTCTCTAAATTTAATTACGAATGAATAAGAAGGATAATACTCTAAAAAAAATATTGGTGTAAAATAAAAGGCGTGGCTAACGATACTACGGAATATTAATTAGGATGTTTGTAAGTATGCGTTTAATCACGTAAGCTCCATGTAATGCAAAAATAACTCTTTTATCAGGATTTGCACGGTCCTTGAAATTGTACGCTGTTGAATTTTAAAACCAATTTTTATCATAAAATAAGCCTAACATTTTGAAATCTTTACAGTAAGAGAATAATGGTAAAAGATTCCTTTAACCCTTTCAGGGGCAGTGGAATATATTTTATACCACCTAATTTCAGTTCCTAACTTCAAAAATTCATCCAAGAAAATTTTTATAAAATTTTACTTTTTTACCTTATGCGAAAATAGTAATTTATTACTTTTCTTCTAATCTTGTTTTCAAACTGTGGTGACACTTGATTTTAAAAGAAAGGAAATTCATTGCCCCTGAAAGCGTTACAAAAGGCAGGTCCGGGCGAAGCCTTTTTTATTAAAGTCAACAATAAATTTTTAAGCACAGGAAAAAAGGTTACTAGTTTCCTGATGAGATAACTTTCAGATCTTCTCCGAATTGTATCCCATCAATTCAGAGCTAGTTTCATGTGCTATAAAATTACAATATAATTATTATTGTTAAAACTATAATCAAAATTCTTGATCACGTCACTACTTCGTAATTCTTAAGACAATATTAGAAATAATAATAAAGTCCCATAATCGCATTTTACGGCCAGATCGCATTTCAAGCGTTACTTGTTATAGAGTGATGCCAAATACTTTCAAAATTTTTTTTTTATTTTTTACTGGTCCCCCTTTCTTTTTCGGGGCAAAACTTTAACTGAAATATATGAGGTATAACATGTTCTTTACACTCCTGTAGTTTCAAGATGATTTGTCTAGTACTTTTTGAGATATTCTAAAAAACGTCTGAAATCCAAAGTGTCCGGTCATTTATGGAAAAGCAGAGCCTGATTAAGGGGAAAGCACACATTATCTCCGCTCTCACCGGAATATTTTTACAATTATTTTTTACTTCATGTCATAGAAATTCCACGCTTTGTCGAGGAAATATTTTTTATAAAAAATGAACGGTGTAAAACAATCCAATTTACTCACCGTTATTAGACACCAGAATTCTTTTAAAATAATTTTTAATGAGCATTTTCTGTTTAGTATAGGAGGAAAGTATTTGTTAAAAAATAACGGTGTATAAATAATGTATGCTTCGCCCTTAATCAAGCTCTGTGGAAAAGTAGTGTAATTGCAATGCTCCAGAATAAACTAGAAATGTTGGCAAAAATTGTGGTATTCACACTTCTCTTTGTGAGAACCTTGCATGCGGCTTCTATATTATGCTCAGCATTTTTGGGTGCTGACACTACTTTAGTAGAATTTAATCATTTAGAAAAAGCTGATAATAACAGTATTTATACATTTTTATTTTTCAATAGTTTCACTCCACAATATTCTATATCAGAAATTTAGAATATTTTCTAATTTGATAAGTAACTATAAGAACTATTTTTATTAATATCTCTTTTACATTTAAAACTCAATAGGTTTAAAATCTGTATCAGGGTTCTCGGCAGTATTGGATGCACTACTTTTTATATAAAGCAATCTTTGTATTTTTCTTTCGAATATGTGCACTACATATGATTAATAAATATTACTAATAAAGAAGTGGTATTCAAAATACTTAGAAATAACTTCATCAATCACGAATGTCTGTTTATAGAAACTGCAGTGAAAGGTTGATTTTTATTTTATTTTATTTTATTTTATTTTTTCTAGCTACTATGTAAAAAGTGCCGGAGCCGGGAATCGAGCCCGGCATTCCGTTTACCATGCGGATACTCTGCCACTGATACATTCGGGCTGATTACCAATTCGGAACTTCTCACTTAATATCCGATGACTTTGCCAACGGATATTTTGTGAGAATTGTCGAGTTGGTAATCAGCCAGGGTGGCTCAGTGGTAGTGCCTCTGTACAACAAACGGAGTGCCCCAGCTCGATTCCCGGCTCTGCCGTTTTCCCTATAGTTGGTATAAAATATTCAACCTTACACTCTAATTTCGCTAAATAGATATTCAAAATACTTACTGCCGAAAACCCTTCTATATATGATGATCTTTTTTTTTTTTTTTTTTCCTTAAATCCAAAATGTACTTTATTTTTATAGATATTTATCATAGTTTTTTCAAGATTATTATTTTTTTAATTTTATTAATTTTATTTATTTATTTAATTTTATTATTTTTTCACTAAATAAATATATTTCTAATGTTGCTTATATAAAATTTCTAATTGTGGCGATCTCTATTTTTTAAAGTAAATACCATTTATTGTTATTTAGCCTTAAAATATTATTAAATATTTACTTTGTTATTTTTTGGTGAAATAAACATTTTCCAATTTAATATATTTTTAATTCTTTAAATAACATTTAATATGCAATTTTAAAAGCTTCATAAAGCTATCCGGATATTTTTCTAAAATTAAAAAGTTAATCAAATCTTTATGAAATTTGCAGATTTGTATTCTTCCCTTTCTTTTTAATTGTTTATTATTTTATCGTAGTTTTCCATTCAAGAGTAAAATTCAATTAAGAAATCAAATTTTAAACTTAAATTCTTTTTTTTTTTTTTTTTTTTTTTTTTTTTTTTTTTTTCCTGAAATAAAACTCTTTATCTTATTCACGATACTGAATGGGAAAAAAAGTTACAAGAAATTTATTTTATATTAAAGTGAATAATATTTTTGATGGATGGAATTTTTTAGAAATATTCTTAAGACTTGCTTTAAAATTATTTTTTATTTCTTGTTTAGGAGAATAATATCTTTATAAATCCTCTAAAATAGAAGGATTATGAAAAGAAATTCTTAAGAATTATTTCTCTTTTATTTCGAATTCTCGCGGAATAGCCTGTAAGCTGATTTACTTTTAATTTAGTGAATATATTGTACGATGTAATAAATATATTTTATTCCCCAAAACAGTTTTTTATTTAGAGCTTTTCAGTAATCTATTCGAATGAAAAAATTATTTTTTGTATCAATAAATGCACATTTTGTTTATTAAATTTGAAAATTTCTTTTTTTTTTACTGTTGAAAATCGAATGTCTTTCGAGGCAAAAATTAAGTATTTTATGTTATTATTATTATTATTATTAATTCACAAAAAATTGAATTTTTTCATTTATAAATTTAAAGTAAGTTTTAATCAATAAAGAATTGTTTTACTCTTTTTAAAATTCCTCTAGCATTATTTAAAAAATGCAACAGAAATAAGAACACATTAAAAATAATATTGAAGCAAAATTTAAAAGTATTTAGAAATGCAGCTTACAAATGCATTGCTACCAACTTTTTAAATTTATTCCGAAATGTTGTTAGTACCCGCCCTCTTTTCACACCGTATTCTTTGTATAGTGATTTTCTTCATATTTAATTGAAATTCTATAATGAAAAAATTACTAAGAATATATTTCAAAAAAAATGGCAGGTACTAACAATATTCCGGGATAAATTAAAAACGTTGGCAGTTATGCAAATGTATTTACATGAATATAGACATCTGATAACGCTTCTTCTTCTTTTTTTTTTTTTTTTTTTTGAGTGTGTGTTTGATTATATGCTTTGCTTCATTTAATATTAGCTTATACAGGTATTGGCGTCGTAACTTTTATGAATGCCAGTTTTGTTATAAAGCAATCTGCGTATTATTCAACAGAAGATACTGCAAAGGATTATTAAATATTTCGATTAAAAAAGTGGTATTCAAAAAAGGGACCGCACTGACACTTGCATAGAAAAACTTTTATTTTTTGAAAATAGGTGATTGAACGTGATACTTCTGAATATCGTATTTTTGTATCGACATACTATAACCATACCTGCCAACATTTTAGCTACAGGCATGCCAATATTATAATTTATTTTGGAGCAGAGCACCATTTCTTCATACCACATTATTTGTAGTGAATTTCTCTCCGCTATTTAATTACGATTAAATAGTAACAGAAAAATCCTTCAAGAAAAGTTATATGAAAGAACAAAAGGCGTTTCATAACAATGCTCCCGAATAATTAAAATTGGAGAAAATTTCTCCATAAAGTGAAATGGAAAAAAATAATCCCACAAGTTTACAAAGAATTATACTTATTGTTGGTGGGTATAGTGGAAAGGGGAATAGTCTTGAAAGTAAATGGGTATTTTGAATGTAGTCTTCGCCTTCTTTTTTTTTTTTTTGAATATTTTTCTTCTTATTTAAAACCCTTTACGAAGGAATGTCCTCGCTGCGCTTACGTTCTAAAGTTCGAACTGCAAAAACTCATCCCGGAAATTTTTTAGCAAAATTTTACGTTTATAATATGCCAGAAAAAATCATTAATTTCTATTATTTTAATTTTGTTCGTGAATTCCAGTGGCAGTGTAGTTTAAATGATCTCAATTTCCTTGTGCCGCAAAGGATTAATCGTAATTAAATTTGGAGAAATTTACTCTAAAAATAAAATGGTGTAGAAAAAGGGGCAGTACTACCAGTACTACGGAATATTAATTAGAATGTTGGCAAGTATGGATACTAATGATATTTAATCCTGTACCCTGTAGAATACCTGCTACATACAAATATGTATGTGTATATATTTATATACGTCGTTGTGTCCTCTGTTCCTTCTTATTAATATTTCAATTTCATTTGTTTATATATTGCCCTTGTTTCACATACTTTTCAGTTCTTATCTTAAGTATATGTATTCATTTCTTAAATTATATATATATATATATATTTATTTATTTATTTATTTATTTACTGGCTGATCCAAAATTAAAAAATATAATACTAATACTAAAAATATTATTCAAAAAGTATTGACGGCAGCACTATACAGTTTTCACTGCAATGCAAAAAAAAAGACATGGGAATTTTTTAGGTAACAAAAGATTTATTATCAAATCAGTTTGAATTTCCTTCATCGGGTGGTGCTTTAATTTTAAAATGAGTTTGCAGTATATTCAACAACGTAACTAGGACTATAAATGTTCAATGTCACGGCAATCACTTATTAGAATGATCGTCAGACGTCTTGCTTTGGAAGCTCTCCTAAAAAAAGCTTCAGTATTCTCATCCGGCAGATCTGTTTAAAATGTGAGATGGAACTGCGAAAACAGCGCGATACGCCTGTGAAAAGTCCAACTAACACTTCTTTCTTATAGATTAAAAAAAAAAAAAAAAAAAAAAAAAAAACTCATGTTTTTGTATACATTTCAGTGAAAGCCGCATAGAGCTACGATCAGTACTTTTTGAATAATATATTTTAAATTTTTCCTGTGATTTTTGCATTACCCTTTATATATATATATATATATATATATATATATATATATACAGATATATGTGTGTGTGTGTGTGTGTGTGTGTGTGACTGTTGCAAGTATGGGATTAGGTTGGCAGCTCTAGATTTGCGTATTATAGCTTTAAAGCTTTATATATACTACTGGCCATTAAAATTACTACACCAGGAAGGAGTAATAATAACGGAATGAAATTTGTTGGACACATACATTATAGTAGGAAGAGCAATTGATGAAAATTTCAGGAAATTTGGAGTAATATTAACTGAGAAAACAGTACATAAAGCAGTGACCTTTGTGAGCAATAACAGCACATACCTGCCTAGACATTGAATCGAACAGCGATTGGATGACATGTACGGGTAGAGCACTTCATGAAATTTTAACACGATGCCACAATTCATTGATCGAAGTTACTGGTGAGTGGTGGGAGGCCAGTTGCTTTTCAACGATTAAACAGTCATTTTCATTGGTGCGAGATGAGGAGAACGCGCTGGCCAGAGCAACAGTCGAACACATTCGGCATCAATAAAGGTCCAGACAATATGGACAACTTGCGGTCGTGCATTGTCCTGCTTAAATGTTGCGCTTCGGCGGCCTTGAACATAGGGCAGAGCGATGGCCCTTAACGCGTCAGTAATGTAATGACTGGTATTCAGAGTGGCGGGATTGAAAACAAGAGGTGACCGGGACGTGTATCCAATGGTACAACATACCATCAATCCAGGTGGTGACTCAGTATGTGACTACCAAAATTCTGATTACCCTCAAAACTGCATCACTGATAGGGGCGCCAATAATGTGTGATCAACGACGCACGATGAACAATGATGAACCTGGACGCAGGAATGACGTGAAGTCACTTTTCAGACAAATCACAATCCTGGTTACAGCATCAAGATTAACTTATCTGTATTTAACGGCATTATAAATAATGCACATTGCCAGCTGGGATTCGACATCATCATACTGTCCATCATTTGCAATGATGTTATGGGTTCCCATTGGATACACGTCTCGATTACTTCATGTTCGTGTTCCTGGCACTCTGAATAGCGGTCATTAAATTTCTGATAAGTTAAGGCCCGCCCCTCTGCCCTGTATTCGAGGCCTCCGTAGCGCAAAATTTAAGCATGATAATGCACGACCGCAAGTTGTTTGTATTTTCTGGACCTTCTTTGATACAGAGTGTGTTCGACCGTTGCTCTGGCCAGCGCGTTCTCCTGATCTCGCACCAATGAAAATGTCTGTTTAATCGTTGAAAAGCGACTGGCCCCCACCACACACCAGTAACTTCGATCGATGAACTGTGGCATCGTGTTAGAACTTTATGAAGTGCTCTACCCGTACATGTCATCCAATCGCTGTTCGATTCAATGCCTAGGCAGATATGTGCTGTTATTGCTCACAGAGGTCGCTGCTTTATGTACTGTTTTTTCAGTACATATTACTCCAAATTTCCTGAAATTTTAATCAATTGTTCTTCCTACTATAATGTATGTGTCCAACAAATTTCATTCCGTTATTATTATTCCTTCTTGGTGTAGCAATTTTAATGGCCAGTAGTGTACATTTTTTTTTAGTATAATAAATTACAAAGAAAATAATAGTTTACCTGTGAAGAAATATCAACCAATGATCGGAACACTTTTTGTAGGTTATGGAAAACTGGTTAAGAACCACTGGTTTAGAAAAAGAAATAATAATAAAAAAAAACTGATTAAAACTATTTTAAACTTAACATTAAAACCCAATTTTTAGCATAGCATACACATTAATGCTGAAAATATACAATTTTTCTGTCATTAAATTTTTATTGCACGTGTTGAATAAAATTCGCCAAAAATAGTTTTCCTATTCTACCTTCTAAATTAGTTTTAATCAATTTAACTTAAATGAATACATTTTTCTGACTATAATTGTGTGAAATATGTATATACAAAATGTTAATTTATTCAAATTTTAAACTAATTTTTGGTGGAAAATTATGTGTAGTTGTAAGCTTTAAATACACATTTAATTTAAATTAAAGTGTAGGAGAAAAGTACCGAAGCGTTTTTATTTTTGTTTGATTAACGAAAAATCCGAAATAAACGAAATCCTTTGTTTAAGAATATTGATTGATATTGGAATGTGCTTAATTAGAAGATGTGAACTTATACTGTATTCATTCTATCGAAAGAAAGAAAGAAAGAAAGAAAAAGTATGTTTGATAAGATTTTTTTTTTAATGAAAATATTGATAATTTTACAAACTATATTAAATTTATAAATGGGAGACAGTAAAAAATGCTGGAAACAATAAGATAATTTACCAAAAAAAAAAAAAAAAAAAATGGAATGAAAGTTTCTTTTGAAACTGTTACAACTGTCCGCAATTTGAATTTTAAATGCAAAAGAACGAATTTCCGAATTATATTTTAACAACATTGTGTGAGTTGATTTCTAAAACCTTTATTTTCAACGAAAAATGATTTTTTTTTTTTTTTTTTTTTTTTTTTTTCAGATTTTAATGTATGATCTTGAATGTTAACTTTAATTATAAATTAATAATTGCAATTTGCAAAATTCAGAAGATTTTCCAAATAAAACAAAATACTGAATATACGTATAACATATGTGACTTAAACGTTTGTTAATTATACCATAAAAAAAATAATAAGAAACAAAATTAAGTATTTTCAACCACGAGTCACTTAAGTTTAGTAAAAAAGCCTATATAAAAAATAATCAACTAATGCCATCTGATAATTTTAAAATTATTCAGTATAACGCTATTTGGTTAACATTTGATTAGTAATTTTCACATTTATTAAAATTACTTGCATTTAGCGAGAAAGTATATTATTCGCCAAATGGTATAGTGTATTTGGTATTTTCGCGCCAAATACTCGAAAGTATATAATTTCTATACAGTTTATCTATTGGGATTCCACTGATAAATTTGACTCAACTTATATCACAAAAGTTAGTAGCATCAATAAATATTTTTAAAGAATATTCTGAGTATGAGCCTTAAGGAGACTTTCCTTGTTAGTACCAATGTTCCCGAATAATAATCATTTACGTTATTATTATTAAAAGCTAACGGTATATATTTTTCCAATAAGAATGGCGGATTTTACATTTGCATAAAACCTAAATATTATGATTTTTAGATATAGTTATTTTAAATTTTGTAGCAGTTTTCTGTGATTACATCAGTTGAAAATTTTTATACAAAAAAAGTAATTTTGAAAATCCGTTGTATTTAACTGCAATTATCAATGCAGTGTGAATGCAAGTAACCAACGTGTATTTGATTTTTGAAATGCAAGTGCCGCACCATGTGCCATTTCGAAGGACAGGAATCCACTTTGAAAGTAAGGTACACATTTTCGCTTGTAACTCTGTCAAGAATTAATTTAAAGTATATAAATGGGACCTTTTTCTAGACTGCCTTGAACTCAGTAATTCGAATATGAAGTCAAAAATAGGGGCTGCTATTGAAAATGATGATGTTTGTGCCAGTTTTAATATATATACGACCCCTAAGCAAAGTCTAACTATACTGTTATAAACTAGACGTTATTACAAATCGATCCATTCCAGTCGCACGTTTTTACAATAATTTACGGCGAAATTAGTTGGTTTTTTTTTTTTCTTGCTGATTGTACTATCTGGTTGTAAAAAGTTTTATTGTCTGTCTCTACATTGCTTGAGCAATGTTTCCTTCCTGGACGGAAAAGGAATATGTAATAAAAATTAAAATTGATTTCTTTCTACTTTATGTCGGGTTCTATTATTATTATCTGTTTCTACTACTAATTTTGAAGCGCAATTTTTGTTCCATATAATAAATCGATATGTTTCGATAAAAAATATCAACAAAACCTGGTATTTCAATAATGCGTACCTAATCGCCAGATTTTTTACGAGAAACAACTATTATTTTTTAAATAATTTTAATAGTAGAAAATTAATATTAAAAATTTCTCCTAAAACATAGCTGTTACAAGCTTTATTTAGAAACTTGAAGTATTGTCAGAGATTGTAAATACATTTAAGAGATTTGAGCTAAAAAAAATTTCTCCTTTAATTACTTCCTTTGGAAAAAAGATATATTTAATACATAATAACAAAACAATTTTTTTATTTTAGAAATAACAACCGGAATTTAAGATCGAATTTCCTAACGTATAATAATATTTAGAGAGGGTGAAAGTCATGACTGAATCACTCTCTGGAAGATTCTTGAAAACTGTTTGAATCACGCAGTGCATTAAATGAGAGAAAATTTTCTTACATATTTTAGCGGGTTTGAATTTTCTCCGTTTACTAAACAGTTATCATGCTGGGGGACGATCTCATTTTTTTTTTTTTTTTTTTTTTTTTTTATTAACCGACTTCAAAAAAGAAGGAAGGTTCTCAATTCAAACCGTATGTTTTTTTTTTCTGTTTGTCAGCTCATAACTTCTGAATGGATACTCCGATTTTGATACTTTTTGTTTTGTTGAAAAGGTCTTGGTCTGAAATAGGTCCCATTGTAATATCTTTACAATCTAAAGAAAATACAGGGTGCCCAAAAAAATCAGTCCCAACTCTTTTTAACTGCTAAACGGCTGCAGCTATAGTGATAAAAATGGTATGTAAGTATAGCAAAGTGGCCATGCAGTACAAGGTTAAACCGCCTGCAGCGCCACCTGGTGGAAAATAGAGCAGTTAGTGTTCCTATCTCGAAAACGGTTCTAGAAAAAAAAGTGAATTACAAAGTTGGAGAATATCATCGATTTAGTACAAAAAGATTGTTTAGATATTCATGCTAGCGATCCTATCTCGGAAACGGTTCAAGACAGGGGGGAAAAGTGAATTATAAAATTGCAGAGCATCATCGATTTAGTACGAAAAGATAGTTTAGACATTGATGCTAAAAATACAATGCTAAAAACGTGCATTTGTTTGTCCGCAATTTCTTACACTATGCACACATGAGCTACATTGCACACGTTGTAGCGTAGCTTGTGAGACATACGCTATATAGTTCAAAATACGGTTACTTGATACTTTTTGTTTTGTTGTAAAGATCTTGGTCTGAAGTAAGTTCCATTGTAATATCTTTACAATATAAAGAATATAAAGCGCCATCTGGTAAAAAACAGTGGAATTAGCGCTCCTATCTCAAAAACGGTTCAAGATGGGAGAAAAGTTAATTACGAAGTTATAGAGCATCATCGATTTACTACGAAAAGACAGTTTTTAGACATTATTGCTAAAAATAGAACGCTTAAAACGTGCAGTTGTTTGTTCGCAATTCCCTACACTGTGCATACTTGAACTACGTTGCACACTTTGCAGCGAAGCGGATGACACGTATACTCTGTGGTTCAAAATACTGTTAGTGTAAGCGGTCACATCGATTAGCGCAAAGTCGTTTTCAACCAACTTCAGAAAAGAGGATGTTCTTAATTCGAGCTATGTGTTGTTGTTGGTGTTTGTAACTTCGTAAGAGATACTCTAATTAACCGACTTCAAAAAGGAGAAGGTTCTCAATACAAAGTGTATTTTTGTTTTGTTTTTGTTTGTTAGCTCATAACTTCTGAACGGATGATCCGATTTTGATACTTTTTGTTTTATTGTAAAGGTCTTGGTCTGAAATAGGTCCCATTGTAATATCTTTACGATCAAAAGAAAATACAGAGTGCCCAAAAAAGTCAGTCCCTACTCTTTTAACTTCTGAACAGCTACAGCTATAGTCATAAAAGTGGTATGTAGGTATAGTAAAGTGGATATGTGCAACGCTATCCAACCGCCTACAGCACCACCTGGCGGAAAACGGTGGAGTTAGCGTTCCTATCTCGGAAACGGTTCAAGACAGGGGAAAAAGTGAATTATAAAATTGCAGAGCATCATCGATTTAGTTCAAAAAGATAGGTTAGACATTAATGCTTAAAACTGAACGCTCAAAACGTGCATTTGTTTGTTCACAATTTCCTATTTTGTGCACACTTGAAGGACATTGCATATGTTGTAGCGTAGCGGTGACATTTATTCTATGTAAAATTCAAAGCATGGTTATTGCAAGCGGTCACATCGATTAACGCATAGACGTTTTAAACCGACTTCATAAAGGAAGTTGTTCTCAATACAAACCATGTTTCTCACTGTTGTTGTTGTTGTTGAAATTTGTTAGCTTATAACTTCGTAAGAGATGATTTAATTTTAATACTTTTTTGTTGTCGTCATGATCTTGGCCTGAAATAGGTTTCATTATGATTTTATTAAGATATAAACAAATTACAGAATACTCACAAAAGTCTGTTCTCACTCTAACTGCTGAACGCATACAGCTACACTGACAAAAGCAGTATATAAGTATCGATGTTGAAACTTCTGTCCGTCAGCTGCAATGCATATTTTGCTCTTTTTTTTTTAACTATACGATTCGCAATTTCCAGCGCAGCGGGTGACACGTATTCACTGTAAAGTTCAATGTTACATGCCTAACAGAATTTTTGGTTACGAATACAGTGTATCCGTTCTTTACATTTCTAAAGACATTTTAATTTAACGTATGTTCATTCAATAGATAGTTTTTTGCTCATATCCGATAAAGGTAAGAAAAGTGACACAACTAAAAAATGCAGCATTTGAGAAAAATCAACTTAAAAATAACTTGACTAGAATAAAACTCGCATAGCTGTCTCTCGAGTGGATAACTTTGTAGATGGGGATGTAACTTTTTTGTTCACACTGGGTGCATTTCATGTATTTTTCAGTGACATAAACCATTGCTTTAGTTATGTCACTTTTCTTGGAAGTTGTGATTTGTGAAACGGCCGTCGAACGTCTTTTGATATTCTGCTATATGAATAAGTTTTCACTGAAAAGAGAAAAATAAAATCTTTTTGTAAAAAAATGGAACCGACTCCAAAAAGCAACTACTATTTAAACAACTAAAAAAAAAAAAAAAGAAAAAAGAAAAAAGAAAAAGAAAAAAATGGTACGAAATGAAAATGTAAATTGCGCCTAAAAGTATAAAATAATTTCCTTCGCCAAACAACCTATAACACTACAATTAATCATAACTTTTGAAGTCAGCGCAAAATTAAATAAAAATTGATACCTTTATTCAATACAAAACTCAAATCCTATTCAAAATACACATCTTACATGATAGTTATCAGAGTTATATCAAATTTGCAAACGAAACTCTAACTTCGTAGAAACATAAATACCGCATTGTGACGAGAAACATGAAAATGGATCATTCGAGACAACAGCATTTGTTGCTACCGATCTAAAAACAAACCTCTAAAAACTAATTAAATTTTATTTAATTTTGCACCGACATCAAAAGTTATAATTAATTGTAGTGTTATAGGTTGTTTGGCGAAGGAAATTATTTTATACTTTTAGGCGCAATTTACATTTTCATTTCGTACCATTTTTTTTTTTTTTTTTTTTTTTTTTTTTTAGTTGTTTAAATAGTAGTTGCTTTTTGGAGTCGGTTCCATTTTTTTACAAAAAGATTTTATCTTTTTTGCCCTTTTAAAATCATTAAGGAATTAAAAATCTACACGTAGAGAAGCGGTGTCGAATATGGAATAATTGGGTAAAATGGAATACCGTTATATATCACTTGTACGGTTCTGCAACCTATCGAAAGCACTCCATACGTCTTCATCGGGCGTCAAATATGAATAGTATAGTTCCCCTTGTGCCAGCGAGAAAAACATTTTTTTTTTTTTTTTTTTTTTTTTTTTTTTTTTTTTTAAATACACATTCTTTGGTTTATCACGATTCAGATTTTTTGGAGGTAAGTATTAGAAATTCTGTGATCTATTTACGAAACAGAAAATTTAGTGAAAACCTAGTGACATTTCCGATAGAGTAGTTGCATTAGTTAGTAATCTCATTCCCATGGCCTTATTTCTACCAACATAGTGTTGGGATTGATTTATTCTCCCAGATAAAAGTTCGAGTAATATGGAATACCAACTATTCCATATTGTTTGAGATCTTTGTAAAACACGAGTGATGATGATTTTTTTCAATACTGCTCATTTTCAATAATTCTTTTTCAAAATAAAATGTTTACTTTGCCGTTATTCAAGATTTTCTGTTAAAAAAACTCTCCTATTTGATATTATCATTTAAGAAAATGGGTATTCATATATCCCTTCATAATTATTCCACATTACCCGCTTGATTCGTATTACTCGAAAATAGTTTTTTTTTTCTTTAACTAAAACTTTTTCATGTAAACTCTTTTTTTTGTAACATAAAATTATCAAAATACAATAACAACACTTTAATCTTTGCAATAGTCGAATCGATAATGATCTAAAATACTTCAGTTTATTATGGTGAATTCAAATATAAATAGTGTTCCATGATTACCTACTTTTCTCTATAGATAGAGAAAAGACCTTTTATATAAGAAACAGCCCATTGTTTGTTAGTTTCTGAGTTTTAACAGATAGAAGATATAAGCATATTTTTCTATAATGCAATCTTAAAATTTATTTCCCACAGGCGGAACTTATTGTTAAAAGTGTAAAACACGCGCATCTGTTAAATTAATTACTTCTTTTGGAAATAGGATATATTTAACCCTTTGCGCTCGGCATATTTTTCGTTAAGACACGCATTTTGGCGTTACTTTAAAACGTCACACGTATAGTTTTCAACTTACTACCTTTTGTCTATCAAAAAATTGTAATAATTTGTTTTATTTTGCTTCATCATTAAATAAAATAAATCTTTCTGTTAAAATTTTCCGGTAGCCGAAAGGTAGCCTATAGTTACACGTTTTAGAAAAATAACATTTGCAGAGGAACACCTTAAGGCGTCGCTCCATTTTATAATACGAGCGATAAGGGTTAATACATAATAACAAAACAGTTTTTAATTATAGAAATAACAATCAGAATTTATGATCGAATTTGTTAATGCATAATAATATTTGCGGAGAGTGAAATTCATAATGGAATCTTGATCAGTGAAACATTCTTGAAAGTTGTGTGAATCGCGCAACGTATTAAATGAAAGAAAAATTTCTTGCGGGTTTCGGTTTTGTACGTCTAATAAAGAGTTTATCCATGCTGGTGACAATTTCTTACTCAGTGACTTTCTCATCAGTTTGGATGTATGTTATAATGGAGTTTTCGTGTTTACTAAATTAAAAATATGAGATTTTTCCGGAAATTAAATATTTTAAAATTAAAAAAAAAAAAAAAAAAAATGATATGAAAGTATTTTTATTTCATTTAAAAAGCACTGTGTTCAATCTAATCTATAGATAAATTAAGAAATGTATGAAACTGTACATCATATAGTCACCCTTCTTCTTCAATCCAAATCGTGTTCTTCACTTTTTCTAATGATAATTGGTTTTAAGCAATAAAATATAATTTTCTACTATTATAAATTGGCAATTTCTTAACATACAAGCAAGTTTATCTATAAATAGTTAGTAATGGCAGTGAGCAAAGTTTATAAAAAATTACGATACAATATTAGTAACATTTCTATACTTTAAATTTAATGTTGAAACCATAGTTGTCAATTTAGCACCTTTTAGCTATCGAACATTTTTAATAAAAAACTTTATTTGACTTAATTAGTGAAAACCGTTATTAAATAAACACTTATTAAATAAAAAATATTTATTAAATAATATTTCTATTAAAATTTTCCGGTAGCCAAAATGCGCTAAGTTGGCAACTATGGTTCAAACTTTAACTCTGTGATATTAGAATGATATCTTGTATTCGATCTATTAGTAACGCCTTATAAACAATCAGGTATCGGGTACCTGTCTAACTATTTGATTAATCGGTAAATTATGAAAAATAAAATTCATACTTTTTGTACCATACAGACTCTGCATTTGGGATACAACTTTATTTTTCATGAAAAAGATATCTTAACCCTTTGCGGCGCAAGGTAATTCGGATCATTTAAATTACACTGCCACAGAAATTCACGAACAAAATTAAATTAAAAGAAATTTTAACGTTAAGTAAAACGGCCTTTTCTGCTATGTTATAAACGTAAATTTTTGCTAACAAATTTCCGGGATGAGTTTTTGCAGCTGGAGATTTATAATTGCGTCCTCGAAGAGTGGACAGTGCGCCACAAAGAGTTAAAGTTACATTAATATCGAGATATGTGATAAATCTGTTACATTTGATACAAGGAAGTAATGTTTCTGATATTCATACGTTTGCTGGGATAGTTTTGAATTGAGTTGAATAAGTTGCATGTTATAGTAAAAAATAGAATTAGGATTTTTTCTTTCAGGAAAACGTTGTATCGCCATAAATATACTTGCTATTTAGATACAAAGGAATACAAATAATTGAAATGAGACTCAATATTATATATGAACCAGAGCTGCCAATTTATATAAATTATTCTGGAGCATTCTCAACCCCGCCTTCTCCTCGCGCCAGGAATTTTATAAAATATTTCTCTTTAATCGGTGACAACAATTAAATAAGAAGAAAGTAATTCATCAAAACTACTGGTGTGAAAAAAGCGAAGCCAACAATCAGAGCTCGAAGTCTCTGCCCTTTTCTCAGAGATGCGAAATGTCTGCCTTTCTCTGACATCACTACTTTTATATAATAATTTCTATCTTCTCTAATCATGACACATAATATAAAAAATACGTAATTATTTCTAAATAAAAGTAGTGGTAGCAAAAAACGTGAAATATTCTCTTCACTGAATGTGTCCTGAAAGAAAAAAGGGCGGAGACTTCGAGATCTGCTAACAATGTTCCGGACTAAATTATAAAAGTTGACAACTCTGTTTAACTTGCTGTCGATCTTCTTTTGCCTTAAATACAAAACCTTCACTGAAATATATGTGATTTAACATGCTCTTTACACCCTTAAAATTTCAAAAAAATCCGTTAAGAATTTTTTAACATATTCTACAAAATGCCGAAATTCGGAAGTGTCTAAATACTTTTGCCTACACAGTGTAGTTTTAAAGTGTGTGTCGCCTTCAACAGGTTCTTAATCTTTCTTTACATGGCATTTCTTAAACATTTGCTAGCTATAACTGTTTTGTGCTAAAAAGTCATTTTTTCAGAGGGCATAAAATGCAACTGTGGTGAACATGTATAACCCAATAATAACTCGTTTGTCTTTTAAATGTTTTTTTATAAAAGCAAAACAAATTCCATTGGATATATATATGTCATTAATAAAATGTATTTTCTATCGCATAAAAGTTCTAACATAAGGAAAAATATATAAACTTCTATCAGAAACTAAAAACAAATTACTTCATAAAATTTTAATAATTTCAACTGACTAATTTAGATTATAGAGCTTCAATTAACACTTTTCCAACCGCATTCTTCTGTCTTTTTGACAGTAAGGTCCGCCTGTAGTCGTTGTTCTTCTAAGTTACAATATTACAGAACAAAATTTTTTGCATTCACATTTATAATAGAATGGATATACATTATAATTATATTCTTTCTAATCAAAGTATCTTTATCGATCATATATTGTTTGTACAAATATGAATATTGGGTATGTTCTTCAGAAATAAATAACTTACTAACTGCGAAGGAAACGCCCACTGGCGGAGAAAAAAGTGAATTAAAAAGTTGAAGAATATCACCGATTTAATACAAAAAAATAGTTTAGACATTCATGCTAGCGTTCCTATCTCGGAAACGGTTCAAGACAGGGGAAAAAGTGAATTATAAAATTGCAGAGCATCATCGATTTAGTACGAAAAGATAGTTTAGACATTGATGCTAACAATACTATGCTAAAAACGTGTATTTGTTTCTTCGCAATTTCTTACACTATGCACACATGAGCTACATTGCACACGTTGTAGCGTAGCTGGTCAGACATACGCTATATAGTTCAAAATACGGTTACTTGATACTTTTGGTTTTGTTGTAAAAATCTTGGTCTGAAGTAGGTCTCATTGTAATATCCTTACAATCTAAAGAAAATAAAGCGCCATCTGGTGAAAAACAGCGGAATTAGCTCTCCTATCTCAAAAACGGTTCAAGATGGGAGAAAAATTAATTATGAAGTTGTAGCGCATCATCCATTTACTACGAAAAGACAGTTTTTAGACATTATTGATAAAAATAGAACGCTTAAAACGTGCAGTTGTTTGTTCGCAATTTCCTACACTGTGCACACTTGAACTACGTTGCATACTTTGCAGCGTAGCGGATGACACGTATACTGTGTGGTTCAAAGTGCACTATAAAAAAAATCCCATAAGATTACGGGAAAAGCCCGGCAGCAGAGATTCTAGACAAAGCTCGAAACAAAAAAAAAAAAAATGGTTTTACGGGCAAAATGTTTTTTAGATGCATGTAAAGTAATTTAAGGTTATTATATACTTAATTTACGGTCTAAGCGTTTCTTTTTACGGGCTTTTTTTGGAATCTCTGCTGCCGGGCTTTCCCCGTAATCTTACGGGATTTTTTTTTTACAGTGTACTGTTACTGTAAGCAGTCACATCGATTAGCACAAAGTCGTTTTCAACCAACTTCAGAAAGGATAGTGTTCTTAATTCGAGCCATGTGTTGTTGTTGGTGTTTGTAAGTTTATAACTCCGTAAAAGATGCTCTAATTAACCGACTTCAAAAATGAGAAGGTTCTCAATTCAAAGCGTATGTTTTTTTTTTTTTGTTGTTGTTAGCTCATAACTTCTGAACGGATGACTCAATTTTGATACTTTTTGTTTTATTGTAAAGGTCTTGGTCTGAAATAGGTCCCATTGTAATATCTTTACGATTAAAAGAAAATACAGGGTGCCCAAAAAATTCAGTCCCGACTCTTTTAACTGCTCAACAGCTGCAGCTATAGTCTTAAAAGTGGTATGTAGGTATAGTAAAGTGGACATGTGCTACGCGATTCAACCGCCTACAGTGCCACCTGGTGGAAAACAGTGGAGTTATCGTTTCTATCTTGGAAACGGTTCAAGACAGGGGAAAACGTTAATTATAAAATTGCAGAGCATCATCGATTTAGTACGAAAAGATAGTGTAGACATTAATACTAAAAACAGAGCGCTTAAAACGTGCATTTGTTTGTTCACAATTTCCTATTTTGTGCACACTTGAACGACATTGCATATGTTGTAGCGTAGCGGGTGACATTTATGCAATGTAAAATTCAAAGTAAGGTTACTGTAAGCGGTCACATCGATTAACGCATAAACGTTTTAAACCGACTTCATAAAGGAAGATGTTCTCAATACAAACCATGTTTTTTATTGTTGTTGTTGTTGAAATTTGTTAGCTTATAACTTCGTAAGAGAGTATTTAATTTGAATACTTTTTTGTTGTCGTAATGATCTTGGCCTGAAATGATTTCATTAAGGTATAAACAAATTTCAGGATACTCACAAAAGTGTTTTCTCACTCTAACTGCTGAACGCATGCAGCTACTCTGGTAAAAGCAGTATGTAAGTATCGATGTTGAAACTTCTGTCCGTCATCTGCAATGCATATTTTGCTCTTTGTTTGAACTTTACGCTGCGCAATTGCCAACGCAGCGGGTGACACGTATTCACTGTAAAGTTCAATATAGATGCCTAACAGAATTTTTGGTTACGAATACAACGTATCCGTTCTTTACATTTCTAAAGACTTTTTTATTTAACGTATGTTTATTCAATAGATAGTTTTTTGCTCATATCCGATAAAGGCAAGAAAAGTGACACAACTTAAAAATGCAGCATTTGAGAAAAATCAAATTAAAAATAACTTGACTTGAATAAAACTGGCATAACTCTCTCTCGAGTGGATAACTTTCTAGATGGAGATGTAACTTTTTTGTTCACATTGGGTGCATTTCGTGTATTTTTCAGTGACTTAAATCATTTTTTGAGTTATGTCACTTTTCTGAGAAGTTGTGATTTGTGAAACTACCGTCGAACGTCTTCTGATGTTCTGCTATATGAATAAGTTTTCACTGAAAAGACAAAAATAAAATAATTTTGTAAAAAAATAGAACCGACTCCAAAAAGCAACTACTATGTAAACAACTAAAAAATAAAAAATAAAAAAAAATTGCTACGAAATGAAACTGTAAATTGCGCCTAAAAGTATAAAATAATTTCCTTCGCCAAACAACCTATAATACTACAATTAATCATAACTTTTGAAGTCGGAGCAATATTAAATAAAATTTAAATAGTTTTTAAAGGTTTGTTTTTAGATCGGTTGCAACAAATGCTGTTGTCTCGAATGATCCATATTCATGTTTCCTTTATTATTTTATCACTAAATACAATTGGTCCATTAGTAGCATCTACATAGAACAGTGAACATTCTTCACAATGCAGTATTTATGTTTCTACGAAGCTAGAGTTTCCTTTGCAAATTTGGTATAACTTTGATAACTATCATCCTTGGTGGCTTCTGGATTTGGCGATCAAAACTTAATACAAAAATATACACGCAAGATGTATATTCTCGTAATGTATATTGTACGAAGTAATGTTTCATATTTTTTATTAATCTCTTAATATCATCAAAATAATCATGATATCCCAAAGAAATTAAATATATGTTTGCCAGATAATTTTGCGATTTTTCTTTCACCAAGGACGTCAGATACCAGCATCTTCGCCAACTTTTGCTGCTTACGAAATCTTTTTTGTTTTCTTGAATCAAAGTAGATTTCGGCTGCGTTTTGAAGGTGACAATGTGAGATATGTATTTTGAATAGGATTTGATTTTTGTATTGAATAAGGGTATCAATTTTTATTTAATTTTGTGCCGACTTTAAAAGTTATGATTAATTGTAGTGTTATAGGTTGTTTGGCGAAGGAAATTATTTTATACCTTTAGGCGCAATTTACAGTTTCATTTCGTAACATTTTTTTTTTTTTTTTTTTTTTTTTTAAAGTTGTTTGATTAGTAATTGCTTTTTGGAGTCGGTTCTATTTTTTTACAAAAAGATTTTATGTAAGAAACAGTCCATTGATTTTGAGTTTTTGAGTTTTAACAGATAGCAGATATAAACATATTTTTCAATAATTCAATCTTAAACTTTATTTCCCACAGGCAGAACTTATTGTTAAAAGTGTAAAACTCGCACATCTGTTAAATTAATTACTTCCTTTGGAAATAAGATATATTTAATACATAATAACAAAACAATTTTTTAATTTTAGAAATAACAACCGGAATTTAAGATCGAATTTGCTAATGTGTATTAATATTTGGAGAACGTGAAAGTCGTGAATTGATACGTCTGTGAAATATTCTTGAAAGCTGTGTGAATCACGCAGTGTATTAAACGAGAGAAAATTTTCTTGCATAGATTGGCGGATTTGAGATTTCTCCGTTTAATAAAGAGTTATCATGCTTGGGGACAATCTCTCTCTCTCTTTTTTTTTTTTTTTTTCCGTTTATTTAGGAATTAAAAATCTACACGTTGAGAAACGGTGTCGAATATGGAACAATTGGGTAAAATGGAATACCGTTATATCTCACTTGTACGGTGCTGCAACCTATCGAAAGCACTCCATACGTCTTCATTGGGCGTCAAATATGAATAGTATAGTTCCCCTTCTGCCAGCGAGAAGAGCAGTTTTTTTGTTTTTTTTTTTATACACCTTCTTCGGTTTATCAGGATTCAGATTTTTTGGAGTAGGTAGGTTTTGGAGTAGTAGTTCAGATTTTTTCAGATGTATTAGAAATTCTGTAATCTATTTACGAAACAGCAAATTTAGTGAAAACCTAGTGTCATTTCCGATAGAGTAGTTGCATTAGTTAGTAATCTCATTCCCATGGTCTTATTTCTACCAACATGGTGTTGGGGTTGATTTATTCTCCAAGATATCAGTTCGAGTAATATGGAATGACAACTATTCCATATTGTTTGAGATCTTTGTAAAACATGAGTAAAGATAATTTTTTCAATACTGCTTATTTTCCCTAATTCTTTTTTAAAATAAATGTTTACTTTGTCGTTATTCAAGATTTTCTGTAAAAAAAAAAAAAAAAAACTATCCTATTTGATATTATCCTTTAAGAAAATGGGTATTCATATTTCCCTTCATAACTATTCCATATTACCCGCTTGATCCGTATTACTCGAAATTAGCTTTTTTTTTTTTTTTCTTTAACTAAAACTTTTTCATGTAAACTCTCTTTTTTGTAACATAAAATTATCAAAATACAATAACAACACTTTAAGCCTTGCAATAGTCGAATCGATAATGATTACCTACCATGATCGATAATGATTAATGATACCTTCCATAAATACCTACTTTCCTCTATAGATAGAGAAAAGACCTTTTATATAAGAAACAGATCATTGTTTGTTAGTTTCTGAGTTTTAACAGATAGCAGATATAAACATATTTTTCCATAATGCAATCTTAAAATTTATTTCCCACAGGCGGAACTTATTGTTAAAAGTGTAAAACTCGCACATCTGTTAAATTAATTACTTCCTTTGGAAATAAGATATATTTAATACATAATAAAAAAAACAGTTTTTAATTTTAGAAATAACAACCGGAATTTATGATCAAATTTGTTAATGCATAATAATATTTGCGGAGCGTAGAAGTCATAACGGAATCTTGATCAGTGAAACATTCTTGAAAGTTGTGTGAATCGCGCAACGTATTAAATGAAAGAAAATGTTCTTGCGGGTTTCTCTGTTGTACGTTTAATAAAGAGTTTATCCATGCTGGGTGACAATTTCTTACTCAGTGACTTTCTCATGAATTTGGATGTATGTTCTAATGGTGTTTTCGTGTTTACTAAATTAAAAATATGAGGTTTTTTCGGAAATTAACTTACATAAAAAAAAAAAAAAAAAAATGATATGAAAAGATTTTTATTTCATTTAAAAAGCATTGTGTCCAATCTAATCCATTGATAAATTAAGAAATTTATCAAACCGTACATCATATAATCACCCTTCTCCTTTAATCCAAATCGTGTTCTTTACCTTTTCTAATGATAATTGGTCTTAAGCAATGTAGTATAATTTTTTACTATTATAAATTGGCAATTTCTTAACGTACAAGCAAGTTTATATAAAATAATTAGTAATGGCAGTGAGCAAAGTTTATCAAAAATTACAATACAATATCAGTAACATTTCTATTTTTTAAATTTAATGTTGAAACCATAGTTGTCAATTTAGCACCTTTTAGCTATCGAACATTTTTAATAAAAAACTTTATTTTACTAAATCAGTGAAACCCGTTACAGTTCACTGGTTAAATAAAATGGATATTTCTATTAAAATTTTCCTGTAGCCAAAAGGCGCTAAGTTGGCAACTATGGTTCAAACTTTAACTCTGTGATATTAGAATGGTATCTTGTATTCGTTATATTAGTAACGACTTATAAACTATCAGGTATCGGGTACCTGTCTAACTATTTGATTAATCGGTAAAATATGAAAAACAAAATTCATACTTTTTGTACCATACAGACTGTGCGTTTGGGATACAACTTTATTTTTCATGAAAAAGTTATCTTAAAGTTACATTAATATCGAGATATGTGATAAATCTGTTACATTTGATACAAGGAAATAATGTTTCTGATACTCATACGTTTGCTGGGATGGTTTTGAATTGAGTTGAATAAGTTGCATGTTATAATAAAAAATAGAATTAGGATTTTTTTCTTTCAAGAAAACGTATCGCCATAAATATGCGTGCTATTTCGATGCAAAGGAATACAACTAATGTAAATGAGACTCATAATCATATGAACCACAGTTGCCAATTTATATAAATTATTCTGGAGCATTCTTAACCCCGCCTTCTCCTCGCGCCAGGAATTTTCTAAAATATTTCTCTTTAATCAGTAACAACAATTAAATAAGAAGAAAGTAATTCATCAAGACTAATGGTATGAAAAAAGCGAAACCAACAATCAGAGCTCGAAGTCTCTGCCCTTTTTTCAGAGATGAGAAATGTCTGCCTTTCTCTGACACCACTACTTTTATATAATAATATCTATCTTCTTTAATTATGACACATAATATAAAAAATACGTAAATATTTCTAAATAAAAATAGTGGTAGCAAAAAACGTGGAATATTCTCTTCATTGAATGTGTCCTGAAAGAAAAAAGAGCCGAGACTTCGAGATCTGCTAACAATGTTCCGGACTAAATTATAAAAGTTGACAACTCTGTTTAACTTACTCTCGATCTTCTTTTGCCTTAAATACAAAACCTTCACTGAAATATTTGTGATTTAACATGTTCTTTACACCCTTAAAATTTCAAGAAAATCCGTTAAGAATTTTTTAACATAATCTACAAAATGCCGAAATTCGGAAGTGTCTAAATACTTTTGCCTACACAATGTAGATTTAAAGTGTGTGTCTCCTTCAACAGGTTCTTAATCTTTCTTTACATGGCATTTCTTTAACATTTCCTAGCTAAAACTGTTTTGTCCTAAAAAATCATTTTTTCAGAGGGCATAAAAGGCAACTGTGGTGGACATGTATAACCCAATAATAACTCGTTTGTCTTCTAAATGTTTGTTTATAAAAGCAAAACAAATTCGATTGGAAATATATATGTCATTAATAAAGTGTATTTTCTATCGCATAAAAGTTCTAACATAATAAAAAATATATAAACTTCTATCAGAAACTAAAAACAAATTACTTCATAAAATTTTAACAATTTCAACTGACTAATTTAAATTATAGAGCTTTAATTAACACTTTTCCAACCGCATTATTCTGTCTTTTGGACAGTAAGGTCTGCCTGCGGTGTTACTCTTCTAAGTTACAATATTTCAGAACAAATTCTTTTGTATTTGCATTTATAATAGAATGGATATACATTATAATTATACTCTTTCTAATCAAAATATCTGTATCGATTGTATATTTTTTGTACAAATTTGAATATTGGATATGTTCTTCAGAAATAAATAACTTACAAACTGCATAGGAAACACCAACTGGTGGAGTTACAGACTTCCACATGACGTGAATCTACGTCAGCGGTGGGAACGTCGTGTGAACTTTTCTACGTTGAGAAAGTTTTAAAATGTTACAGTTAAACTCTAATCTTAATTCGCAAATAGCATTTTAATCACAACTTTGTATTATACTTTTATAAATGTATAGGCTAACTAGTTTTGCTTTCAGATATTTTTTGGATATCACTGGAGTCTTTCGCGCCTTACAAATCTTTACAGATTTTGCAGGAACTTAGCGAAATTCCATGTGTTCATTCTGCATTTTATTGTTTGACCAAAGCTTTATTATTATTATTATTTCCCGCTGGTATACGCTATTCGTCTTCTTCTTCTCCCCCCCCCCTCTCATTTGTAATTTTCGTTCTTCTTGTTGCGTTTCTTCTGTTTTCTTTTCATTTTCCAATTTTCTAATTAATTAATTTAAAATATATATATATATATATATATATATATGTACATACTTGCCAACATACTAATTAATATTCCGTAGTATTGTTAGCCCCGCCTTCTTTTTCAAACCAGTATCTTTTTAGTGTATTTTTCTTCTTATTTAATCGTGATTGCATTTGAAAAATATTACTCTGAAAATTTATTGGTGTAAAAAAAAGGGCGTATCTAACAACACTACGAAATATTGATTAGGATGTTGGCAAGTATGTATATATACTCTATAACAAAAATGTGACGCATCACGAAGGAATAATGCAAAATGGACACAAATTGACATACATACAGGTTTCGATGGAATCAAGCTCCAATTCATCATTATCGTCGATCCTATGTGCAACTGGTACTTCAGTGACATCAAAGACCCTTAAAAATTCTCCTTCCAGTTTTGAATTAAAAAAAAAAAAAAATCATTTTCAGAAAAATAATCCAATATTAATATAACTGTTCAAAATGTACAGTTTTGGAAATACTTTTAAATTCAGATATAATTATTCCACTTTTTTATATATGCTGCTTTTATAATTATGAAAAAGTAATAAATAACTTTCAGCATATCAATCTTATAAACTTTAATAAATTTTAAATCCAACGTTTCGGCTAAATTCCTTCATTAGCCTTCCTCAGGGAAAAATGATGTTAAAAAACACATAAACATAGAAAATTTAAGTACATGATACCACAATTACAACTTCAAAACATTTAACAGATGATTACACAAATTGTAAAAATATACTATATACATTTTTAAAAATATGCTAAAACACTCAAAGGAACATGAAACATGATCACCACAAGACAAGGATAAAGAGCTACTAAAGCAAATGTTAAAAATATCAAAATTGCGGGGTTGCCAGAATTAACTTAAAGCAGGGTAACCATAAATTAATTTAAGCCCAAGAAATGAAGCCAAATTGAGGGGGGGTTTACGGATAAGGAATCGTTACAAATTTCTGATTTTCTTTTAATAATTTCGAATGATTCATAAAGAAGTGCTTGGTTTCTATTGTCAGTATTGTAAATTATTTTGGCATTTTCAAAATCGGGGTCAATGGGATTTGTATTATAATTTCTAGAAAAAGCTGTGTTGGGTCTATTATATTTTAAATCTGCAATATGCTCCTTCATTCTATCACAAAAAGGTCTATTGGTCATACCTATATAGTAGTTAGTTTTATTATCAACTTTATATGGGATTTCATAAACACCAGATTTTAATTTGGGGGGAGGAGGATCAAGTTTTTTAGAAATTAATGAATTTAATTTTAAAGGAGTTTTAGCAACCAAATTAACTTTTTTATGTTTAAATAATTTAGAAATTCCTTCATGAAGAGATGGCAAATATTGAATTTTCTTAAACTTACTATTAGAAGATTTATTATCATTAGAAGATGAAGAAGGGGGAGGAGGGGACATAATTTTATAAATTAATTTATTTATAGTCTTTATTTTATAACCATAATTAATAGCCAAATTATAAATAAAATCGATTTCATGGTCTAAGGCCTCAAGGGTAGAACTATGACTAAAAGCACGTTTAATCAGAAATCTAAAATTAGCTATTTTATAGGACCAGGGTAAAGGATAATTGCTATGAAAAGTATATGGAATAATATTGGGCTTTCTATAAACAGAAGTTTCAACATATTGATTAAATCGTTTAATTTTAATATCCAAAAAGGTTAAAATATTATCGTTATTTTCAGTTTCTAAAGTATATTGAAGGTTAGGTTTTACGTTATTGATTATATCTAAAAAATCCTTAGGGGAACTAGATGGATCTTGCCAAATTATAAAAACATCATCTACAAATCTTTTCCACAATTTAATACAATGCATATTTTTTTGAACAAAATTATTCTCAAAATCTCTTAATTCAAACTCAGCTAAAAGTCCAGATATAGCTGAGCCCATAGGTGCTCCGTTAAGTTGTTTATAGATATTATCGTTAAATTTAAAATAATTATTATATATTACCAATTTCAAGGCTTCTTTAATAGCAGTTTTTTCAGATTGAGAATATTCAGTAGATAAATTGAGTCTATTACTTATTATATGAAAAACACAGTCCAAATCTATTGAGGGAAACAAGTTCACAATATCTAAACTAGCAAGGGAATCATGCAGCTGTATATTCTGTTCAAATAGATCATCTAAAAATTTAGCCGGATCAGAAATTGAATAAGTAGATTCAGGAAGTAAGCTCTTTAGTACAGGAACTAAAGCTTTCTCAATAAAATATGTAGGGCTGGAATATTTCGCCACAATGGGTCTAACCGAAGGTATTTCTTTATGATCTTTATATTTACCAATTAGCTGAGGAGGAAAAGCAAAAAGATTTTCTTTAATGACTTTTTTCATATTATCGGGCCAATTATGCTTCTTAATTAAATTTTTAACTTTGTATTTCAAATTAGTAGTAGGATCTTTTTCAATCCGTACACAATCCATCTTTTCTATAGATTCCTTCATAAGATTAATATATTGAGTAGTTTCTAAAACAACAAATTTCTTGGTTTTATCAGATTCAACAATTATTATATCTGGATTATTTTTTAAGTTTTGAATAATTTTAAGAGTATTTTTATCAACTTTGTTAGATGTTTTTTGCTTATTAGAACGATATAATTTACCATAAATTAGAGATCTCAATTCATCACGTTGATTTTCATCCGTGCATAAAATAGCATCTTCCAGTTCGGATATATACCCTTGATAATTAATATTATATTGCGGAACAAACTTCGGGCCTCGTCCCAACAATTCATCTTCTTCTTGTGAAAATTTGTGTTTAGTTAAATTTAAATATGGATAATGAATCGTATCTTGGGTGTGATCAAATCCTTTTTGCTTGCGCTGCAGTATATTATATTTTCGATCTAAATTTTCTTGTTTTAACTCTTTAGTCCTTTGAATATTATATACCAATCTCCCCATTAAAATATCGAAGAATTCATTAGGGATTTGTTTGCTTAATTCCAAGTAGAGATAATAGGCTTCAGATTGAACATGATTGATCTGCGAATATTTGTACTTTATAGCCAGTTTTAAATTCACTAATCCATTTTTAGTTACTAAATGAGGGAGGTTCTTTTCCATGAACACATTGCGTATTCGTAAGAAATTAGGAATAATGGCACTCTTCTGGCATTTCTTTAAGAAATTTATATCTAGCAAAAGTTTTGTTAATTTTAAGCGAACTTTGACAAATGGATTAAATCTATGTCTAAATGTTCGTGGAATTTGTAAATTACCCAGATTCGGCATAATCAATTCAGATATAATTATTCCACTTTTTTATATATGCTGCTTTTATAATTATGAAAAAGTAATAAATAACTTTCAGCATATCAATCTTATAAACTTTAATAAATTTTAAATCCAACGTTTCGGCTAAATTCCTTCATTAGCCTTCCTCAGGGAAAAATGATGTTAAAAAACACATAAACATAGAAAATTTAAGTACATGATACCACAATTACAACTTCAAAACATTTAACAGATGATTACACAAATTGTAAAAATATACTATATACATTTTTAAAAATATGCTAAAACACTCAAAGGAACATGAAACATGATCACCACAAGACAAGGATAAAGAGCTACTAAAGCAAAGGTTAAAAATATCAAAATTGCGGGGTTGCCAGAATTAACTTAAAGCAGGGTAACCATAAATTAATTTAAGCCCAAGAAATGAAGCCAAATTGAGGGGGGGTTTACGGATAAGGAATCGTTACAAATTTCTGATTTTCTTTTAATAATTTCGAATGATTCATAAAGAAGTGCTTGGTTTCTATTGTCAGTATTGTAAATTATTTTGGCATTTTCAAAATCGGGGTCAATGGGATTTGTATTATAATTTCTAGAAAAAGCTGTGTTGGGTCTATTATATTTTAAATCTGCAATATGCTCCTTCATTCTATCACAAAAAGGTCTATTGGTCATACCTATATAGTAGTTAGTTTTATTATCAACTTTATATGGGATTTCATAAACACCAGATTTTAATTTGGGGGGAGGAGGATCAAGTTTTTTAGAAATTAATGAATTTAATTTTAAAGGAGCTTTAGCAACCAAATTAACTTTTTTATGTTTAAATAATTTAGAAATTCCTTCATGAAGAGATGGCAAATATTGAATTTTCTTAAACTTACTATTAGAAGATTTATTATCATTAGAAGATGAAGAAGGGGGAGGAGGGGACATAATTTTATAAATTAATTTATTTATAGTCTTTATTTTATAACCATAATTAATAGCCAAATTATAAATAAAATCGATTTCATGGTCTAAGGCCTCAAGGGTAGAACTATGACTAAAAGCACGTTTAATCAGAAATCTAAAATTAGCTATTTTATAGGACCAGGGTAAAGGATAATTGCTATGAAAAGTATATGGAATAATATTGGGCTTTCTATAAACAGAAGTTTCAACATATTGATTAAATCGTTTAATTTTAATATCCAAAAAGGTTAAAATATTATCGTTATTTTCAGTTTCTAAAGTATATTGAAGGTTAGGTTTTACGTTATTGATTATATCTAAAAAATCCTTAGGGGAACTAGATGGATCTTGCCAAATTATAAAAACATCATCTACAAATCTTTTCCACAATTTAATACAATGCATATTTTTTTGAACAAAATTATTCTCAAAATCTCTTAATTCAAACTCAGCTAAAAGTCCAGATATAGCTGAGCCCATAGGTGCTCCGTTAAGTTGTTTATAGATATTATCGTTAAATTTAAAATAATTATTATATATTACCAATTTCAAGGCTTCTTTAATAGCAGTTTTTTCAGATTGAGAATATTCAGTAGATAAATTGAGTCTATTACTTATTATATGAAAAACACAGTCCAAATCTATTGAGGGAAACAAGTTCACAATATCTAAACTAGCAAGGGAATCATGCAGCTGTATATTCTGTTCAAATAGATCATCTAAAAATTTAGCCGGATCAGAAATTGAATAAGTAGATTCAGGAAGTAAGCTCATTAGTACAGGAACTAAAGCTTTCTCAATAAAATATGTAGGGCTGGAATATTTCGCCACAATGGGTCTAACCGAAGGTATTTCTTTATGATCTTTATATTTACCAATTAGCTGAGGAGGAAAAGCAAAAAGATTTTCTTTAATGACTTTTTTCATATTATCGGGCCAATTATGCTTCTTAATTAAATTTTTAACTTTGTATTTCAAATTAGTAGTAGGATCTTTTTCAATCCGTACACAATCCATCTTTTCTATAGATTCCTTCATAAGATTAATATATTGAGTAGTTTCTAAAACAACAAATTTCTTGGTTTTATCAGATTCAACAATTATTATATCTGGATTATTTTTTAAGTTTTGAATAATTTTAAGAGTATTTTTATCAACTTTGTTAGATGTTTTTTGCTTATTAGAACGATATAATTTACCATAAATTAGAGATCTCAATTCATCACGTTGATTTTCATCCGTGCATAAAATAGCATCTTCCAGTTCGGATATATACCCTTGATAATTAATATTATATTGCGGAACAAACTTCGGGCCTCGTCCCAACAATTCATCTTCTTCTTGTGAAAATTTGTGTTTAGTTAAATTTAAATATGGATAATGAATCGTATCTTGGGTGTGATCAAATCCTTTTTGCTTGCGCTGCAGTATATTATATTTTCGATCTAAATTTTCTTGTTTTAACTCTTTAGTCCTTTGAATATTATATACCAATCTCCCCATTAAAATATCGAAGAATTCATTAGGGATTTGTTTGCTTAATTCCAAGTAGAGATAATAGGCTTCAGATTGAACATGATTGATCTGCGAATATTTGTACTTTATAGCCAGTTTTAAATTCACTAATCCATTTTTAGTTACTAAATGAGGGAGGTTCTTTTCCATGAACACATTGCGTATTCGTAAGAAATTAGGAATAATGGCACTCTTCTGGCATTTCTTTAAGAAATTTATATCTAGCAAAAGTTTTGTTAATTTTAAGCGAACTTTGACAAATGGATTAAATCTATGTCTAAATGTTCGTGGAATTTGTAAATTACCCAGATTCGGCATAATCAATTCAGATATAATTATTCCACTTTTTTATATATGCTGCTTTTATAATTATAAAAAAGTAATAAATAACTTTCAGCATATCAATCTTATAAACTTTAATAAATTTTAAATCCAACGTTTCGGCTAAATTCCTTCATTAGCCTTCCTCAGGGAAAAATGATGTTAAAAAACACATAAACATAGAAAATTTAAGTACATGATACCACAATTACAACTTCAAAACATTTAACAGATGATTACACAAATTGTAAAAATATACTATATACATTTTTAAAAATATGCTAAAACACTCAAAGGAACATGAAACATGATCACCACAAGACAAGGATAAAGAGCTACTAAAGCAAAGGTTAAAAATATCAAAATTGCGGGGTTGCCAGAATTAACTTAAAGCAGGGTAACCATAAATTAATTTAAGCCCAAGAAATGAAGCCAAATTGAGGGGGGGTTTACGGATAAGGAATCGTTACAAATTTCTGATTTTCTTTTAATAATTTCGAATGATTCATAAAGAAGTGCTTGGTTTCTATTGTCAGTATTGTAAATTATTTTGGCATTTTCAAAATCGGGGTCAATGGGATTTGTATTATAATTTCTAGAAAAAGCTGTGTTGGGTCTATTATATTTTAAATCTGCAATATGCTCCTTCATTCTATCACAAAAAGGTCTATTGGTCATACCTATATAGTAGTTAGTTTTATTATCAACTTTATATGGGATTTCATAAACACCAGATTTTAATTTGGGGGGAGGAGGATCAAGTTTTTTAGAAATTAATGAATTTAATTTTAAAGGAGCTTTAGCAACCAAATTAACTTTTTTATGTTTAAATAATTTAGAAATTCCTTCATGAAGAGATGGCAAATATTGAATTTTCTTAAACTTACTATTAGAAGATTTATTATCATTAGAAGATGAAGAAGGGGGAGGAGGGGACATAATTTTATAAATTAATTTATTTATAGTCTTTATTTTATAACCATAATTAATAGCCAAATTATAAATAAAATCGATTTCATGGTCTAAGGCCTCAAGGGTAGAACTATGACTAAAAGCACGTTTAATCAGAAATCTAAAATTAGCTATTTTATAGGACCAGGGTAAAGGATAATTGCTATGAAAAGTATATGGAATAATATTGGGCTTTCTATAAACAGAAGTTTCAACATATTGATTAAATCGTTTAATTTTAATATCCAAAAAGGTTAAAATATTATCGTTATTTTCAGTTTCTAAAGTATATTGAAGGTTAGGTTTTACGTTATTGATTATATCTAAAAAATCCTTAGGGGAACTAGATGGATCTTGCCAAATTATAAAAACATCATCTACAAATCTTTTCCACAATTTAATACAATGCATATTTTTTTGAACAAAATTATTCTCAAAATCTCTTAATTCAAACTCAGCTAAAAGTCCAGATATAGCTGAGCCTATAGGTGCTCCGTTAAGTTGTTTATAGATATTATCGTTAAATTTAAAATAATTATTATATATTACCAATTTCAAGGCTTCTTTAATAGCAGTTTTTTCAGATTGAGAATATTCAGTAGATAAATTGAGTCTATTACTTATTATATGAAAAACACAGTCCAAATCTATTGAGGGAAACAAGTTCACAATATCTAAACTAGCAAGGGAATCATGCAGCTGTATATTCTGTTCAAATAGATCATCTAAAAATTTAGCCGGATCAGAAATTGAATAAGTAGATTCAGGAAGTAAGCTCTTTAGTACAGGAACTAAAGCTTTCTCAATAAAATATGTAGGGCTGGAATATTTCGCCACAATGGGTCTAACCGAAGGTATTTCTTTATGATCTTTATATTTACCAATTAGCTGAGGAGGAAAAGCAAAAAGATTTCCTTTAATGACTTTTTTCATATTATCGGGCCAATTATGCTTCTTAATTAAATTTTTAACTTTGTATTTCAAATTAGTAGTAGGATCTTTTTCAATCCGTACACAATCCATCTTTTCTATAGATTCCTTCATAAGATTAATATATTGAGTAGTTTCTAAAACAACAAATTTCTTGGTTTTATCAGATTCAACAATTATTATATCTGGATTATTTTTAAGTTTTGAATAATTTTAAGAGTATTTTTATCAACTTTGTTAGATGTTTTTTGCTTATTAGAACGATATAATTTACCATAAATTAGAGATCTCAATTCATCACGTTGATTTTCATCCGTGCATAAAATAGCATCTTCCAGTTCGGATATATACCCTTGATAATTAATATTATATTGCGGAACTATTTTATGCACGGATGAAAATCAACGTGATGAATTGAGATCTCTAATTTATGGTAAATTATATCGTTCTAATAAGCAAAAAACATCTAACAAAGTTGATAAAAATACTCTTAAAATTATTCAAAACTTAAAAAATAATCCAGATATAATAATTGTTGAATCTGATAAAACCAAGAAATTTGTTGTTTTAGAAACTACTCAATATATTAATCTTATGAAGGAATCTATAGAAAAGATGGATTGTGTACGGATTGAAAAAGATCCTACTACTAATTTGAAATACAAAGTTAAAAATTTAATTAAGAAGCATAATTGGCCCGATAATATGAAAAAAGTCATTAAAGAAAATCTTTTTGCTTTTCCTCCTCAGCTAATTGGTAAATATAAAGATCATAAAGAAATACCTTCGGTTAGACCCATTGTGGCGAAATATTCCAGCCCTACATATTTTATTGAGAAAGCTTTAGTTCCTGTACTAAAGAGCTTACTTCCTGAATCTACTTATTCAATTTCTGATCCGGCTAAATTTTTAGATGATCTATTTGAACAGAATATACAGCTGCATGATTCCCTTGCTAGTTTAGATATTGTGAACTTGTTTCCCTCAATAGATTTGGACTGTGTTTTTCATATAATAAGTAATAGACTCAATTGATCTACTGAATATTCTCAATCTGAAAAAACTGCTATTAAAGAAGCCTTGAAATTGGTAATATATAATAATTATTTTAAATTTAACGATAATATCTATAAACAACTTAACGGAGCACCTATGGGCTCAGCTATATCTGGACTTTTAGCTGAGTTTGAATTAAGAGATTTTGAGAATAATTTTGTTCAAAAAAATATGCATTGTATTAAATTGTGGAAAAGATTTGTAGATGATGTTTTTATAATTTGGCAAGATCCATCTAGTTCCCCTTAGGATTTTTTAGATATAATCAATAACGTAAAACCTAACCTTCAATATACTTTAGAAACTGAAAATAACGATAATATTTTAACCTTTTTGGATATTAAAATTAAACGATTTAATCAATATGTTGAAACTTCTGTTTATAGAAAGCCCAATATTATTCCATATACTTTTCATAGCAATTATCCTTTACCCTGGTCCTATAAAATAGCTAATTTTAGATTTCTGATTAAACGTGCTTTTAGTCATAGTTCTACCCTTGAGGCCTTAGACCATGAAATCGATTTTATTTATAATTTGGCTATTAATTATGGTTATAAAATAAAGACTATAAATAAATTAATTTATAAAATTATGTCCCCTCCTCCCCCTTCTTCATCTTCTAATGATAATAAATCTTCTAATAGTAAGTTTAAGAAAATTCAATATTTGCCATCTCTTCATGAAGGAATTTCTAAATTATTTAAACATAAAAAAGTTAATTTGGTTGCTAAAGCTCCTTTAAAATTAAATTCATTAATTTCTAAAAAACTTGATCCTCCTCCCCCCAAATTAAAATCTGGTGTTTATGAAATCCCATATAAAGTTGATAATAAAACTAACTACTATATAGGTATGACCAATAGACCTTTTTGTGATAGAATGAAGGAGCATATTGCAGATTTAAAATATAATAGACCCAACACAGCTTTTTCTAGAAATTATAATACAAATCCCATTGACCCCGATTTTGAAAATGCCAAAATAATTTACAATACTGACAATAGAAACCAAGCACTTCTTTATGAATCATTCGAAATTATTAAAAGAAAATCAGAAATTTGTAACGATTCCTTATCCGTAAACCCCCCCTCAATTTGGCTTCATTTCTTGGGCTTAAATTAATTTATGGTTACCCTGCTTTAAGTTAATTCTGGCAACCCCGCAATTTTGATATTTTTAACCTTTGCTTTAGTAGCTCTTTATCCTTGTCTTGTGGTGATCATGTTTCATGTTCCTTTGAGTGTTTTAGCATATTTTTAAAAATGTATATAGTATATTTTTACAATTTGTGTAATCATCTGTTAAATGTTTTGAAGTTGTAATTGTGGTATCATGTACTTAAATTTTCTATGTTTATGTGTTTTTTAACATCATTTTTCCCTGAGGAAGGCTAATGAAGGAATTTAGCCGAAACGTTGGATTTAAAATTTATTAAAGTTTATAAGATTGATATGCTGAAAGTTATTTATTACTTTTTCATAATTATAAAAGCAGCATATATAAAAAAGTGGAATAATTATATCTGAATTGATTATGCCGAATCTGGGTAATTTACAAATTCCACGAACATTTAAACATAGATTTAATCCATTTGTCAAAGTTCGCTTAAAATTAACAAAACTTTTGCTAGATATAAATTTCTTAAAGAAATGCCAGAAGAGTGCCATTATTCCTAATTTCTTACGAATACGCAATGTGTTCATGGAAAAGAACCTCCCTCATTTAGTAACTAAAAATGGATTAGTGAATTTAAAACTGGCTATAAAGTACAAATATTCGCAGATCAATCATGTTCAATCTGAAGCCTATTATCTCTACTTGGAATTAAGCAAACAAATCCCTAATGAATTCTTCGATATTTTAATGGGGAGATTGGTATATAATATTCAAAGGACTAAAGAGTTAAAACAAGAAAATTTAGATCGAAAATATAATATACTGCAGCGCAAGCAAAAAGGATTTGATCACACCCAAGATACGATTCATTATCCATATTTAAATTTAACTAAACACAAATTTTCACAAGAAGAAGATGAATTGTTGGGACGAGGCCCGAAGTTTGTTCCGCAATATAATATTAATTATCAAGGGTATATATCCGAACTGGAAGATGCTATTTTATGCACGGATGAAAATCAACGTGATGAATTGAGATCTCTAATTTATGGTAAATTATATCGTTCTAATAAGCAAAAAACATCTAACAAAGTTGATAAAAATACTCTTAAAATTATTCAAAACTTAAAAAATAATCCAGATATAATAATTGTTGAATCTGATAAAACCAAGAAATTTGTTGTTTTAGAAACTACTCAATATATTAATCTTATGAAGGAATCTATAGAAAAGATGGATTGTGTACGGATTGAAAAAGATCCTACTACTAATTTGAAATACAAAGTTAAAAATTTAATTAAGAAGCATAATTGGCCCGATAATATGAAAAAAGTCATTAAAGAAAATCTTTTTGCTTTTCCTCCTCAGCTAATTGGTAAATATAAAGATCATAAAGAAATACCTTCGGTTAGACCCATTGTGGCGAAATATTCCAGCCCTACATATTTTATTGAGAAAGCTTTAGTTCCTGTACTAAAGAGCTTACTTCCTGAATCTACTTATTCAATTTCTGATCCGGCTAAATTTTTAGATGATCTATTTGAACAGAATATACAGCTGCATGATTCCCTTGCTAGTTTAGATATTGTGAACTTGTTTCCCTCAATAGATTTGGACTGTGTTTTTCATATAATAAGTAATAGACTCAATTTATCTACTGAATATTCTCAATCTGAAAAAACTGCTATTAAAGAAGCCTTGAAATTGGTAATATATAATAATTATTTTAAATTTAACGATAATATCTATAAACAACTTAACGGAGCACCTATGGGCTCAGCTATATCTGGACTTTTAGCTGAGTTTGAATTAAGAGATTTTGAGAATAATTTTGTTCAAAAAAATATGCATTGTATTAAATTGTGGAAAAGATTTGTAGATGATGTTTTTATAATTTGGCAAGATCCATCTAGTTCCCCTAAGGATTTTTTAGATATAATCAATAACGTAAAACCTAACCTTCAATATACTTTAGAAACTGAAAATAACGATAATATTTTAACCTTTTTGGATATTAAAATTAAACGATTTAATCAATATGTTGAAACTTCTGTTTATAGAAAGCCCAATATTATTCCATATACTTTTCATAGCAATTATCCTTTACCCTGGTCCTATAAAATAGCTAATTTTAGATTTCTGATTAAACGTGCTTTTAGTCATAGTTCTACCCTTGAGGCCTTAGACCATGAAATCGATTTTATTTATAATTTGGCTATTAATTATGGTTATAAAATAAAGACTATAAATAAATTAATTTATAAAATTATGTCCCCTCCTCCCCCTTCTTCATCTTCTAATGATAATAAATCTTCTAATAGTAAGTTTAAGAAAATTCAATATTTGCCATCTCTTCATGAAGGAATTTCTAAATTATTTAAACATAAAAAAGTTAATTTGGTTGCTAAAGCTCCTTTAAAATTAAATTCATTAATTTCTAAAAAACTTGATCCTCCTCCCCCCAAATTAAAATCTGGTGTTTATGAAATCCCATATAAAGTTGATAATAAAACTAACTACTATATAGGTATGACCAATAGACCTTTTTGTGATAGAATGAAGGAGCATATTGCAGATTTAAAATATAATAGACCCAACACAGCTTTTTCTAGAAATTATAATACAAATCCCATTGACCCCGATTTTGAAAATGCCAAAATAATTTACAATACTGACAATAGAAACCAAGCACTTCTTTATGAATCATTCGAAATTATTAAAAGAAAATCAGAAATTTGTAACGATTCCTTATCCGTAAACCCCCCCTCAATTTGGCTTCATTTCTTGGGCTTAAATTAATTTATGGTTACCCTGCTTTAAGTTAATTCTGGCAACCCCGCAATTTTGATATTTTTAACCTTTGCTTTAGTAGCTCTTTATCCTTGTCTTGTGGTGATCATGTTTCATGTTCCTTTGAGTGTTTTAGCATATTTTTAAAAATGTATATAGTATATTTTTACAATTTGTGTAATCATCTGTTAAATGTTTTGAAGTTGTAATTGTGGTATCATGTACTTAAATTTTCTATGTTTATGTGTTTTTTAACATCATTTTTCCCTGAGGAAGGCTAATGAAGGAATTTAGCCGAAACGTTGGATTTAAAATTTATTAAAGTTTATAAGATTGATATGCTGAAAGTTATTTATTACTTTTTCATAATTATAAAAGCAGCATATATAAAAAAGTGGAATAATTATATCTGAATTGATTATGCCGAATCTGGGTAATTTACAAATTCCACGAACATTTAGACATAGATTTAATCCATTTGTCAAAGTTCGCTTAAAATTAACAAAACTTTTGCTAGATATAAATTTCTTAAAGAAATGCCAGAAGAGTGCCATTATTCCTAATTTCTTACGAATACGCAATGTGTTCATGGAAAAGAACCTCCCTCATTTAGTAACTAAAAATGGATTAGTGAATTTAAAACTGGCTATAAAGTACAAATATTCGCAGATCAATCATGTTCAATCTGAAGCCTATTATCTCTACTTGGAATTAAGCAAACAAATCCCTAATGAATTCTTCGATATTTTAATGGGGAGATTGGTATATAATATTCAAAGGACTAAAGAGTTAAAACAAGAAAATTTAGATCGAAAATATAATATACTGCAGCGCAAGCAAAAAGGATTTGATCACACCCAAGATACGATTCATTATCCATATTTAAATTTAACTAAACACAAATTTTCACAAGAAGAAGATGAATTGTTGGGACGAGGCCCGAAGTTTGTTCCGCAATATAATATTAATTATCAAGGGTATATATCCGAACTGGAAGATGCTATTTTATGCACGGATGAAAATCAACGTGATGAATTGAGATCTCTAATTTATGGTAAATTATATCGTTCTAATAAGCAAAAAACATCTAACAAAGTTGATAAAAATACTCTTAAAATTATTCAAAACTTAAAAAATAATCCAGATATAATAATTGTTGAATCTGATAAAACCAAGAAATTTGTTGTTTTAGAAACTACTCAATATATTAATCTTATGAAGGAATCTATAGAAAAGATGGATTGTGTACGGATTGAAAAAGATCCTACTACTAATTTGAAATACAAAGTTAAAAATTTAATTAAGAAGCATAATTGGCCCGATAATATGAAAAAAGTCATTAAAGAAAATCTTTTTGCTTTTCCTCCTCAGCTAATTGGTAAATATAAAGATCATAAAGAAATACCTTCGGTTAGACCCATTGTGGCGAAATATTCCAGCCCTACATATTTTATTGAGAAAGCTTTAGTTCCTGTACTAAAGAGCTTACTTCCTGAATCTACTTATTCAATTTCTGATCCGGCTAAATTTTTAGATGATCTATTTGAACAGAATATACAGCTGCATGATTCCCTTGCTAGTTTAGATATTGTGAACTTGTTTCCCTCAATAGATTTGGACTGTGTTTTTCATATAATAAGTAATAGACTCAATTTATCTACTGAATATTCTCAATCTGAAAAAACTGCTATTAAAGAAGCCTTGAAATTGGTAATATATAATAATTATTTTAAATTTAACGATAATATCTATAAACAACTTAACGGAGCACCTATGGGCTCAGCTATATCTGGACTTTTAGCTGAGTTTGAATTAAGAGATTTTGAGAATAATTTTGTTCAAAAAAATATGCATTGTATTAAATTGTGGAAAAGATTTGTAGATGATGTTTTTATAATTTGGCAAGATCCATCTAGTTCCCCTAAGGATTTTTTAGATATAATCAATAACGTAAAACCTAACCTTCAATATACTTTAGAAACTGAAAATAACGATAATATTTTAACCTTTTTGGATATTAAAATTAAACGATTTAATCAATATGTTGAAACTTCTGTTTATAGAAAGCCCAATATTATTCCATATACTTTTCATAGCAATTATCCTTTACCCTGGTCCTATAAAATAGCTAATTTTAGATTTCTGATTAAACGTGCTTTTAGTCATAGTTCTACCCTTGAGGCCTTAGACCATGAAATCGATTTTATTTATAATTTGGCTATTAATTATGGTTATAAAATAAAGACTATAAATAAATTAATTTATAAAATTATGTCCCCTCCTCCCCCTTCTTCATCTTCTAATGATAATAAATCTTCTAATAGTAAGTTTAAGAAAATTCAATATTTGCCATCTCTTCATGAAGGAATTTCTAAATTATTTAAACATAAAAAAGTTAATTTGGTTGCTAAAGCTCCTTTAAAATTAAATTCATTAATTTCTAAAAAACTTGATCCTCCTCCCCCCAAATTAAAATCTGGTGTTTATGAAATCCCATATAAAGTTGATAATAAAACTAACTACTATATAGGTATGACCAATAGACCTTTTTGTGATAGAATGAAGGAGCATATTGCAGATTTAAAATATAATAGACCCAACACAGCTTTTTCTAGAAATTATAATACAAATCCCATTGACCCCGATTTTGAAAATGCCAAAATAATTTACAATACTGACAATAGAAACCAAGCACTTCTTTATGAATCATTCGAAATTATTAAAAGAAAATCAGAAATTTGTAACGATTCCTTATCCGTAAACCCCCCCTCAATTTGGCTTCATTTCTTGGGCTTAAATTAATTTATGGTTACCCTGCTTTAAGTTAATTCTGGCAACCCCGCAATTTTGATATTTTTAACCTTTGCTTTAGTAGCTCTTTATCCTTGTCTTGTGGTGATCATGTTTCATGTTCCTTTGAGTGTTTTAGCATATTTTTAAAAATGTATATAGTATATTTTTACAATTTGTGTAATCATCTGTTAAATGTTTTGAAGTTGTAATTGTGGTATCATGTACTTAAATTTTCTATGTTTATGTGTTTTTTAACATCATTTTTCCCTGAGGAAGGCTAATGAAGGAATTTAGCCGAAACGTTGGATTTAAAATTTATTAAAGTTTATAAGATTGATATGCTGAAAGTTATTTATTACTTTTTCATAATTATAAAAGCAGCATATATAAAAAAGTGGAATAATTATATCTGAATTGATTATGCCGAATCTGGGTAATTTACAAATTCCACGAACATTTAGACATAGATTTAATCCATTTGTCAAAGTTCGCTTAAAATTAACAAAACTTTTGCTAGATATAAATTTCTTAAAGAAATGCCAGAAGAGTGCCATTATTCCTAATTTCTTACGAATACGCAATGTGTTCATGGAAAAGAACCTCCCTCATTTAGTAACTAAAAATGGATTAGTGAATTTAAAACTGGCTATAAAGTACAAATATTCGCAGATCAATCATGTTCAATCTGAAGCCTATTATCTCTACTTGGAATTAAGCAAACAAATCCCTAATGAATTCTTCGATATTTTAATGGGGAGATTGGTATATAATATTCAAAGGACTAAAGAGTTAAAACAAGAAAATTTAGATCGAAAATATAATATACTGCAGCGCAAGCAAAAAGGATTTGATCACACCCAAGATACGATTCATTATCCATATTTAAATTTAACTAAACACAAATTTTCACAAGAAGAAGATGAATTGTTGGGACGAGGCCCGAAGTTTGTTCCGCAATATAATATTAATTATCAAGGGTATATATCCGAACTGGAAGATGCTATTTTATGCACGGATGAAAATCAACGTGATGAATTGAGATCTCTAATTTATGGTAAATTATATCGTTCTAATAAGCAAAAAACATCTAACAAAGTTGATAAAAATACTCTTAAAATTATTCAAAACTTAAAAAATAATCCAGATATAATAATTGTTGAATCTGATAAAACCAAGAAATTTGTTGTTTTAGAAACTACTCAATATATTAATCTTATGAAGGAATCTATAGAAAAGATGGATTGTGTACGGATTGAAAAAGATCCTACTACTAATTTGAAATACAAAGTTAAAAATTTAATTAAGAAGCATAATTGGCCCGATAATATGAAAAAAGTCATTAAAGAAAATCTTTTTGCTTTTCCTCCTCAGCTAATTGGTAAATATAAAGATCATAAAGAAATACCTTCGGTTAGACCCATTGTGGCGAAATATTCCAGCCCTACATATTTTATTGAGAAAGCTTTAGTTCCTGTACTAAAGAGCTTACTTCCTGAATCTACTTATTCAATTTCTGATCCGGCTAAATTTTTAGATGATCTATTTGAACAGAATATACAGCTGCATGATTCCCTTGCTAGTTTAGATATTGTGAACTTGTTTCCCTCAATAGATTTGGACTGTGTTTTTCATATAATAAGTAATAGACTCAATTTATCTACTGAATATTCTCAATCTGAAAAAACTGCTATTAAAGAAGCCTTGAAATTGGTAATATATAATAATTATTTTAAATTTAACGATAATATCTATAAACAACTTAACGGAGCACCTATGGGCTCAGCTATATCTGGACTTTTAGCTGAGTTTGAATTAAGAGATTTTGAGAATAATTTTGTTCAAAAAAATATGCATTGTATTAAATTGTGGAAAAGATTTGTAGATGATGTTTTTATAATTTGGCAAGATCCATCTAGTTCCCCTAAGGATTTTTTAGATATAATCAATAACGTAAAACCTAACCTTCAATATACTTTAGAAACTGAAAATAACGATAATATTTTAACCTTTTTGGATATTAAAATTAAACGATTTAATCAATATGTTGAAACTTCTGTTTATAGAAAGCCCAATATTATTCCATATACTTTTCATAGCAATTATCCTTTACCCTGGTCCTATAAAATAGCTAATTTTAGATTTCTGATTAAACGTGCTTTTAGTCATAGTTCTACCCTTGAGGCCTTAGACCATGAAATCGATTTTATTTATAATTTGGCTATTAATTATGGTTATAAAATAAAGACTATAAATAAATTAATTTATAAAATTATGTCCCCTCCTCCCCCTTCTTCATCTTCTAATGATAATAAATCTTCTAATAGTAAGTTTAAGAAAATTCAATATTTGCCATCTCTTCATGAAGGAATTTCTAAATTATTTAAACATAAAAAAGTTAATTTGGTTGCTAAAGCTCCTTTAAAATTAAATTCATTAATTTCTAAAAAACTTGATCCTCCTCCCCCCAAATTAAAATCTGGTGTTTATGAAATCCCATATAAAGTTGATAATAAAACTAACTACTATATAGGTATGACCAATAGACCTTTTTGTGATAGAATGAAGGAGCATATTGCAGATTTAAAATATAATAGACCCAACACAGCTTTTTCTAGAAATTATAATACAAATCCCATTGACCCCGATTTTGAAAATGCCAAAATAATTTACAATACTGACAATAGAAACCAAGCACTTCTTTATGAATCATTCGAAATTATTAAAAGAAAATCAGAAATTTGTAACGATTCCTTATCCGTAAACCCCCCCTCAATTTGGCTTCATTTCTTGGGCTTAAATTAATTTATGGTTACCCTGCTTTAAGTTAATTCTGGCAACCCCGCAATTTTGATATTTTTAACCTTTGCTTTAGTAGCTCTTTATCCTTGTCTTGTGGTGATCATGTTTCATGTTCCTTTGAGTGTTTTAGCATATTTTTAAAAATGTATATAGTATATTTTTACAATTTGTGTAATCATCTGTTAAATGTTTTGAAGTTGTAATTGTGGTATCATGTACTTAAATTTTCTATGTTTATGTGTTTTTTAACATCATTTTTCCCTGAGGAAGGCTAATGAAGGAATTTAGCCGAAACGTTGGATTTAAAATTTATTAAAGTTTATAAGATTGATATGCTGAAAGTTATTTATTACTTTTTCATAATTATAAAAGCAGCATATATAAAAAAGTGGAATAATTATATCTGAATTGATTATGCCGAATCTGGGTAATTTACAAATTCCACGAACATTTAGACATAGATTTAATCCATTTGTCAAAGTTCGCTTAAAATTAACAAAACTTTTGCTAGATATAAATTTCTTAAAGAAATGCCAGAAGAGTGCCATTATTCCTAATTTCTTACGAATACGCAATGTGTTCATGGAAAAGAACCTCCCTCATTTAGTAACTAAAAATGGATTAGTGAATTTAAAACTGGCTATAAAGTACAAATATTCGCAGATCAATCATGTTCAATCTGAAGCCTATTATCTCTACTTGGAATTAAGCAAACAAATCCCTAATGAATTCTTCGATATTTTAATGGTGAGATTGGTATATAATATTCAAAGGACTAAAGAGTTAAAACAAGAAAATTTAGATCGAAAATATAATATACTGCAGCGCAAGCAAAAAGGATTTGATCACACCCAAGATACGATTCATTATCCATATTTAAATTTAACTAAACACAAATTTTCACAAGAAGAAGATGAATTGTTGGGACGAGGCCCGAAGTTTGTTCCGCAATATAATATTAATTATCAAGGGTATATATCCGAACTGGAAGATGCTATTTTATGCACGGATGAAAATCAACGTGATGAATTGAGATCTCTAATTTATGGTAAATTATATCGTTCTAATAAGCAAAAAACATCTAACAAAGTTGATAAAAATACTCTTAAAATTATTCAAAACTTAAAAAATAATCCAGATATAATAATTGTTGAATCTGATAAAACCAAGAAATTTGTTGTTTTAGAAACTACTCAATATATTAATCTTATGAAGGAATCTATAGAAAAGATGGATTGTGTACGGATTGAAAAAGATCCTACTACTAATTTGAAATACAAAGTTAAAAATTTAATTAAGAAGCATAATTGGCCCGATAATATGAAAAAAGTCATTAAAGAAAATCTTTTTGCTTTTCCTCCTCAGCTAATTGGTAAATATAAAGATCATAAAGAAATACCTTCGGTTAGACCCATTGTGGCGAAATATTCCAGCCCTACATATTTTATTGAGAAAGCTTTAGTTCCTGTACTAAAGAGCTTACTTCCTGAATCTACTTATTCAATTTCTGATCCGGCTAAATTTTTAGATGATCTATTTGAACAAAATATACAGCTGCATGATTCCCTTGCTAGTTTAGATATTGTGAACTTGTTTCCCTCAATAGATTTGGACTGTGTTTTTCATATAATAAGTAATAGACTCAATTTATCTACTGAATATTCTCAATCTGAAAAAACTGCTATTAAAGAAGCCTTGAAATTGGTAATATATAATAATTATTTTAAATTTAACGATAATATCTATAAACAACTTAACGGAGCACCTATGGGCTCAGCTATATCTGGACTTTTAGCTGAGTTTGAATTAAGAGATTTTGAGAATAATTTTGTTCAAAAAAATATGCATTGTATTAAATTGTGGAAAAGATTTGTAGATGATGTTTTTATAATTTGGCAAGATCCATCTAGTTCCCCTAAGGATTTTTTAGATATAATCAATAACGTAAAACCTAACCTTCAATATACTTTAGAAACTGAAAATAACGATAATATTTTAACCTTTTTGGATATTAAAATTAAACGATTTAATCAATATGTTGAAACTTCTGTTTATAGAAAGCCCAATATTATTCCATATACTTTTCATAGCAATTATCCTTTACCCTGGTCCTATAAAATAGCTAATTTTAGATTTCTGATTAAACGTGCTTTTAGTCATAGTTCTACCCTTGAGGCCTTAGACCATGAAATCGATTTTATTTATAATTTGGCTATTAATTATGGTTATAAAATAAAGACTATAAATAAATTAATTTATAAAATTATGTCCCCTCCTCCCCCTTCTTCATCTTCTAATGATAATAAATCTTCTAATAGTAAGTTTAAGAAAATTCAATATTTGCCATCTCTTCATGAAGGAATTTCTAAATTATTTAAACATAAAAAAGTTAATTTGGTTGCTAAAGCTCCTTTAAAATTAAATTCATTAATTTCTAAAAAACTTGATCCTCCTCCCCCCAAATTAAAATCTGGTGTTTATGAAATCCCATATAAAGTTGATAATAAAACTAACTACTATATAGGTATGACCAATAGACCTTTTTGTGATAGAATGAAGGAGCATATTGCAGATTTAAAATATAATAGACCCAACACAGCTTTTTCTAGAAATTATAATACAAATCCCATTGACCCCGATTTTGAAAATGCCAAAATAATTTACAATACTGACAATAGAAACCAAGCACTTCTTTATGAATCATTCGAAATTATTAAAAGAAAATCAGAAATTTGTAACGATTCCTTATCCGTAAACCCCCCCTCAATTTGGCTTCATTTCTTGGGCTTAAATTAATTTATGGTTACCCTGCTTTAAGTTAATTCTGGCAACCCCGCAATTTTGATATTTTTAACCTTTGCTTTAGTAGCTCTTTATCCTTGTCTTGTGGTGATCATGTTTCATGTTCCTTTGAGTGTTTTAGCATATTTTTAAAAATGTATATAGTATATTTTTACAATTTGTGTAATCATCTGTTAAATGTTTTGAAGTTGTAATTGTGGTATCATGTACTTAAATTTTCTATGTTTATGTGTTTTTTAACATCATTTTTCCCTGAGGAAGGCTAATGAAGGAATTTAGCCGAAACGTTGGATTTAAAATTTATTAAAGTTTATAAGATTGATATGCTGAAAGTTATTTATTACTTTTTCATAAATACTTTTAAATTTTTACTGAAGTACTAGCTGAATTTTACATAGTTTGATCTATTCTACTATTTTTTTTCACTACCATTAGAAATTCTAAAAAATAGTCACAAATATTATTTTCCATATTGCTTACAAGAAAAGTAACATAAAAGAATATATTCTACCATTGTACAAATTTTTTATTAAATGCCCTTTTTTCCTTTCATAAAGATACTACCATGAGCATTTGAATTATTCGGGTGTCTAACACAGTATGACATAGTTGCCAACCTAACCCGGAAGATTGTTACTTACCGCCCCTTTTGTACACCACTTAATTTTCAGAGCAATTCTCTTCAAATATATTTAAAATTAAATAAGAAGAAAAGTACTCTAAAAAAAGACTGGTGTAAAAAAAATAGGCGGAAATGGGCAGGACAAACAGTCTTCCGACCAGGGTTCCCAACTTTTATAATTTTTTCACGAGCATTTTTAGCTCCGCCTCTTTTTCATACCGGAAATTTTGAAAAATGATTTTCTTCTTATTTAATCGTTGTCACATATTAAAGAGAAATAATCTCCAAAATTTCTGGCGCGAAAAGAAGGCGGGGCTCAAAATGCTCGTGAATAAATTATAAAAGTTGGGAACTCTCCTTTCGAGTTAGGTTGGCAAGTATGGTATGATGCAGATTTGCCAAATTTTATAATTTATTCCGGGGCATTGTTAGCTTTGCATTTTTCTTTTTTTATATATATATATATCAGTAATATTGAAGAATTATTTCCTTCTTATATAATCGTTGTCACACATTGAAGAGAAATATTCTACAAAAATTCTCGTGCGAAATTCTCTTTATTTTAAGATGTTGAACTCATCTATTTGATGGAAACCTTTCATTTGTTTTTCCTATTTTTTGAAGGGAGTAATCTGCAATAATTTTAAAGTATGGGAGAGTTTATTTTTCAGTCATAAATGGAAAAAAATTATAGAAATAAATAAGAATTTTTTATGTTAAAACATTTAAGCATAGCTTCTATGCTTTTCCGTTTTTAAATCAGATGTACTACAATTCTTTAAAAAGGAATTTGTCATATTCAATTTTGACGATCAAGTAAACTACAAAAAAAAAAAAAAAAAAAAAAAAAAAAGAAAAAATCCTGCACGAAGTCTCGTTTGAAAAACGGGAGACTTGGTACCTATGATTTAACAGATGTATGATATTCCAGATGGAAGCCGGTTGTAGAACCCAAAGTTTATAGTTTTAACAAGAATGGAAGCGTACACAAGAAAAGGACGAACTATGGGTCGGCCTGGGATTTTAGCAGCTTTAATCAAATCAGCCTGTCAAATAAAATACATTCTGTGATACTGCTTGTTGAACCTTCAGAAACGACTCTACAATTCAACATTGAATTTAACATTTTTCAGAATATTAAAGCAATTGATCGGACAATAAGATATCAAGACATTTTAGTGAGTTTAAGAGAATATTAAGTTTCCTAGGCTGCAATAATATAATTTGGAAAGGCTTACTGAAACAACAAATGGAAATATATAGATACATTCTACAACAAAAAGAAAAAAAAACGAACCAAGAAGAAGTGGAGACAAAATTTGATAGATGGGGTGGAATGGGTGGTCCGATTGGGACAAAAATTGGTAGATGTGATGTACATGTGGAGGAAAACAATTGATTATAGTTTCAGAAAATTTGAGTGATTTAATCAAGAGAAATGGCTTCACAAAGTAAACAAGTCAATAACGTGTTGGCCCACTTCTAGCCTTTATGTACGCAGTTATTCGGCTTGGTATTAATCGACAGAGTTGGCAGATGTGCTCCTGTGAAGTATAGTGCCAAATTCTGTCCAACTGGTGCGTTATATTGACAAAATCAAGAGCTGGTTGTAGGACCATTTTTACGATGCTTCAAACGTCCTCAGTGGAAGAGAGATCCGGGGACTGAGCTCAGCCATATTTCACTGAGTCGCCTATTAAAAAACTGTTTTTGTTTCGAAATAAGGGTACCATGAAAGGTTTTGAGAGAAATCTATGATTTAAGCACAATGAGAAAAAAATTTTATGTATCTCTGTCGTGGATTAAAAAAAAAAAAAAAAAAAAAAAAAGGAACTTTTTAATCTGAATAAATTAAAGCTATAGTAAAATTTTCTTTATATTTTTCATTCTTTCTTTCTTTCTTTCGGAAATAGTGTTTACTTAAAGCGTTTGGTATTGAAATTCTATACAAATGTTTTCTTTTCTGTTAAATATTTCAAAGATTCACACGTAGTTTTAAAACAAATAAAATATATTTTATCTCAAAATTTTGAATGAAATAAAAGACAGCGAAATTTATTTTGAAGTATTTCTTTTATATTATTTTTGCAAGGAAAAAAAGCCGATATTCTAGACCACGTATTAAAATACGATATATAAGAATCTTATTCCAGCTAGTATTCTACCGTTAAATAATGTTCTTTTATTTAATTAACATTTTCTGGTTTCAAGCAAGAACTCTCGGAGGAAAGTACGAAATCACTGTTAGTCATTTACAGTTAGATAAATCCGAAGAATTTCTATTTTATTTAAAAACATTTATTTTCTTACAGTACATTACTATAAGAAAATTACAGTGTACAGTAATTTTTACGGCACATTACAGTCAGAATATCTGTACTGTACTTACTTTAATTAAATAACAAAGTGATCCTATTATTATTATTTATAATAAACATTAAATAATGAAACTATGACCTAAAGCAGTTTTCTTAAATTTTGAGCGTACGACCCTCTCATAAAATACATTTTTCAGCACCGATAAAATCCTATTCATAGTTGGCCACCAACCAGAAGTCGGGAAGTTCTTCTCTCGAAAGTGTAGATGGAAGGTCTCGGGTACGAATCTAGAATGCGCTCGTCGGCTTAGCTATTCGAGTTTTCCATGTTTTTTTTTTTTCGAAACTCGCATGAATGCCTTATAAAGACCCCCTATGGAGGACATTCCACTCAGGCGAGTGTAGACAATCGACCTAATCAGTGTTGTCAGACTTGTTTTTCGTTTTTTTTTTTTTTTTTTTTTTTTTTATAATGGAGTTACCAATAATTTTGAGATGTGATATTTGAAATACATAATAAAAGATTAATCTTCGAACTGATTAGGCAACCGTTACAATTAAAATTTAGTGGTGGATATTTAATAAAAAAAAGTTCATAAATCTGGAAACAGTGGACCTAATTCCGCACACAAGCACCAACACATTTTATAAGTTTATTCTAATAGTCTAAATGTGTATTTTATATTTTATTACGTGATAATGTAATTTGTTTTGCTTTCCTTTCAGCAAATTAGTCAGTTTTTGAAATTATATATTCTTTTCCATGTGCTCACTTCTAATAATCCCACTCCCAATGTTTCCAAGCCTTAGGCTGACAATCGCTGACCTAACGCATATGAAAAAGAAATATAAAATAAATAAATCTCTTCTTAATGACAGATTTCCAACGAAACGTAAGATATAAAATTAAGGAAACGTCGATTATATATATCATACATCACTTCTTAAAATTAATGGTGGCAGCTGAATAAAAAAGACGCGCAATCTATACCAGGTGGCGCTGTCTACCGCTTGAACTGTTTCCAAGTTTCTTAGCCACGCGGAAGGCATCTAGTTTAGGAGGCTATGGTGGTACACAGTGTTGACAGATCTGGCAGATTTTTTATTCAATAATCACCAAGAACTTTTAGAAATGATATTTGATATACATAATAAACTATCAGTCTTCGAAGTGATTAGGCAAACGTTACAATTAAAAATTATTAGTGATTATTGGATAAAAACTCCGCCAAATCTGGCAACACTGGTTGCACACTTAGAAAGTTTAGTTAACAAATCATTGAATCTTTCACATTGTTACTCTTTACATATCCAAACATAAATTCTTTATGCATATGGATATTAAATATCTTATGTAATCAATAGAAGTTAGGGAAACTGATTGTACATTTTTCATCTTATTACATATCGTCATGGAAAACCTTGCATCATGTATGTGTTCAGAGTCTCTGAAGTTTATAGTCTGAGCCTGATTTTACATCATACTACTCAGATAAATTTAATGAATTATAACAAAGAGTAATTGAATTAGGAATACTTTTGTAGCATTGTGTAGTACCGATTTTCCCCTTGATAACGACAATGAATAGTCTTCATATGGAGTGAAAAAGACACTGAGAGGGAGAGGAAAACATATTCACCCAAGTTCTTAAACAATATTCAGGAAGATTAAATGGAGAGTGATCTGAGGTGCGGAGATGTATCGCTATTCCATCTTAGACAAACATGATCGGACTGATGTTATGGGATATTGATAACTAGGAATGTGCATATGGCTGTTTAGATATGATTCGTCAGCGATGACACGGTGCGTTATTTTGCTCAAAAACAACATTTGTAGTCAGCTAATGACGTGAACTCACAGCAGCAGATAAGTATCAAAGATATTTCAATAACGTTCACCAGTGAGAGATGATTTCTGACGTGGCAGAGGTCCCACTTCAGTCCATATAAACATTTCTCAAACGAGAATGTGACCATATCCAGCCGAAAGAATTCATTGCTGGCAGGAGGTATACATTGTCTTATTTATGGTGTTTACGACGAAATATATTCTGCCATCAAATTGCACCCAAATGTGCTTTCACACATCGATCAAGGCAGCATTTTCCCACATCTCTACCGTGCATTGGCAATGTCCCGTGTCCTTACTAACCGTCGCCATGTGTTGTGCAGTCAACAGGGAAAATCTCTTAGGACGGTGCCTTTTGTTCCATATGAAGATGAGATAGTTTTGGAGGGCGTTACAAATTACACGTTGCTGTGCAGCAACTTTAAATTTACAGTATATTTCCTTAACTGTAGCCGTTCTAACCACTATTACACTAATGCACGACCATCTACGACCTTGCTCTTGTCATGCTGTTGTCCACAGCATCGGAGCCTAGTAAGGATTGTTCTAATGAAATAGACGTTTAGATGGTATACTTTTTGGATACAGTTGTGGTTAAAAATTTTTATCTGCACTACTTCCGAAATCGAGTGACACATTCGTCAATCCCCCTGACTTATTTTTCCGTTGATTGAATACATTTAGATCCACATTGCGCTCTTACCTACACTACCATTAAGCAGAGCCTGATTAAAGGGGAAGCACACGTTATTTATACTTACACCGTTATTTTTTTACAAATACTTTTATCCTATAATAAACAGAAAATTCTCATTAAAAATTATTTTAAAAGAATTCTGGTGTCTAATAACGGTGAGTAAATTAGATTGTTTTAAACCGTTCATTTTTTATAAAAAATATTTCCTGGTCAAAGCGTGGAATTTCTATGACATGAAGTAAAAAATAATTGTAAAAATATTCCGGTGACAGCGGAGATAATGTGTGCTTCCCCCTTAATCAGGCTCTGCCATTAAGAATTGCTAATTACATTAGAATAACAATTTTATCAAATAGATTTTACATATTTTTTTAAGCCTTTCTCGGCGTAAGCAGAGCACCAAATTTACACAATTCCTTATTCAAATACTCTTTTGTGTTTTTGGAATTTTTAAGCTGATTATATAAGTCATTATTTGACGCATATTTGTATTAATGTTTGCTAGTTTGTAAAATTTTTATTGTTGACAAGTTCTGCACGAGATTTTTAACAGTATTTCCAAATAAGAAATTTTGCATTATTTAGTTATTATATAATACTATTTAATAACAGATTGGCAACAGTCCGTATTTTCCAGAAAAAAAAAATCTTCGGATCTTGTTTAATTTTAGAAAAAAAAAAAAAAAAAAAGAGAAAAAGAAAAAGAAATTCTTTAAAAACAGTTTTCCATATGCTGCCATCCTTATTAAGGCAAGAATTATCTGTTTTTCTTTCATTTTTGTAAAATTAATTTCTTTTTTGTAAATAATTATTTTGAAAAATGTGCATTATTTAAAAAAATAATACAATTTTACACCGTATGAAATTTTATACGAATTTCTTTTATCTAAATCGGATGTCCAATAAAAAGCCGTTTATATAGAAGTTATTTTCGTAAATTAATATTTATTGAATATTCTAACGCTTTTTCATAAAAATATAAACGCCAAAGAGATGCTTGTGATGAATTATTTTAAAAAATATTGGTTTTTTAAAGTACCAGAACTCCAAGCACCTCTTTTTCTGGACTCTTTTAGCATCATCCATCAGCAATAAAATTCTATTTAAACATCTAGGGTTATTTTATAATAAAAAAATGCTATTTAAAATTAGTGGTGGTAATCATCCTTAAAAAAGGCAAATAAAATGAGCCCTAAAATAAGTAGTTAGCAATATTACCTTAATTATCTTGATATTTAAATTTCAGTTTCATATAGCGAAGAAAAAAAAATTATCTTGTTTCTTGTAATTAAGTATTTAAAATAAACGTTTAAAAAAGTAAATATTATGAACATTTTTTTTTTTTTTTTTTTTTTTTTTTTTGTGTTTGTGTGTGTGTGGCTATAAGATTAATTGCATCAATACGCAATTTACTGTAATAATGATAGAGGTAAAAATTTATATTTCATATTAAAAAAAAAAAAAAAAAAAAAAAAAAAACTGTTAACATATAAATACATTTTGCAATAAAATAAAATCCTACTTTATGCAATCTTTTGTTTAAAAAAAAAATGTTCCATTTAATGTTTCATAAAAATTTAACAGGATCTATTTATTTTCATAATCGTACTTTTCATTATATTTAATTTTACTTACGTAATATCTATCTCTATATCATAATCCTATTTTCTGAAAACTTTAAATATTTATACTTAATTTTTTGAAAGATAATGTTTATTAAATACATTTTCAAATGTTTTCGAATAAAATTAAATAGTCTTGATTAAAAAATGTTGTTCCGTAAATCCTGTTTCTGTATAATTAGAATAAAAAATAGATTGTTTCGCTATATAAACGCCAAAGAGATGCTTGTGATGAATTATTTTAAAAAATATTGGTTTTTTAAAGTACCAGAACTCCAAGCACCTCTTTTTCTGGACTCTTTTAGCATCATCCATCAGCAATAAAATTCTATTTAAACATTTAGGATTATTTTATGATAAAAATTGCTATTTAAAATTAGTGGTGGTAATCATCCATAAAAAAGGCAAATATTATGAGCCCTGAAATGAGTAGTTAGCAATATTTTCTTAATTATCTTGATATTTCAATTTCATTTTCATATAGCGAAGAAAAAAGTTATCTTGTTTTTTGTAATTAAGTATTTAAAAAAAACGTTTAAAAAAGTAAATATTATGAAAAAAAAAATTGTGTGTGTAAGTGTGTATGTCTATAAGTTTAGTTGCATCAATACGCTTCGTAATTTACTGCAATAAAGATAGGTAAAAATTTATATTTCATAAAAAAAAAATGTACATACATTTGTAAATAACAAATGTAAATACATTTTGCAATAAAATAAAATCCTACTTTACACAATTTTTTGTTTAAAAAAAAAAAAAAAAAAAAAAAAAAAAAAAAAATTCCATTTAATGTTTCATAGATATTTAACAGGATCTATTTATTTTCATAATCGCACTTTTCATTAGATTTATTTTTACTTACGTAATATCTATCTCAAATTTTATTAACATAATCCTATTTTCTGAAAACTTTAAATATTTATACTTAATTTTTTGAAAGATAATGTTTATTAAATACATTATCAAATGTTTTCGAATAAAATTAAATAGTCTTGATTAAAAAATGTTGTTCCGTAAATCCTGTTTCTGTATAATTAGAATAAAAAATAGATTGTTTCGCTTACTTTCGACTTTCGACTTTAGATAATTATCTTTCCTAGAATAAATTTAATTTCACAATTAATTTTATGTTTATTTAAAAATTCAAAAAGAATTACATATAGTTGAGTTTATCATACAAAGTTTTTCATTAAAATTTACACTTAGAAGTTACTTGAGTTTTAAAAATCCACGAAGTTTCACACATATAATACAGTAAAAATTTTTAAATAATAGTTAAATTAGTAAATATGTTTAACTTAAGTTGAAAAGAACTTTATTTTTTAAAAGATTAGAATCATTTTATTCTTAGATTTTTAAATAGCAAAAAGCATTTTGGTTCGTTATTTTGAAATAAATAGAATTTTTAAAAAAGTTTACTTGTAAGTTTTAATATTTAAGCAAACAATATAAATTAATTCATAGATGCCTTGTATTGTTTTTAATTTAATTGTTATCATTTGTAATTTTTAATAAATGGAGTATTGTTAACATGCATTAAAGTGTGATAAAACATTCAGAAAAATCTTCTATGTACCAAGTTAAAATATCAAATTCTTCGTTTAGAAACACAGGATAATTTATTATGTGGTAATTATTCTTTTATTGACGTTAACAATAACGGAAATATTAAATATGTAAATGCATATCGTAGAAGAAAAATCACAAGTTTTGGGTTGCTTTAGGTGAAATTAGGTGAAATTTTATAATAACAAAAAAGTATATGTTGATTGCCAATTGCATTTTTGCATACTTTCAGTTAACTACTACGAAATTTTAATATCACATTTTCCGAGTAAAAATTTGCACTATATTTTATAATAAATAAATTTTATAGAAAAACATGAAAGATATTTATGTAAAATCAATTGTGTCTAAAAACCGTAGCAATTGGCAGCTGTAATTTCAATATATTCAGGGATGGAACACGGGCGCAGAATTCATACCGGAATGTGTTTAAGAAATTTCTCTACCTATAATATCGTCGATTTAAGAGGTAGAAATTTTTCTTACATTGATAGTGGTATGAATTCTGCGCCCGTGTTCCATCCCTGATATATTGCATATTGTCCTACCTCAGTATTATCTGGATTAGGATCGTGCATGGTTGTAACAGTTCATATTTACCAGAAGTACTATATATTAGAGATATCAACATTTTAATTTATTCCGGAGAATTTTTAGCTTTGTTTTGATTTAATACAACTTAATTTTTAGCAGCAATTTTTTCTTATTTAATCGTAGGTATTTATTGGAGAAAATTATTTTATAAATAAAGTGGTACGAAATAAAAACGTGGCTAAAAATTCTCCGGAATAAATTAAAATATTGACAACTATGCTATATCAGTACGGCATTCTTCCTCTACTATAATTTAAAAATATATTACAAAGATTACTATTTTAAAATGTTGGTTTTGAAAAATGTGGCGTGTTTACTTCCTGTTGACACTAAAATTAAATTGCTGCTATTATCGCTAAAGCATTACATAATATTCAAAATAAATTAAACCTGGTTTAAACAGTTAAAATATCTATATTAATTTAAACCCTTTCCAGTCGGTAGATTTTCCTGTTTTGAACGGCAAGCCCTGACTTTTGGCAGACGTTTAAACTGCTTTTGTACTTAACGAAATGTTTTTAAGTATTCATATAAAAAATTATTTAAATTTTCTTCACAGCAACCAATATGGTAAATGCCCTTAGTACATTTATGTATATACGTCTACAGAGTTTAACGTGTTATAAAGGAATGCTCAAAATATTATTATTTTATTTAATTTTTTGACAGAATGTATTGCTTGAAAGGAACGCCTAAAGGCGGAACTGTTTATTTTTCTGATATTTTCATACACTCGTGTGAAAAGGGTTAAAAGTATAATCGAAACTTTTAACATACTTGCCAATATCCTAATTAACATTCCGTAGTATCGTTAGCACCGCCTTTTTTTTCACACCAGTAAATTTTTAGTGTCATATTCTCCAAATTTAATTACGAGTGAATAAGAAGAATAATACTCTAAAAAAAAAATATTGGTGTGAAATAATAGGCGTGGCTAACGATACTACGGAATATTAATTAGGATGTTTGTAAGTATGCGTTTAATCACGTAAGCTCCATGTAATGCAAAAATAAATCTTTTATCAGGATTTTCACGGTCCTTGAAATTGTACGCTATTGAATTTTAAAACCAATTTTTATCATAAAATAAGCCTAACATTTTGAAATCTTTAGAGTAAGAGAATAATGGTAAAAGATCCCTTTAACCTTTTCAGAGGCAGTGGTATATATTTTATACCTCCTAATTTCAGTTCCCAACTTCAAAAATTCATCCAAGAATTTTTTTATAAAATTTTTCTTTTTTACCTTACGCGAAAATATTAATTTATTATTTTTCTTCTAATCTTGTTTTCAAAGTGTGGTGACACTTGATTTTAAAAGAAAGGAAATTCATTGCCCCTGAAAGGGATAAAGCAGGCAGGTCCGGGCGAAGCCATTTTATTAAAGTCAACAATAAATTTTTAATCACAGGAAAAAAGGTCACTAGTTTCCTGATAAGATAACTTTCAGATCTTCTCCCAATTGTATCCCATCAATTCAAAGCTAGTTTCATGTGCTATAAAATTACAATATAATTATTATTGTTAAAACTATGATCAAAATTCATGATCACGTCACTACTACGTAATTCATAAGACAATATTAGAAATAATAATAAAGTCCCATAATCGCGTTTTAAGGCCAGATCGCATTTCAAGCATTACTTGTTATAGAGTGATGCCAAACACTTTCATTTTTCTTTAATTTTTTACTGGACCCCCCTTTTTCTTTCGGAGCAAAACTTTAACTAAAATATATGAGGTATAACATGTTGTTTACACTCCTGTAGATTCAAGATGATTTGTGTAGTACTTTTTGAGATATTCTAAAAAACGTCTGAAATCGAAAGTGTCTGGTCATTTATGGAAAAGTAGTGTAATTTTAATGCTCCAGAATAAACTAGAAATGTTGGCAAAACTGCTTTGTATATAAAAATTGTGGTATTCACACTTCTCTTTGTGAGAACCTTGCATGCGACTTCTATATTTTGCTCAGCATTTTGGTGCTGACATTACTTTAGTAGACTTTAATTATTTAGAAAAAGCTGATAATAACAATATTTATACATTTTTATTTTTCAATAGTTTCACTCCACAATATTCTATATCAGAAATTTAGAATATTTTCTAATTTGGTAAGTAACTATAAGAACTATTTTTATTAATATCTCTTTTAATTTTAAAACTCAATAGGTTTAAAATCTATATCAGGGTTCTCGGCAGTTTTCGATGCACTATTTTTTATATAAAGCAATATTCGTATTTTTCTTTCGAATATGTGCACTACATATGATTAACCCGTTAGTTGTCGCTAAAGACAGCGCCACCTATTACGAATTGCGCACTTTTTATTTAACTCTCACCAATAATTTTAAGAAGTGATGTGATCGACGTTCCTTCGATTTTATTCGCGTTTTGCGTATATCAAATGCTACTTCTGAAAGTTTTTGGTGGCTATTGAATAAAAAAATCTGGCAACACTGAAGAATGGACGGCAAATCGACCAACTAGCGACTACTAACGGGTTAATAAATATTACTAACAAAGAATTGGTATTCAAAGTACTTAGAAATAACTTCATCAACCATGAATGTCTGTTTATAGAAACTGCAGTGTAAGGTTGATTTTTTTTTTTTTAGCAAGTATGTAAAAAGTGCCGGAGCTGTGAATCGAGCCCGGCATTCCGTTTATCATGCGGATGCTCTGCCACTGAGCCATTCTGGCTGATTACCAATTCGAAACTTCTCACTTAATATCCGGTGACTTTGCCAACGGAGTTGGTAATCAGCCAGGGTGGCTCAGTGGTAGTGCCTCTGTATAACAAGCGGAGTGCCCCAGCTCTATTCCCGGCTCTGCCATTTTTCCTATAGTTGGTATAAAATATTCAGCATTACACTCCAATTTCTCTAAATAGATATTCAAAATACTTACTGCCGAAAACCCTTGTATATCTGATGATTTTTTTTTTTTTTTTTTTTTACTTTATTTTTATATATCTTTATCATAGTTTTTTCAAGATTATTATTTTTTTTATCACTAAATAAATATTTCTAATTTTGCTTATACAAAATTTCTAATTTTGGCGATCTCTATTTTTTAAAGTAAATACCATTTATTCTTATTTAGCCTTATAATATTTTTAAATATTTACTTTGTTATTTTTTGATGAAATAAACATTTTCCAATTTAATATATTTTTAATTCTTTAAATAACATTTAATATGCAATTTTAAAAGCTTCGTAAAGCTATCCGGATATTTTTCTAAAATTAAAAATTAATCAAATCTTTATAAAATTTGCAGATTTGTATTATTCCCTTTCTTTTTAATTGTTTATTATTTTATCGTAGTTTTCCATTCAAGAGTAAAATTCAATTAAGAAATCAAATTTTAAACTTAAATTCTTTTTTTTTTTTTTTTTTATTCCTGAAATAAAACTCTTTATCTTATTTACGATACTGAATGGGGAAAATGTTACAAGAAATTTATTTTATATTAAAGTGAATAATATTTTTGATGGATGGAATATTCAGAAATATTCTTAAGACTTGCTTTAAAATTATTTTTTATTTCTTGTTTAGGAGAATAATATCTTTATAAATTCTCTAAAATAGAAGGATTATGAAAAGAAATTCTAAAGAATTATTTCTCTTTTATTTCGAATTCTCGCGGAATAGCCTGTAAGCTGATTTACTTTTAATTTAGTGAATATATTGTACGATGTAATAAATATATTTTATTCCCCAAAACAGTTTTTTATTTAGAGCTTTTCAGTAATCTACTCGAATGAAAAAATTATTTTTTGTAACAATAAATGCGCATTTTGTTTATTAAATTTGAAAATTTCTTTTTTTTTACTGTTGAAAATCGAATGTCTTTCGAGGCAAAAATTAAGTATTTTATGTTATTATTATTATTATTATTATTATTAATTCACAAAAAATTGTATATTTTCATTTATAAATTTAAAGTAAGTTTTAATCAATAAAGAATTGTTTTACCCTTTTTAATATTCCTCTAGCATTATGAAAATAATACAACAGAAATAAGAACACATTAAAAATAATATTGAAACAACATTTAAAAGTATTTAGAAATGTTGCTTACAAATGCATCGCTACCAACTTTTTAAATTTATTCCGGAATGTTGTTAGTACCCGCCCTCTTTTCACACCGTATTCTTTGTAGTGATTTTTTTCATATTTAATTGTAATTCTATAATGAAAAAATTACTAAGAATACATTTCGAAAAAATGGCAGGTACTAACAATATTCCGGGATAATCTAAAAACGTTGGCAGCTACGCAAGTGTATTTACATGAATATAGACATCGGATAACGCAAAGTTTTTTTTTTTTTTTTTTTTTTCTTGGGGGGGGGGTCTCTTTGATTATATGTTTTGCTTCGTTAAATATTATCTTATACAGGGATTAGCGTAGCAACTTTTATGAATAACAGTTTTTTTATATAGCAATCTGCGTATTATTCAACAGAAGATACTGCAAAGGATTACTAAATATTTCGATTAAAACAGTGGTATTCAAAAAAGGGACCGCACTGACACTTGCATAGAAAAACTTTTATTTTTTTAAAATAGTTGATTGAATGTGATACCTCTAAATATCTTATTTTTGTATCTACATACTATAACCATACCTGCCAATATTTCAGCTACAGGCATGCCAGTATTTTAATTTATTTTGGAGCAGAGCGCCATTTCTTCATACCACTTTATTTGCAGTGAATTTGTCTCCGCTATTTAATTACGATTAAATAGTAACAGAAAAATCCTTCAAGAAATGTGGTATGAAAGAACGAAAGGCGTTTCATAACAATGCTCCAGAATAATTAAAATTGGAGAAAAATAAGTGAAGAAGAAAAAAATAATCCCACAAGTTTACAAAGAATTATACTTATTGTTGGTGGGTATAGTGGAAAAAATGGGGAATAGTCTTGAAAGTAAATGTATATTTTGAGATCTGCTGTAAGATATTAACATACTTGCCAACATTCTAATTATATTCCGTAGTCCTGTAGTCTCCGCCTTTTTTTTTTTTTTTTTTCGAATATTTTTCTTCTTATTTAAAACCCTTTTCGTCGCAATGTCCTCGCTGCAATTAAGTTATTAAGTTATTAACTGCAAAAACTCATCCCGAAATTTTTTTAGCAAAATTTTACTTTTATAACATACCAGAAAAGATCGTCAATTTCTTTTATTTTAATTTTGTTCGTGAATTCCGGTGGCAGTGTAATTTAAATGATCCTAAATACCCCGCGCCGCAACGGGTTAATCGTAATTAAATTTGGAGAAATTTACTCTAAAAATAAAATGGTGTAGAAAAAGGGGTGATACTACCTGTACTACGGAATTAGAACGGTTATACGGAATTACTTAAGGCAATCATTCATTAGAATAATCGTCAGACGTTTCTCTTTGGAAATTCTCCTAAAACAGCTTCAGTATTCTCAATATGGCGTTATTTGATCTGGCGGATCTGTTTAAAATGCGAGAGGAAACTGCCAATACAGCGCGATATGCCGGTGAAAAGTCTAACTAACATTTCTTTCTTACAGATATTAAAAAAAAAAAAAAAAAAAAAAAAAAAACTCAAAACTCATGTTTTTCTGCACATTTCAGTGAAAACCCGCGTAGAGCTACGATCAGTACTTTTTGAATGATGTATTTTAATTTTTTTCTGTGACTTTTGGATCACCCGGTATATATATATATATATATATATATAAGCTTTTTCAGTTACCAGAATGATACAGGTATTTCAATGGTTTTAGTGGTCTCTTAACTGAATTCTACATATCTTTGCAGAACAATTCTTGTATAATTCAATCAAAAAAAAGCACTTCAAACCATTACTGAAATGTACTATATATTGAAAAAAAAAAAAGGTGGTATTCAATTAAGGAACCGCTAAAAGCCAGACTTTGAAAATGTTATGGGTTACCCATTCACACAATGAACAAAGACATTTTGTAGACATAATTCCTCGGTGGCTTATATTTTTATTGTAAAATACTTGTTTAAGTATTAAAATAAAATAAACTAGTATGTTGTGGCCACCACAAGACTTTCTTCTTTATTTTCCTATACATATTCAATCAGTAACAATATTTAAAAAAAAAAAAAAAAATGCAAATTTTTTTTTCTAAGTTTTTTTTTTTTTTTTTTTTTTTTTTTTGGTTAAAAGTAAAAAAAAAATCGATAAATTTGTTTTAAATTATCACAGATTTATAGTTCAACCATTCGTTTTAAAGGTATTGACGAGATCTTTCCAATGATACCCATCTTCAAAATTTACCTCCCCCCAGGGGGGGGAAGCGATGCCCCCCCATGCACAAATTTTTTTTTCCTAGTTACGTACTACTATTATCAATAATTCATATTAATTTTACAATCACAAGTGTAAAATAACTCTTATTACGCACATTTATAGGAATTTTTGTCCTATTCTGCCATGTTAAAAATTTAGATAAAATGCTATCACAGCGCCTCCTGTTGAGCTATTGATCCCCAAATATTATCAGCACCAGTTTATGTCGGGGACCAACTAAATACCAAGTTTGGTAAGATTTCGTTAAAAAAAAAAAAAAAAAAAAAAAAAAAAAAAAAAAATACGATTTTTTTTTTTTTTTTTTTTTTTTTTTTTTTTTTTTTGTTAAAAGTTAAAAAAATCGATAACTTTGTTTTAAATTATCACAGATTATGGTTCAACCATTGTACCCCCCAGGGGGGGAACCGATGCCCCCCCATGCGCAATTTTTTTTTCTTAGTTAACTACTACTATTATCAATAATTCATATTAATTTTACAATCACAAGTTTAAAATAACTCTCATTATGCCCATTTATACAGAATTTTGTCCTATGCTGCCATGTTAAAAATTTTCATAAAATGCGATCACAGCGCCACCTGTTGAGCTATTGATCCCCAAATCTAATGGGCACCAGTTCATGTCAGGGTGCAACTAAATACCAAGTTTGGTTAAATTTCATTCATTGGTTCGTGAGATACAGCGTCCACAAAAAAATGATACAGACACACAGACAGACAGACAGACAGACGCACAGACAGACATTTTCTAAAAACTATCAATTCGTGTTCAGGACATCCCAAAACGTGTAGATCCGTCAAAAAACGGAGGTCGAAAATTTTCGCGAATCCAATACTTTCTCTATATTACATATAGAAGAAAGTAAAAATAAGAAGAAGGAAATAATAAGTCGTTTGGATTTGTTGAAGCGATAGAAAAATTACAGTGCAAATGTAACAATCATGTAGAGTGGTAAAGGATTTATATACATACAGGGATCGCATTTTCTGCATTTTGTTTAGGGCACTTTGAGGGATGAAAAATTTCCAAAATTTTTGCTACCACTCTTTTTATAGAGAAATTTTGATGGTACTTTCACATAGCTGCCAGCATTTAAACTTATTCCGGAGTATTATTACCCACGACTGCATTTCATACCACTTATTTTTTAAGAGTAATTATATATTATTTTGTCTAAGTTATATATTGGTGAAGGTTTTTCTATAAATAAAGTGGTACGAAATAAAGGTGGGATTAAAAATACTCCGGAATAAATTAAAAGGTTGTCAGCTATGGCTCTCATAGTAACATGTCGTGATTAAACAGGAAAGGTATTTTTCTATAAAAATTGTGGTAATAAGAAAGGCAGAAATTTCTCATCCCTGCAAGTGCGCTAAAAAATGGCGGAGAGTGCAACCTCTGTTAATATTTAGTGCATTATTGTTTGATTAAATAAGATATTTTACATATCGTCAATGTTATTATTTGTAGATTTGACCTTCTTAAGGCTTGACCACAGGCGACTTTTTTTATATTATTTTCATACCACTATTTCCAAAAAATAAAATTTATAATAAATTTTTACAAGTAAATCACTTTTCCTGCATAAATTTATTATAAATTTTATACTACGAAAATAGTGGTATAAAAGAAATAAGGAAAAACAAAAAGTCGCCTTTGATAGCCTGCAAGAAACTTTCAAAGATTTCCCAGCATATGTTAAAGTGAATTTCGAAAGAATTTCATTATTTTTTAAAGAACTTCTTTGGAAACAATATATATAAAATTTAATAGTTATAATAGAAATAGTTATAATAATTTTTTTAATGATATTGCAATAGCTCATATTTGTGGTAATTCATTCCAAAAGATATTCTTAGCAGTTTTATTAGACGTAACAAAAAATAGTGAAAATGTCTATCTTTTGGCTATTTGTCGCTCATTGGCGACACAAAAAAATTAAAAAAAAAAAATTAATTATTAATATTATTATTATTTTAATCATTTTACTATACTCTTCACATTAAATTAAATTAAGTAAGATTATTTCAAATAAGCACTTTCATAAGTAAAATTTTGTCAGATATATCTATTAATAAATGTGTAAATTGAAATCTAATGATCGTATATTAACAACCATTTCTAATCTCGGAATACTTAAATTAACTTAAAATTTATTTGAAATTTATAGAGCTGCCAACGTAATCCGGAGTGTTGTTAGTACCGCCCTTGTTACCACACCACTTAATTTTTAGAGTAAGTCTCTTAAAATGCATTTACGATGAATTAACATGAAAAATACTCTTAAAAAACTGGTGTAGAAAAGGGGCGATACTGACAATCCTCCGGATTAGTATAAATGCCAATCATCTCATTAATAATCGCATACTTGCCAACATCCTAATTAATATTCCGTAGTATTGTTAGCCCCGCCCTTATTTCCACACCAGTAAATTTTTAGAGTAATATTCTTCAAATGCAATTACGATCAAATAAGAAGAAAACTACTTTAAAAAGATACTGGTGTCAAAAAGAAGGCGGGGCTAACAATACTACGGAATATTAATTAGTATGTTGGCAAGTATGTAATCGTAACATTGTTACTCTCCTTTAAAACACGCCCTTTTTTACGCACCACATTAATTTTACAGTAAATTTCTACAAATGTAGCTACAATTACATAAGAATAAAAATACTATAAAAAAGACTGGTGTAAAAAAAGGCGGGTACTAAAAGTGTTACAATTCATAATGGGCAAGTATGGGATTAGGTTGGCAGCTCTGGATTTGCGTATTATAGTTTAATATGTACATTTTTTATAGTATAATAAATTAAAAAGAAGATAATAGTTCACCTGTGAAGAAATATCAACCAATGATCGTAACGCTTTTTGTACGTTTATGGGAAACTAGTTAAGAACCACTGGTTTAGAAAAAGAAATAACAATAAATAAACTGATTAAAATTATTTTAAACTCAACATTAAAACCCAATTTTTAGCATAGCATGCACATTAATGCTGAAAATAGACAATTTTTCTGTCGTTAAATTTTTATTAAACGTGTTAAATAAAATTTGCCAAAAAAAGTTTTTCCATTCTACTTGCTAAATTAGTTTTAATAAATTTAACTTAAATGAATACATTTTTCTGACTATAATTTTGTGTAATATGTATGTATGAAATGTTAATTTATTCAAATTTTAAACTAATTTTTGATAGAAAATTATGTATAGTTAAAAGCTTTAAGCACACATTGAATTTAATTTATAGTGTGGGAGAAAAGTACGCAGAAGTATTTTGGTTTTGTTCGATTAATCAAAAATCCATAATAAACGAAATCCTTTGTGTAAGAATACTGCTTGATATCGGAATGCGCTTAATGTGCTTAATTAGAAGATGTGAACTTATACTGTATACATTCTATCGAAAGAAAGAAAGAAAAAAAAAATATGCTTGATAAAAGAAAAAAAAAATGTTTCCTACTTCTGTAGCCGTTTTCATTTAATAAAGATATTTTTTATGAAAATATTGATAAATTTACTACTATATTAAATTTATAAATGGGAGTCAGTAAAAAATGCTGGAAACAATAAGAAAATTTACAAAAAAAAAAAAAAAAAAGAGAGAGAAAGAGAGAGAGAGAAGGGATGAAAGTTTTTTTGAAACAGTTACAACTGTCCACAGTTTGAGTTCTGCATGCAAAATGAACGGAATTTCCGAATTATATTTTAACAACACTGTGCAAGTTGATTTCTAAAACTTTTATTTTCAACTAAAAAAGAAAATAAAATTTATCTTTTCAGATTTTAATATATGATCTTGAATGTTAACTAAAATTATACATTAATAATTGCAATTTGCAAAATTCAGAAGATTTTTCTAATAAAACCAAATACACTCATGTCCATAAATTAAGGATAATTCAGAATCACACGGAAATCAAAATTTAATGCAAAAATTTCACCTGTAGAAATACCACACACATATTTAAGAATAATATGCAAATTATAGGAAGCCACCAGATGACGCCGATTTGATGTTACAATGACGAAAGTGTAAAAAGGGGGTAGATAAGGACTGGGAGCAAAGAAGGAAAATTGTTCACAAGCGTTCTCTATGCCGCTCAGTGCCACAACCGAATAGTTATGACACAGAGTACGTATGCAGATAATTGTTTACGTGGTAGAATTATAGGCCGACTAGAATGTGGGCGTACTCAGATAGAGGTACCGGGGAAACTTGGAATCGCCCAAAGTGTCATCTCTAGTCTTTGGCAACGATTCCAAAATGTTGAAAATGCCAGTCGACGTTACAGTAGTGGTCGGCCCTGCGTTACAATACCGAATGACGACCGGTATTTGACAGTAACTGCCAAAATGAGCAGATAAAACACAGCATCAGACCTGTCTCGTCAGCTGTCTGCAGCCACGGGCGCCACAGTTTCAAGGTAAACCGTGTATAGACGTTTTGGATATACTAGTGTATATGTTCGCAGGCCTGTTAGATGCGTTCCGCTCGCGGCGATGCACTGTTGCCAGCGGTTTACTTGGAGTAGAGAACATGCAATATGGACAGCAGCACAGTGGGCTTGTGTGACGTTTTCCGACGAGTCCAGGTTTAGCTTTCAATGTGATTCACGCCAGACTTTCATATGTAGAACGTCAGGTACCCGTTACCACCAAAACAATATTGAACGACACCATTACTGTGGGAGGAAGGAGTGCTCGTTTTGGAAGGGGGGGAGGATCATATTGGGCACCAGAACAAATCTGCATCTCAAATCGGAACCATGACAGGCCAGATTTAATGGGACATGATTCACGAACAACATGTACGTTTGTTTAGGGGTGCCATGGGCCCAAAATTTGTGTTTATGGATGACAATGCACGTCCTCACCGTGCAAACGTTTTACACGGATACATACAATCTGAATCTATCACCCGCATGGAATGGCCAGCATTTTCACCTGTCTAGAATCCGATAGAGCATGTGTAGTACATGCTTTTCCGACGAGTTGCAGTCCGTCAACTACCTCCTACATGTGTACCAGAACTTCGGAGAACATTGCTAACTGAGTGGAGTAATCTTCCCCAAGATCAGATCAATAATTTAATACTCAGCATTCCAATGATTTGTAAGGACTGTATTTCATCATCTGAGAGACATACAATGTATTAACCATCATACCAACCATGTAATGTTAAGTTTTCGTAAGGGAGAAATTTAATACAGCTATTTTTTAATAATTTTAATAGTCAAAAATTAATGTAAAATATTTCTCTTTAAACATATAAAGTGTGTCCAAACGAAAACGAGACCTTAGCTGTAGCGGCGTTATACCAAATCCCAGTGAGTTAATGTGCTGGACGATATATGGCATGGTGATATTGCTACATGCACATGCGCAGTTAACGGCTTCGCATCAATATCCTCATTGCTGGAGAGTCCTTTCCGCAGTTCGTTGCATGATAGATTCCTCCAGATCAGCACAAAAAGATCGGCTGTGGATGAGATCACACAGCAGAATCGCGGAATCACCACACGTGAAATTGCTGTTGCACTGTCGATAAACAAAGGAACTGCGCATCACATAATCCACAAAAAGCTTGGTTATGGCAAAGTTTGTGCACAATGGGTGCCCAAGCATCTGTCAGAGAATCAGAAGACGGAGAGAATGGTGTTTGCCTGACTCATCTGTTGAGCCATCCACTCCCTTCCTACGCGCTGGGACCAGTGTATCAAATGGCAATTTATAGTTGTACTATACCACGTGAACTGTAATTATAATATTGTTATTAAAATTTCTTCACACATAACTTTAGTCTCCTTTTCATTTGGGCACACCTTTTGAGCTGATCTGGAGGAATCCATCATGCAACGAACTGCGGAAATGACCTTTCCAGCAATGAGGATATTGATGCGAAGCCGTTAACTGCGCATGTGCATGTAGCAATACACCATGCCATATGTTGGCCAACACATTAACTCATTGGGATTTGATATAACGTCTGTACAGCTAAGGTCTCCTTTTCATTTGGGCACACCTTATAGTTGTTATAAGCTTTGTTTAGAAACTTGAAATATTGTCAGAGATTATAAATACATTTAAAAGATTTGAGCTAAAAACTTTTCCTCTCATTAAATAACATAGATGTTGATTTTTAAGCTAAGTTTTTACAATTGTTTCTACTTTTACACTTTATTTATTGGATTTTATCTTCTATTTATTTTTCTAATTGTTCTTATTATCTAAAAATATATTTTATTTAAATTTTACATAGTTGAGAAACTCAGAGTTGAACTTTTACATTTTTACGATAATTATAGCATGATAATTCAATGAAAGAAAATTAAATGCTGTAGCACGTTAATTAAAATTCAAAAGCTCAAATAAACCTAGATATGTTTAAGGAACATGGAAAAACTAATCCTTTAGTAGAAGTATAATACTTTCCGACCGGGAACACTTTTACCTTAAAGCATTACATTCTTCTGTTTTTGCAAATTGAAAGAAAAATATGAACTATAACTAACATTTGTTGATTGAAAATTGTACTTTACACTATCTGCTAATTAGTTCGATCTTTTTTTTTTTTTTTTTTTTTTTTTTCCTGATTTTATTACATACGACTGTTCCAGATGCAAAAATGTAAGTGGATGCCGTGGATGTCTAACTTGTACGATCGTACGATCGTACGCTTTCGTTCGGAAAGAGACAGGGCCTGATTAAGGGGGAAGCTCGCTCTTCACACATTATTTATACTTACACCGTTATTTTTTAACAAATAATTTCCTGGTATAATAAACAGAAAATTTTCATTAAAAATTATTTTAAAAGAATTCTGGTGTCTAATAACGGTGAGTAATTTGGATTGTTTTACACCGTTCATTTTTTATAAAAAATATTTCCTTGTCAAAGCGTGGAATTTCTATGACATGAAGTAAAAAATAATTGTAAAAATATTCCGGTATGAGCGAGCTTCCCCCTTAATCAGGCCCTGGAAAGAGATAATACAAATTACCTTTATTCCGAAATTTAAAAATAAATTTTCAAACAGTGTTACCAGATTTTGCGACATTTTTATTCAACAGTCAGCAATAATTTAGAGAAATGATATTTGATATACATAATAGACGAAGCGAAGCGAAGAATCGTCTATTATGTCTATCAAATATCAATTCTCAAAATTATTGTTCACCATTGAATAAAAAGTCGCAAAGTCTGGCAACACTGTTTCCAAGATCCCTATAAGCATACTTGCCAACATACTAATTAATATTCCGTAGTATTGTTAGCCCCGCCTTCTTTTTGACACCAGTATCTTTTTAAAGTAGTTTTCTTCTTATTTGATAGTAATTGCATTTGAAGAATATTACTCTAAAAATTTACTGGTGTGGAAATAAGGGCGGGGCTAACAATACTACGGAATATTAATTAGGATGTTGGCAAGTATGCTATAAGGAGCACTGAAAAAAATTTCTGTGATTAACATCTAGAATGTAAATTGTGGCTCGAGTAAAAGTAGTTCCATGTTATCTTTATAAATTCTAGTTTCCTTTACTAGCGAGTTCTAGACATCCTTACTAGAATTCTAGAGTATTTTTCTATATTATCGTAGCCAAATTTATTTAAAAATGTTTGCAAATAAATGGGAACACAAGAGGCGAGTTTTAGTAACTGTAATTCGAGTTTATGACGCTATTCAAGTGAGATTTTCTCACAATACAAAAGGTTCATTATATTCAAAATATTCATAATATTGTTTTACCATCTAGAAAAATATAGACTATAAATTTCGTTTATTTAGTTTATTTGTTTACATTATACGCATAATTCGGAAATCTATATTTCTAATTTAGGGATTTAGAAAATGACTACTTATTCGTTCTAGATGAAGGTGTTATTTTTTTCCCTCAGCAAAATAATCTATAGAACCATAGCCTCCTAAACTAGATGCATTCCGCGTGGCTCGGAAAATTGGCAACAGTTCAAGCGGTAGACAGTGCCATCTGGTACAGATTGAGAGACTTTTTTTATTCAAGAGCCACCAAAAAATTTTAAAAGTGGGATTTAATATACATTAAACGCAAATAGAATCGAAGAAACGTCAATTATATATATCATATATCCCTTATTAAAATTATTGGTGACAGTTGAATAAAAAGTCGAGCAATCTGTACCAGGTGACGCTGTCTACCGCTTGAACTGTTGCCAAGTTTCCGAGCCACGCGGAAGGCATCTTAGTTTAGGAAGCTATGTTAGAACGATAAACACCACCTTGTGCTGTATAAAACAAGATATTTAACTGAGTAATATGCACTTCTTTAAGTATCATGCGGTGAGGGAAACATGGGTAAAATTGGGTCTAAAACTCAATGAGAATATTTGTATTGAGAAACACATTGACGCATATGTTATCGAAACACGTTGAAGATAAGTCACGATGTTAAAACCACTGATGACTTTAAGTTATACTTCTGTAATCATTCAAGGGACAGAAAGAATAGGAAGAAAAAAGGACTTCCGTAATCATTCAATCTACAGGGCAAAAGGCTTAGTTGTGACGTAAATTGGATATAAATCATAGTCAAACTGTGCCTATTCCCACACATGCTACCTTTTCATAGTAGCCTCATATATTTTGCAACTTTATCGTTTTTCAAATGTTAAATTTGTCATTCCTTCTCTCCATCATCGTCATGCAGAGCATCCGGAAAGTAATAGTTCAGGAACTCAATTGACACTGGCGTATTATCAAGTTTTTAACCATATCTAAGGCACTATATCATTAAGCAGACTTCAGCACAATTGGCCTAACTATTCACACACTCTGAACACATTGGCAGTAGCATCCTTTAATGCTTTGTACTCTATTTAGGATTTATTCAGAAAGAGCATATGACTGAAACATTTTCTTTTACAGTGCCTCGATGTTGTTTTGATGCACATCAACAATAAACATGACTTCTGTTTCAATTTCGATCATATAACCGAGTTTTTTCCGTCATTTTTATTTTACAAGCTATTATCTTTAAAGTCTGTTGTACATTTTATGACTTTTATTCCTTTTCTTCGATTTTTAACGATGAATTTTTTCTATATTTTTGTACGATATGTACACTTCTATATCGATCGAAATTTAAAGTCGAACAGTTGTATTTACCAACGTAGTGTACTTTTCTTGTACAACAAGATAATTTCTTGTATAATACACCTGACAGTGTTCGTACAGACCTTATTTTTCCCTGAGTCTTACACCAGTATTCTGAAGCAGTAAAATTCACTATAATCGTTTAAACTTTTTTTATAACGAAAATCGTTCTACAAAATTACTGGTATAAGACTCAAGGAAAAAATAAGGCCCGTACGAACTCTGCTTGAGAGTTAAGTTTGGTGTGTCGCTCTACAGTCATCTATCGCACATTAAAATTCGTTAGAACAGAATCTGCGGCTTTAATTAGATTCCGGATTACTATGTACATCTATGCTTAAACCAGGATTCAAACCAAGTACTTGGCAGCTAAAGGGAAAGCGTAAATTGCTCGACGACTAAAGGAACAGATAACGTATGATTAATACTTTTAATATTATGTTGTTCTTATTTAATTTTCGAAACATAAACACCTAGTTTTAGATTTCATAACTTCAAGAAAATTTAAACTAACAAAAAGAAACATTATTTATTTACAATTTTGTTATACGACTTTCATAAAGAAAGAAAGAAAGAAAAACCATTATTTATTTATTTATTTATATATTTTATTTCATTTTATTTTAATTTATCTATTTATTTATTTACCTTATTATTATTACGTTTTAAACAAAAACGTAACTTAATTACATATATAATAAATTCGACATCATAGAAAAGAAGAATTCATGGTTCTAATACGTTTAATAACATTTTATCTGAGAAAAATACATTAAAGTATTTCACTGTTTCGCTAAAAATTCTTAAACTTCGGATTTCAATGTTAATTCTTTATGCTTTGCTCATTTTTTTTTCTCCTTTCTAGACATCTAGTTTCCTATCGCTATTAATTTTGTAGCGTAAAAGCTATTTAATGTACGGCATTACATTTATCAAACGATAACGAAACACTCCAGATTAAGAACTTCTATTCTTACACTGTTTGGAAGAAGAATGTGATTTGTTGAACCACAACCAAGCAAATCAGTCACTTTCTTTATTCTGAAATTAACGATTTGCTCTTAACGTACATGGAAGAATAATTTCAATGGTAGTGAGATTTTCTTTATATTTAGATAAAAACCTTTCAAAGAAAATTCCAAATATAAGAAAAACTAAATAGAATTTTATACTATCAGTAATACTCTGAAGTATATATTCGTTCATGTATATTCATATCCAAAATATTCAATAACATTAATTTTTCTTAAACCTTTGCCATATTAACCCCTTACCTGCCGACGAAAATTTACGAGATTCGCTTCAAAGTGCCACCGTTCTCTTTCAACTCTGAAATGAGTAAATATTTCAAAAACACTGTCAAGATCGCTTTCAAGGTTATTTTATTGCATTGTCAATCAGTGTCAGTAGCTTCACTGGCATCAGTACAATACAACGGAACATACTTGAGAAAGACGTCTATATACGCCCGGGGCAGTTAAGGGGTTAATTCAACGTAACCTGCATCATACTAATTGATGAAATTATGTCATACTGTTTCTGCCATATTTATTTAAAGGGTTACATAGGCTAAAATAAGCTCATATTCCCTATTTTTTATATAATACATGAAAACTTTTATTCAAAACTATGACAGAGATCCCAACATTTTAATTTATTCCGGAGCATTTTTAGCTCCGCCTTTATTACATACCACATTTTTCTTAACACCTTCGCGACGGCATGTTTTTCTCCTATTTTCAGTTAGATCAGCCTGTGGGCGTTATTCTTGTATATTACATTATTTTAAATCAATGTTTTCTGTATTCATATTTATAATATAAATGGATATACATTATAGTTATTTTCTTTGTAATCAGTATTTGTATCCATAATACATTGATTGTATAAATGTGAATATTAGGTGTATTTTTAAGCAATAATGCAACCTATGTAATTTAAAGAAACTCTCAGTGGCAGAGTTACAGATTTTCAAATGACGTGAATTCACGTCAGCGGTCGCGAAAGTGTTAAGAATATTTTTTTCTTATTTTTTCGTATATATATGTGGACGAGAAATATTCAATAAATAAAGTGGTGCGGATTAAAGGCGGGACTAAAGATGCTCCGGAATAAATTAAAATGTTGGCAACTATGCTATGAGCATAAAAAGAAAGAAATAAACATAAAATTTTCATTAAAAAATCTGGAAAATTCTGCTTTTCGGAGAATCTTCATAAAAAAGGTGGACATGATTTCTCAAAAATTAATATACCGATCTCATCTTAGAAATAGAATTAACTAGTACTTGAACGAAGGATTTTTCTTCTTTTCGATTACAACTAAGACTATACGTGAGGTAAAATGTGGCTCCACCAGTATATTTATATAAAAATATTTTACTTAACCCTTTCATGCGCGGTGGGATATACATATCGCACCTAATTTCACTTCCCAACTGGAAAAATTTATCCCAGAAATTTTTTAGAAAAAACTTACGTTTGTGACATATCAGAAAAGACCGGTTTTTTTAACCTTAACATTCAAAATTTCTTTCACTTTAATTTAGTTCACGAATTCCGGTGGCAGTGTAATTTAAAGGATCCGAATTGTCTTGCGCCGGAAAGGGTTAATAGTGCAAACTTACTATTAAATATTCAGAAAGAAAAATGCTGATAGAAAAATCAGGAGGAAATGTAGCCTGTCACCACCCTGAGAAGTGATTTAACATGTCTGCCTTGTACTCCGGCGGTCGTCAATAGACGATCCTTGCTCATGGTCCATGTTCAGGATATTTTCAGGTCTGCCTATTTTCCTAATTAAAACAACAAGTCCTGCCTTTTTACGTTGTTCTAAAATATTATATTTCAGCAGATATCACAGCAAATTTTTGTGATTAAATAGGATAATGATTATTGTTCAAAAGTAGTAGTGGAAGGTGAAATATTCTTGTATATTCTGACCCTACATTTACCATGGAATTACTAATAGATTAAAAACTCTAGGAGAGGTAAATTATCTTACCAATCCTTTCCCATTCAAAAATTGATGAAGCAGGGTTAGTACAATCCTTATTTTTCGGTACCAGTATAATTCTATAAAAAAAATTTATCATAAAATGAGCTTCTAATTTTGAATGAAATTTTATTACATAAAAATTGTGCTGAGAGTGTCCTTACAAAAGGGCGGGTCAGTACAAACCCTTAAAATGTCAGTTATTTTTAAGTTTGGTGTTCTAGTTGCGCATGGTTTTACAAGTAGGTAAAAGGTTAAGCATTAAAAATTTAAGTAAATACAGAAGAATTGCATCTAAAGGTTATTTGTTGCTACCACAAAATAAAATAGAGTAAAAAAACAGCAAATGAGCAAGCTTTAATATAGGATCAAGAAGCTAAATAAAGGAAGCAAAAATATACTGTGGGGTTGACACTACATTTGTATGTAGAGTTGCAAGCATTTTTAGCCCCCGCCTTTATTTCACACCGTTTTATTTGTAGAATATTTTTCTCCAAAATATAACTGCAATAAAAGATTTGTTGTTCTATCATTTTATAACTTTATATATATATATATATATAATTTTTAACACTGTCGCGACCGCATGCTTTTCTCTTTTGACAGTAAGGTCCGCCTGTGGGCGTTATTCTTCCAAGCTACAGTATTTCAAAACAAATTTTTTTGCATTCTCATTTATATTATAAAAGGATATACATCATAATTTTGTTCTTTCTAATCAAAATACTTGTATCCGTAGTATATTGATTGAACAAAAATGAATATCGGATACATTCTGAAGGAATAAATAACATACAAGTTGCGAAAGGAACGCCTACTGGCGGAGTTACAGATTTTCAAATGGCGTGAATCTACGTCAGCGGTCGCGAAAGTGTTAATAAATTTTGGGAAACTAAAATTCGATATTTCGACTGAAATCATAAAGCATCAATTGAGCTTAGTTGATGCACAAAAATTACTGAATATTGTTATTTGAATCTTAGTTTTGTTTCCATAAGCTTTAAAATTTAATACAATTTTTTATTTTTTCTCTAAACACGTTCAACATAAAAATATTACTTAATAAAACTGGAGAAATTTTAAATTCATCAAGGAATCCAAAGAAATATGTTTACACCATAGCCTCCTAAACTAGATGCCTGTCACGTGGCTCGGAAACTTGGCATCAGTTATAGCGGTAGACAGCGCCACCTGGTATAGATTGCGCGATTTTTTATTCAACTGTCACCAATAATCTTAAGAAGTGATATATGATATATAAAATCCACGTTTCTACGATTCTATTCGTCTTTTATGAATATCATATTCCACTTTTAAAAATTTTTGGTGGCTTTTGAATAAAAAAGTCGCGCAATCTGTACAAGGTGTCGCTGTCTATCGCTTCAGCTGTTGTCAAGTTTCCAAGCCACGCGACAGGCATCTACTTTAGGAGGCTATATTTACACTCATGTGCCATAAAAATTTGCACACAGAGAAGTAATTGTTGGACCGTAACAAAACTTGGCGTGAAGGTACGTGCCAGGCAGATATGCAAATGATTAGAATTGCAACGTGATTGTACAATGCGTAAAGCCACCAGAGAGCGTTGACCTTCGTTCTTCTTGGAATATAAAATAGGCAAGCACAGCTTGTTTGGTGTACATAATCTGTTTCAAAGGGACGCTTTTTAAATAGAGATGCCGTTACGCCGCAATCGAAGACAACACGAGCCACTGTCTGAATCCAAAAGGAGAAGAATCATCGATATGATGGAATACGGGTAATCAGCTCGGCGAGTAAAAAGCCACCGAAGCCGTTCTGATTCTACTGTGAGGAGGTGTTGGGACCATCGCTTACACGGCGACCAGACTCAGGACCTGCTTGACAGACCAATAACCGAAAAAAAGTCACATTATACAAACATACATATAGCGCCAACTGCCCCGTTGACCACCATCCAGACATATGCAGCACCCACATGACTTTTCCCTGTGTCTGTACGTACCATCGCAAGGCGCCTGGCTGAAGGACATTTGCTATCGTGGCGTCCATTTCGTGTGCTGTCAATATTACCCACCCCCTCTGCTCCGTTTGGAGTGATGTCGCGCTCGACGGGGTTAGATTGTAACCGAATGGAACCAGGCCGTCTTCAGCGATGAATTCAGATTCAATTTGAGCAGTGATGATTAACATGTACGTGTGTAGAGGCAAGGGGGGAATTCCTCAAATCTGCGTATTTCTTTACAGCTGCACACCTCACCCACAGGTGGTGTGATGGTATGAGATGATATTGCAAACGACACACGATCATCACTATTATTGATCCATAGTGATGTCATGGCACCATGACAACTCAGCGGTACGTTCGTGACATCCTTTAGCCATAGGTGTCGCCACTCATGGCAGGGCTCCCAGGATCCATTTTCAACAGAACAGTGCTCAACCACACACATGAATTGTGTCACAGGACTGCCTCCACCACAATACCAACCTTTCCTGGCCTGTTATATCCCTAGATTTGTCACCAATGAAGCATATCTTGGATCACTTGGAGGGGTAAGTTGGGCAGCCCACGAATTTGGACGAATTAGAAGCGTTCTTGCAACAAATGTGGAACGAGGTGCCACAGGACAACCTACGAAACTTGTATGCTTGAATGCTCACACGTATTGCATTGTGCATTCACGCTAGAGGTAGCCCAACAGGCTACTATAACCTCCATTTATTCGTAATTTTTCCTGTAGTAAATGATCATTTTGCTTTGATGTTTTAAACATTTACTTATATCAATGTCACATTTATGTGTGTAAAATTTCATTTCATTCCGACAGCTCTTTCTTGGTTCGTAAATTTTTATGGCAATGAGTGTATATATCTGTTCCTCGGAGGTAACAATAATATAACAGGCAGCAAACGTTTTAAATTTTAAAAAATCATGCATATATATTTTGATGAAACCTTACATTTTTATATTATAAATCGCCTTTCAATGCGTCTAACTTTGTTACAAATATGCTCAGTTATTATGGGATAGGGCTGCATATGACTGAAAAATTAAGAAAAGGTATATTTGAGTGACTAAAAATACAAAAAAGTTAAAAAAAGATTTCTTTAACAAATAAAAAAAAACAATTAATGGTATTGGCCATAAAAATAAATAAAATAATTAAATAAAATAAATAAAATAAAATAAATATTTTTTCCAAAATACTATGTATTCTTGAATTACGTAAATATTTTAATTTCGTAACTGAATGATGCTGTAGGCTGAACTATGTAAACACCCTATTTAAATTGCTATGATATATATTGTTGCTCGCATGCCCCTAACCATGAACATAACATGCATGTTCATTGTCATAACATGCATGATGCTGTAGGCTGAACAATGTAAACGCCCTATCATAATTGCAAAGACATCTGTTTTTACTCGCATGCCTCTAACCATGAAAACAGCTCTAACAATTTTCTCACCATTCCGCACTGTTTCTTCTCTCGCAGTTCTAATGGGGAACAACCACTTAGTTCTTACTCAACAACTTTTGAACGCCCATTTGAAAATATCTGACTATATTGTAGACCTCTTGGTAGATCAACAATTTTTACCGTAGCCGGAATGTATTTCTTTGTATATATCCTTTAAAGGAAGTCCTTTCAGCCTGAAAAAACACTCAACACTTTGCTGCTCTTCTAGTATACACTCCTCAAGCACAGTCCCCAGTTTAAAATTTAACTGCTGATCTTTTACAATGGATGTCTCATAAATTCGAAGCTATCATCTTATAGTTGAATAGTAACGACCAGTAATGGCATACTTGGAAAAAAAAAATCCTTTCTGACCCTTCAAATCAGTTTGCAACCAACTTAAAAATATATAAGAATGATGTAATACATTCCAGAATTCTTAATTTTATCTGTTAATATATACGGATAATTTTATCTAAATGTATTGTAAATCACACACAGAGATATTCCGCTTCAGCAATATTTTCTGAAAATAATCACTATCTTATTTAATTTTTAAAAAATGCGATAAATATTCATAAAAAATTGTGCACGGTAATAGTCGTAGGAAATCATATCCTTCTGTATCATTGATACTGTTTTCTGCTATAGAATTACCCGTATATATATATATATATATATATATATATATATACATACAGAGTGTTCCAAAAGTCCTACACCCCCTCCTAGCTCGGAAATGAATCGGAATTGTGCAAAATGGCAAAACACATGTTCAATGAATTTCGAGAGGGACCTCTTTTCGTGAAAAAATTTGGGCCCGGGGAGGGGGTGGGGCTAGGGGGGCGCTAGGGAGGGCAACTTTAAAATTTCAAATTGAAAGGTATATCTTGTGATGTATCCCTGGAAACGTCTCTTCAAAACAATTATTTTGATATAAATAGTTTCGCCTTACGATGATTATTAAAGGAGATACGTGAGTTTTTAAACTTTTAAAATGTGGATTTTATACTTACGTAATCCCTTTAATAATTATTGCAGGACAAAACTATTTATACCAAATTCGTTGTCTTGAAGAGGTGTTTCTAGGGATTTATCACAAGACATACTTTGGCCAAAAATGTTTGGGCCGGGCAAGGGGGGTGATTGGAGTGTCGCTAGGTGGGGCACCTATAAAAGTTCAAGCAGGAAAGTATATCTTGTGATACATCCCTGGAAACATCTCTTCAAGACAATGAATTTAATATAAACAGTTTTGTTCTGCAATGATTATTAAAGGAGATACAGGAGTATAAACTCCACATTTCAAAAGTACAAAAACTCATGTATCTTCTTTAATAGTCATCGTAGGGCGAAACTATTCATATCAAAATAATTGTTTTGAAGAAACGTTTCCAGGGATGTATCACAAGACATACCTTCCCATTTGAAATATTAAAGTTTCCCTCCCTAACCGCCCCCTACCCCCCCCCCCCCGAGGTTCCAAACTCTTTTCACCAAAAGAGGTCCCTCTCGAATTCATTGAACACATGTTTCGACATTTTTCACAATTCCTACTCCTTTTCGAGTTTGGAGGGGGGGGGGGCTTTTGGAACACCCTGTATATATATATATATATATATATAGATAGATATAGATAGATAAATAGATAGATAGTGAGAGAGAGAGAGAACTTTTTAATTCATTCCGTCGCAGTGCTAGTGCACAAAAGTTTGCATACCACTTTCCTTTTACATTAATTATCCTACAGTATGTAATTACAGTTGAATAATTAGGAAATTACTCTTTTAAAAAAGTGGTATAGAAACAGCAGCTACTAACAATGTTGCGGAATAAATTTCAAAATTGGCAGCTCTGTGTGTATTACAGGATAAACTTAACAAGAATGGGATTATTACAACAATCACTCATCTAAATTAGTAGTCCAGCCAAAATGTGCCGAAAAAAGATAGATTGCTTAGAAAAGCTAAAAAAAAAAAACTTTCTTTTGTGTTATGTTGTATGTATTTAGGTACTAGATAATAATCCAAGTTTTTGACCTCCAAGATTCGTGGCTATGATTAATGAAGCTAAAAAAAGTCCCATTTTGAACTTTTTTAGTTTTTGATGCATAACTTATTATCTTTAAGTTCTACAAAAATGTCTTTCATATATCATTTATAGAAGAATAAATCTGAATAATGTGACGCAAAAAGTTTATTTGTAATCCTCTTAGTTTTTGAAATACAGTGTTCAAAGATATGAAAATATTTCCAAATTTTTGAAAATGTAAAACAAAATGTAGTTTTCCAATCAATACAATTTCTTCTTTGCATTCTAATCATACCTGCTAACACACTAATCAATATTTCGCAGTGTTATTAGTGTTGAGCTTTTTTTCCCACCAGTAAATTTTGAGTGTAATATTCTCTAAATGCAAATACGATTAAATAAGAAGAAAAGTATTCTAAAAAAGTACTAGTGTGGTAAAAAAGACGGAAAAATATTACGGTATATTAACATAGCTCTCAAGTTTTTTTATTTATTCCGGAATGTTGTTAGTCCAGCCCCTTTTTCATACCGTAATGTTTTTGGAATAATTTTCTTAATATTTAATCGTAATTATATATTGAAGAAAATTTTTCTACAACGATTACGGACTAGGGCAGGGCTAACAACATTCCGGAATAAATTTAAAAACTTGGCAGCTATGTATTAATTAGGATGTTGACAGGTATCTATGATTCTAATAATAAATGGACAATTAAAAGTTATAAGTACATGTTTGTAGAGCATTAAATTTCCAATAATTTATGCACTTTTTTTTTTTATAATTGCCATTATTTATATACAGCATCTATATTTTTAGAATAATACACAGAGCTGCCAACCTAATCCGGAGGATTGTTAGTACCGCCCTTTTTCCACACCAGTCTTTTTTTAGAGCATTTTTCTTCTTAATTCATCGTAAATACATTTGAAGAGAATTACTGTAAAAATTAAGTGGTGCGTATAAAGGGGCGGTACAAACAATCCTCCGGATTAGGTTGGCAGCTATGAATACAGTTATAAATTACCTCCTAATTTTGAGTAAACTGTAATAAAACGTATAAAATACTTCAGCCCGTGGTTTTACTAATTTACGTCACGCAACTCCAGTTCAAGCTATGTAATGATAGATGTAATTGTTTTGGGTGAGTTTCTCTGAAACTAGTGTGAAAACAAGATTATAAAATTTTTAAATATCCCTACGAAAGGCATTCCACTTAAGGTTAAGATTCTCATGTATTCAACTGGCCTTACTTACACGAGCACACCATCAAACATTATAAAACATATACAGGCAATCTTTTAAAATTTGACTTTCACTCATAGCTAAAATTATTTTAGAAATTTGTGCTTTTCATATTTATTACATAATATTTTTCAGTTTTCATATATATGTGAATAATCAGAGAAATTATTTAAGAAATAAAATTTTTAAAAACCTTCTAATAATTGAATTCTTAGAAAATAAAATGTATTATTTCCTTTATAAGTAAAAAGTAAAATGTATTATTTCCTTTATAAGCAAAAAATAAAATTACTTTCGGATAACAAATGTATACCGAAATTCCTTACATGTATACGCCACACAATATTTGTGATTTTTCTTGAGATCCAGCAAGATATACTTTTTTTAAAATTCATTTTCTTAAACATTGTATTGTTTTAAACCCACAAAATATAATAAGAAATATAGAATTAAAAATATTAAAAATAGAAGAAATCTCAAAATAGAGTTATTGGGTTATTTTTACGAGTTATTTCTATGAAGTTTCGGTTGGTAGTCCTTAAGCGGAAAATAAGATTAAATTTTATGTTTTAAAAGTTGCGACGTTGGTAATCTTCTTTTTAGTCCAAGAAAATTTTTTTGTTGTTAATTCATTTTAGTAATCTATGTGAATCGAAAATGTTATTTGTTCTATATCAGTAAATTATGTTTATTTTTATTAAATTTAAAATGTACATACCATCAACTTTTTAAATATTTATCTTTTACTCAGAAAAAAAATACGCATTTGTTTTTTACATAGTTTATTTTTCCTCATCATCAATCGATAAAACTTTAATCAAACCGATAAAATTGAATTGTATAGGATTTATATATATATATCTATATATAATATTTGATTGAAACAACTGCAAAATCGATTTTTATAAAACTGTTAGATAAAATATTTTTAGTATTAAAGTAGCGTCTGTGTTCAATTTTCTATTTACTTTGTTATGATATTTGTATATTTCATGGCTTTCAAATGCAAGTTTTCTTCAAGAACTAATTTTTAAATTTTTTGTTATTGTTATTGTTGTTAAATTACATTAGTTTGAACAGATTCCTTAATTAACAAATGAACAGTTGTATGTATAAGAACGTTTCTTAAAAGAAGTCGTGATGTTTAATAATAAAGCTAATTACTTTACGGCTATAAGGAAAGTCCAATATGAGCAAAAATATTGCTAAATGAAAAGGGGTCTAAACCAGGACTCATGAAATATGGTCATCTGGTCGCCACTGACGACTGTGCTTTCAGCTTTAAGGAAACTTTTTTTTCTTTTTTTAATACTCTGGTGAAAAATTGGTCCCAGAATCGGACTCCTGTTGCACTGTCGACTAACTCTCAAGTTTTTGATCCTCGCTTCTTTCACTACGTTTCCAGACACTGTGTCCTGTGTTGAATCAGTACAGCAGTAGATGATTTATACCACTTTTCTTCGTGCATGTTTCAGAACTCAGTATTAAATTAGCGCACAGTTTTAGGGAAATGTTTACACAGATTCTGTTTGTATATGCTTAGCGACCTGATGTTGAATCGCTGTGCTCGTATAACGATATATCAATGTCAATGGTGTTTCTTTTTAATGAAAATAATACAACCTGTTTCATAATGTTAAATTTAAACAGGTGTTTCCTGATGTATCCTTCTAGCCTAGTAAATATTTGGTTTTTAAACATAGAATTTTAATTTCAAGTAAGTTATTCAAGTAAATTTCAAAATTGAAAGAGAAAAAGGCCACCGGATATTTTTTACTGGCTACTAGAAACTTTCGTTGGGGACTAGTTTTTTTCAAATTCCTGGAGCTAAACAGTGCTGCCAAATTATAGGGGCTTTTATACTCAATATTCATTTGTCACTAAATTTGAAATATTTGTCTATTAATAGGTTTGTTTAATTAACTATCATTCATTTCAAGCATCGTTTTTCAAAATTAGTGGTGATTAATAAATAAAAAATCACTACAAATTGGTTACAATGGATGTAAGGCATAGCTGCCAACAGTTCCGATTTTCGGATACCAGTAAATTTTTACAGCAATTTTCGTCTTAATTGAAAAATTTCTACAAATCCACTACAAAAGTTTATAAAAAATTTCTATAAAAAAATACTGGTATCCAATAATCGGGATAGTTGTCAGTAATGGTCTAAGGGCATGTTGTATATCCAGGAAAAGTAAACTGACTTTTGGTTTTACCGAATATTGATTATTTTGACAAAAATTAATGGAAATAGGTTGAAATGATGTGGTTTGAAGGTTAGGAAGACAGATATTATCAGTACTAAGGCATCTTAGCGAAAAAAAAAAAATATTTGGTAATTCAACGCAAATGTAATGTTAGTCACACATATAGAGTCATTTCCTCTTTAACCAAAAGGAAACCGTTACAATCATACCTGGGAACATCCTCATTAATATCCCGTAGTGTCGTTAGTCCCGCCCTTTTTTCACACCAGTAAATTTTTAGAGTAAGATTCTTTAAATGCAATTAAGATTAAAGAAAGAAAATATTGTAAAAAAAAAAAATACTGATGTGAAAAAGAAGGTGAAGCCAGCAATACTACGGAAGATTAAATAGGATATTGGCAGGTACGATTACAGTTAAAATTTAGTGGTAGATATTGAATAAAAATGTCCCTAAATTTTGGGTTCCCCTCAGGGATCCCTACAGATATCGGCCGACCACACTTCCGAGCTAATGTTCAAGCGGCCCCTGGGTAGGAGTGTCTCTCGACGCTCCGAGCTAACGAGGCAGCACAGGTGCTACCAGCTGGCCTATGTTACAGTAGTCTCTCAATCAACTGATGTCTATCTTTATGGGCTGCTGTAATAGTAAATGATGTTTGTTCAGGTGGTGTTCTCCAGTCGTTTGGCTGTAGGGACGTTGTTTTCCTAACTGCACCAACTCTTCATCCGTTTCCTCGTGTCCTGTTATAGGCTCGAGTGTGCTTCCAGGACCCGGCCTAGCCAGTGAGCAGCTAGGTACAGAGGTTTTCAAGGGTCTTCCTCCTCCGCTTCTCTCTTCGGGGTCGCTCCGCTGGCCTCGAATCCGCTGGGAAGAAATTTGGTCTATTTGCTCTGTGCATGTGGGCTGTTTATCAGGCCAGCGCTCCAAACCAAAAGGGGAGTGGTTCCGAGTGGCGAATCCTTGACCTTAAATTTGCAACACTGACCAAAGAAGTGAGATAAAATGGAACCGGCAAAGGGTTATTCTTTTTTCATTAGGGAAGTGAAACACAAATTTTGTCAGTCCCTTAATTGCATACAACATTTTTATAGAACGGTCTTTCTATTTTTCAATCGACAAAAAGCACTGCTAACGATTACCGAAGTTACCATATATATATATATATATATATATATATATATATATATATATATATATATATGTGTGTGTGCGTGTGAAAAAACAATGGTATTCAGTTAAGAGACGCTAAAATGTTATATAATGTGAAAAATGTTACGTGCTTAGTTAAAATATAAAAACGGACTTTTATTAATCTAATATAGAAAGAGTGAGGTTGAAAACATACATATATGTGTATATATATATATATATATATATACCTCCGCCTATTAAGATCCTTAGTTATCAAATTAAGAAGGGAAAATTTCGAAACAGAAATCAGAAGATTCTAATTTTAAAATTTATATTGCTTAGCATTTACCTGAAATTTCAGATATTCTAACTACTGGTAGAAAGCTCCCTATTCATGAATTTTTATAAAAACAACGTTAATAAAACAAGAAATAAAGCTTACAGACAGTTTTCTTAGCAGTGATAAATACATTTTCATTGAGTTTTCAAAATTGAATTTTTAAATATTAGTTATGTCTCCAAATACTTTTTAGCTCGCATTTAAAATTTCATTCAAGTAAATAACTTGAAAGGCATTAGAAATATTTTGCAAGAGAAGCGGAAAAGAAACATAAAATCATGAGATTGTGTTGAGAACATCTAATTTAAGAAAAAAAAATTGAGGATATTCCTTGAGAACAGAATTGTACACTGCATTTCCATAAATGACCGGATATGAAAAGTTGTATGTGATAGAAAGAACTGAATTTGGGTTTCTCTCAAAGATATGGAAAATGATAATGGGGTTTTATCAATAGTTATTTACAATCAACGAACACTACAATACCAAGGAGTGGAAATTTGGCGCAGAACTCATATCAGTAATACAGAGTCTAGAATAAACAGTGTGGAAAGTGGCGAATAAAATTGACCTAAAAAAATTAACCCTGTCACTAGATGTCATTGTAATCGAAGCTAGTGTAACGACATCAAAACCGAGACTCCCTATTGGTTAATAATGTGCTTAGATCACGTGATTACGCATATGAAACTGGGAAAAGCCAATCAGCTCTTCGATTTGAGTAAAAAAAATCGATCGCAGCACCATCGGGGAAGCTTAATTTTTTTTTAGCTGCATTTTAATCATTCGATCATAAACACTTGCCATGCTGTATATTCTAGACGCTGTACCAGTATTTGCTGAAAACTTGGATTGCGATTAACACTTTGCCGGCCCTAACGCACTAAAGAACTCTAATAAGTGTTCACAAATTTAGGAACTCTTTTATTCAACTCTCACCATTAATTTTGAAGAGTGATGTTTGATATACATAATGAACAAATAGCCATCGAAGTGATTATGCAGTCGTTACAGTTAAAATTTAGTGGTGTATATTGAATAAAAAAATCCCTTAATTTGACAACACTGATCAGAGGAGTGAAATTAACACTTTCGCGACCACTGACGTGAATTCACGTCATTTGAAAATCTGTAACTCCGCCAGTGGGCGTTTCTTTAGGTTACATAATTTCTTAACAATATACCAGATATTCAAATTTTTAAAATCAATGCATTATGGATACAAATACTTTGATTAGAAAGAGTGTAATTGTAATGTATATTAATTTATATTAGGTCGATTCATAAATAATTTCCGATACAGTTTAGTTAAAATTTACACCAGAAACATTATACAATGAATATAAAGCTTCAAAGATAGGCTCCTCCCCTGCATTCATCACGTAGTGTGTTTGGGCGTTACTTGCATTAAACTAATGGTCAAAGCATGCATACTGCAAATATTAATAAAATTCTTCGAAGGTGTGTAATTTTGCATATTATGTTCATTTTTAACCAAACAGAATAACGATCCCCTTTTATTTTAATGAAATTATGCAAATATTTGGAATCATTAGCTTTCAGCCGTCACTGGCATTACTGTACTCATTGGTCTGATTTCATTGGGCGTGTGTCATCTGTCTTAGTATATAATCTGTGGTTCAATTATTCTTCTAACAATCGTTTTGTCTAGGGTATGTTTGATTAAACTGTTACGCCAATTCCTAAAATGGAGAATGAAAAAGTGCATATTCGTCATGAATTCAGACAAGGGGGAATTCAGACAAGAACATGAGAATTCAGACAAGGCAATAGTGCTAAAGCGACAGCTGAAAAAATATGCAGTGTATACGGTGAAGAACTAACAACTGTTCCAACAGTTAGAGATTCGTTTACAAAATTCCGTCTGGAAATACGACTTTAAAGGACGAACTGAAGATGGGACGTCCTTCCGATTTTGATGACAAACTTTTAAAGGCTATATTGGAACAAAACCCACGCCAATCAACTAGAGACATAGCAAAAAGTTTGAATGCACCACACTCAACTATTTTCGCCACCTGAAGAAATTAGGTCAACAAATTAGGAGTATGGGTACCACACAGTCTCAGTGAACTGAATAAAGAAGGTCGCCTGTCTATCGCTACAAGTCTGCTCTCACGAAAAAAAAAAAAAAAAAGCCTTTTTTAGATAGGATAATAACTGGCGATGAAAAATGGATTATTTATGATAATATCATCTGTAAAAAACGGTGGCTTTATAAGGAACAATAACCCTTACAAGATTCGAAAGCTGACATCCATGGAAAAACGATTTTATTATATGTATAGTGGGATTGTCGAGGACTAATCCATCAAGAGTTATTAAAGTCAAATTTAGCAATTACTGCACACATATATGTTCAGCAACTGCAAAGAGTGAAAGAGAAACTTCAGGAAAAACGTCCTAAATTAGCCAATAGCAAAAACGCTTTTATTTTACATGATAATGCAAGAGCACATACAGCAAGGGTGATTCATGAAAAAATTCTAGAGCTCGAGTGGTCTGTTTTACCGCACCCACTTTACTCCCCGCACCTTGCCCCGACAGATTTTCACCTTTTCTGTTCCTTACAAAACATTAAAATCTGAAGAACAAGTCACGCAGACTGTTGAAAATTTCTTCCAATCGAAACCAACCACATTTTACAAGGAAGGAATATACAAACTGCCAAGAAAATGGAAAACATCATACATAATAATGGTGAATACATAATACATTGATATAATTTTGTAACTAAATGAAAGCAAAATAAAAGCGTGGACAAAAGGAAGTTAAAAACAAAGGAAGTTATTTAAGACTCCACCTACAAAGACGTAACATGATAAATGTGGGAGGGGCTTATTCTCCGGCAGGCCTAATATACATTATTATATTCGTTGTATAATGTTATTGGTGTGTATTCTATTTTAACTGCATCGGAAATTATTTATGAATCAACCTAATATTTTAAATATGGATGCAGAAAACATTGATTTAAAATAATGTAATATGCAATAATAACGCACAAAGGCGGAGCTTGCTGTCAAAAAGACAAGAACATGCGGTCGCGAAAGTGTTAAATAATACCAGCAAACAGTTAATATGCATTTCATCCGAAATTTTAGTTAACTTCCGTATAAAGAGTATCCTCTTTCCGATTACATAACTTTGGAGACCTACGAATTCTTCGTTTGATTTAATAAGTCTGTTTTCCTAAATATTTGTTATATTTTTTAACTGCATACTTATTGCTTACATATGTTAAATTTTTTTCAATATGTATAATAATTAGACTGTTTAATTAAAACTCTCCCAATACGAAAGATTTTTAATATATTGCATTATATTGCATTTATTTCTTTTCCTTTCATTATTTGTTATTTTCTATAATCCGTTTTTATTTTTCTCATTTGCATATCCAATGAAACTTATCAAATTTCTTCAGCTATTTTTTTATTACAGTATAAGGATACAGATTTGAAGCTCGATAACAAATTTTACTAATATTTTCAAATTCTGTATTTTATGAAGTCGTTATGAACGAATTTTTTTTTAGATCTACCTTTGTTTTTAAAGCGTTATAATCAGAGCCTGATGAAGGGGGAAGCACACATTATCTCCGCTCTCACCGGAATATTTTTACAATTATTTTTTACTTCATGTCATAGAAATTCCACGCTTTGACGAGGAAATATTTTATATAAAAAATGAACGGTGTAAAACAATCCAATTTACTCACCGTTATTAGACACCAGAATTCTTTTAAAATAGTTTTTAATGAGAATTTTCTGTTTATTATAGGAGGAAAGTATTTGTTAAAAAATAACGGTGTAAGTATAAATAATGTGTGCTCCCCCCTTAATCAGGCTCTGGTTATAATTATGCATATAAGAGCAATTTAAATTAACGGTGGTGTTTGTGCTCCGGGTTTTTTATATTACTTCCCACCAGTAATTATCAATTGTATTTTTGGTTATATTAAATTGCTTAACTTCACAAGAGAGCTGCTAATAATATCAGAAATTAAAAAATTGTGGTAGCAATTTCTGGGGTCACAAACACCCCTGAATTAGTCTTAAATTACTATTGAAATTTTCAGGTAGACATGAATAATATTACTATTGAAATTAATTACCATTAATTACTATTGAAAATTAATTACTATTGAAATTTTGAGGTAGACATTCAACTCCAGTAAGTTTTGTGGCATGCATATATAACATGAAAGGACATTCGCTGAGAGTTATGGACTATAAACTACGGAATTCTTGAATTGCAATTTACCAGGGGTGAACTGTTACAGAAGGAGTAAAATGATATCATAAATCGCCCAAGAAATTCAAAAAATTCACTGACACCTTAAACGAAAAAGCAATTCCAAAACGGAATTACCTTGTCCAGAAATATGTGGAGAGACATGACATGGACATACAGCGCGTCTGTCTACTATCGAAACCAGCCGTAAGAATTATGGTTTTGTTTTAAATTTCTATTGAAATTTTTATGGTTAGTTTTAATTTTTTTGTTAATTTTCATAAATGTATTAACCAGAGGCAGAGATGCATACTTGCCAACATACTAATTAATATTCCGTAGTATTGTTAGCCCCGCCTTCTTTTTGACACCAGTATCTTTTTAAAGTAGTTTTCTTCTTATTTGATCGTAATTGCATTTGAAGAATATTACTCTAAAAATTTACTGATGTGGAAATAAGGGCGGGGCTAACAATACTACGGAATATTAATTAGGATGTTGGCAAGTATGGAGATGCCAACATAATCCGGCAAATTGTTAGTACCGCCCCTTTTTCTACACCACTTATTTTTTAGAGTATTTGTTTTCTTCATTAATCGTAAATATATTTGAAGAGAATTACTCTAAAAATTAAGTGGTGTAGGAAAAGGGCGATACTAACAATTTGCCGGATTAGGTTGGCAGCTCTGCAGAGGTCTCTCTCAGTATCCTGTAATATATTTTTAAGACCATTGTTTTTTACAGTATTTCTGTTTTTTAACTGAAGAAATTCGGTGATTAATTAAAAGTAAGATTAAAATTAAAAAGTAGCGTTACACAAAATATTCGACAAATTCTCGTTGAAAACAAGAATTCTCCATTTACAATATGAGAGGCCATGCTTATAGTTTCAAAGGCTTCTTGAATTGCAGAATTTGATTCAATGTGGCTCACACAAAGCTCAAAATATACTATATTTGTGAGACATTTTCGGTCGACATTCTCTAAACAAAGAACAACTGAAAATCAGTTATGTAAAGATTTCTTTACAAAAGGCGATGACTTCGGGTCCTCATCTCATAAAAACACGAGGTATCGGTGTTCCTTTTAATCCCGAAACTTAGATTATGCGGTGGTACAAAAAATAAATAAACAAAAACACTCTACAGACACCAAACCAGACAAATAACAAAAAGTATTTTAAAAGACAATATATACAATAAGGGACAAAAAAACAAAAAAAGCTGCACTGCAGAAAAAATGACTTATACATTTTTACTTTCTTCTATATGTAATATAGAGAAAGTATTGGATTCGCGAAAATTTTCGACCTCCGTTTTTTGACGGATCTACACGTTTTGGGATGTCCTGAACACGAGTTGATAGTTTTTAGAAAATGTCTGTCTGTCTGTGTGTCTGTCTGTCTGTCTGTGTGTGTGTCTGTGGTTTAGTGTTTTCACCATATCTCACGAACCAATGAATGAAATTCAACCAAACTTGGTATATAGTTGGACCCTGACGGGGCATTGTGCTGATTAGATATGAGGATCAATAGCCCAGCAGGTGGCGCTGTGATCGCATTTTATGTAAATTTTTAACATGGCAGTATAGGACAAATTTTCGTATTTTTTACCGTATCTCACGAACCAATGAATGAAATTCAACCAAACTTGGTATATAGTTGGAACCTGACGGGGCATGGTGCTGATTAGATTTGGGGATCAATCGTCCAGCAGGTGGCGCTGTGATCACAAAATTTCGTATTTTTCACCGTATCTCACGAACCGATGAATGAAATCGAACCAAACTTGGTGTATAGTTGGACCCTGACATGGAAAGGGTCTGATTAGATTTTGGGATCAATCGCCCAGCAGATGGCGCTGTGATCGCATTTTATGCAAATTTTTAACATGGCAGCATAGGACAAAATTCCGTATAAATGGGCATAATGAGAGTTATAAACTTGTGATTGTAAAATTAATATGAATTATTGATAATAGTAGTAGTTAACTAGGAAAAAAATTTTGTGCATGTGGGGGCATCGGTCCCCCCCCCCCTGGGGGGGAAGTACCCCCCCCGGGGAAGTAAATTTTCAAGATGGGTATCTTACGAAAGGTCTCGTTGATAATAGTAATAGTTAACTGGGAAAAAATTTTTGTGCATGTGGGGGCATCGGTTCCCCCCCACCGGGGAAGGGGGGTGGACCGATTTGTAACCTGCTTTCAGAGCTGCCAACCTAATCCGACAAATTGTTAACGCCTATTGAAGAACGCCCCTTTTTCTACACCACTTAATTTTTAGAGCAATTCTCTTCAAATGTATCTATGATGAATTAAGTAGAAAAATACTCTAAAAATTAAGTGGTGTAGAAAAAGGGGCGGTACTAACAATTTGCCGGATTAGCTTGGCAGCTCTGTGCTTTGTTTAATTGTTCCCGCACTGTTTTTGAAGAAAATATTTCGCTATACACTTTTTTTTAAATCTTTTCTATGTTCTGAAAATGATACAAATCTAGTTTTTAAACATTTGCATTTTAACTTTCGGTCACCTCGCTTGGATGAGTAACGTGGCCGCCTAAAGCCAAATTTATAATTTAAACAGCCAAAAAAATTTATATCTTGCTAAAAACCCTCTCACCAATATTTTTTTAATATTTAATTATTTTGCCATCTCACGTATTAAAAAAAATTTTTTTTTTTCGTTCTAAAATTAATACTTTGTGTGGCATCGTTAATTGCCTTATCCTTGCCATTTTTGAAATACCTTCTAAAATTACAATTTTCTTAACAACTGCATTTTGTTTTTAACACTGGACTCAATCAAATATACGTGGACGGCGACGTAATAAAATTTGTTCGAAAATTTGCTTTTTAAACGATAAAAATGGCGATTGCAGAAAGAGAAATGGATTAAAAGATTAAAACTTCAGTACAGTGTACGTTAAATCTTGTAAACACAAATTGTCTTTTCCCTTGTGGATCATGTTGGATAAATTTTTGTTCTTGTGATTTAGGTTAGGATTGATTTACCTCAAATTTTGCGGGTAGTGTTTATTGATTTTATTTATTTAAAGCCGTTGCTAAAAACAATTTTTTTAAGAGGGATTTAAACTTTAATACAGTATATGTTTTTAATCTAGTAAAATACAAATTATTATTTATATATAGAGAGAGAGATCGTGTTGGCTGAATTTTTGTTCTTCAGATTTTTGTTTCAGCCGGTTTAGCTGATTTGTTTATTTTACGGGTCGTGTTTATTGAGTTTTATATACAAGTGGGTCGCGCTCGAATTTAGGTCGGTTTATGTCAGATTGAGAGCATGTTTAAAAAAAAAATATAATAAGTATATTTTTGTTGATAGAAATATATCTGCATAGCTTATTTAAGCATAAAAAAATATGCTTAGAACAAAATATAAGCATATTCAAATTAATATTGGTGTGAACTAAACTTTTAAATTAATTATCCTAAGTATTGGGAGTCTCGATTAAACGAAGACTTTTTAAAACTCCAGAAAATATCCCAAAATACTACAGGTTGTTCGTCACCTTCCTACTTGAATATGTTAATAGACAAAGCGTGCGTAAGAAAATATCGTCACTCAACGTTAAAACCGATCGCAGAAAAATTGCACCATTAACTTGTAACAGTCGCGAGGCAAACTAATAAATTAACTAAAAACAGAAAATAAAAAATAAATTTTTTCATCAATATTGAACAACGATGCTATTGTAAAATAATAGCACGAAGTGTGTTAAGCTGCAAGAAATAACAGGATACTTGTTATTCATTAACCACATTTCTTGCGACCATGGGAACCTCTGCGCAATTACGGACTCAACGAGTCCACTGTTAAAATAGGGGATAAGGGAACGCCGAATAACTGGATGTACAGTCGGCTGCAAAATTATTCGAGCACTAGCCAATAATTCCTATATTGAAAAAGTACACTTAAGACTGTTTTGTTAAATAAATCCTTGTCGAATCATGTTCTTAGACTAAGAACATGACTCGATAAGGATTTATTTAACAAAGCAGTATTAAGTGTACTTTTTTTAGGCAGGGATTATTGCTAGTGCTCGAATAATTTTGCAACCGACTGTATACTAAATCCCAACCTGTCGGTCAACTTGGCACCCCTTCAAGCCTTTGGACTCGTCCTCACTGCTAGACCTAAGAAACATAGTTACACTAAACATCATTAACGAAGTTTTTAGTATTCTTCGCAGCGTTCCTAAAATTTTACTCGCATTTTATAATATTGTCACCACTATCGTCAAAAACAATATTATCCTTGAATATTTTTTAACCCTTTGCGGCGCAAGACAATTTGGATCATTTAAATTATACTACCACCTGAATTCATGAACTAAATTATACTAAAATAAATTTCAAATTTTAAGATTAAAAGAAGCGACTTTTTCTTATATGTTATAAACGTAAGTTTTCGTTAAAAAATTTCCGGGGTGAATTTTTGCGTCCTCGCAGCGAGGACAGCGCGCGTTAAGGGGTTAATGTATTAATCCTATAATATTAAGTTATAAAATGCTTTTGTGAGATAGTGGTGAAAATGTATTAAAATGAGGTTAAAATTTTAGGAACGCTGCAAGGCCTGTTTTAGTTATATAAAAATGAATTCAAGAAAGGAACTTAGAAATTCCGGTGCAAATTATGGAAGTTTCGCCTCCCAACCACCAGAGGTCTACTTTTGTAAGTTGCTACCAGCCATCCATAAATGTGTCAACTCTAATCCTAAAAGCAGTTTTTTTATTAGTTTTCTTCATCGCGTATAGATTTTTGTCAATACAGGGTATCTACCGACACAATTTCTTCCACGACTCTACCACCAATTTAATCATATGGAAATTTTTATAGTATGTTTCCATGATTAATTATAATTAAGGAAAAATACTAAAACTACCGAAAATGAAGAAATTGTGTAGGTAAACATTGACAAAGGACAGTATATGACAGGGAAAAACTGGCTTCATTTTCGGTTTCAGCGCACTAAAAACCATGTATCAGCTAAAATTATCAAATCAAATTTTGGCAACATTATTTTTGTACACCTGTGTTCATTGCGACTAAACAAAACGGAGATTATTATTCCTAAATTGTCGTAAGAAATTTATTTTTAGCTGGTAGTAAATCGGCACTTCTGCTCCAGTATATAGCGTTCTGTTTCTTTTAAATTATTATTATTATTGTTGTTGTTTCGCTTTTGGCTTCAACTCTTCGTTGGGTCAGTTTCAGTACGTTAAAAGTACATTTTGGATATTATTATCCATAAAAGTTGTTTGTCAGATTTCAGGATGATATAAGATATATATATTTTTTTTTTTATGTGCGTGTGCGCGCATGTGTTCGTGTGTTTGTGTGTACAGGATATCAATAATGCTTTTTGAAAATTTTTAGACGATTGCATATAATTCATTATAAAGATAAATGATTGATATGCAGAAATTGGAAGTTAAAGCAAAAAGACGGTTACAAAAATAAATAAAATTTCACTTAATAATTTATTATTTTATACTTATATGGAGAAATATGAGGATCACAATACGCATCAGAAATAAGGATTTTTGTGAAATTGTTATAATAATATTTTAATAAATTGGACAAGCTTAAAAAATGATAAATATCATTCTAACCTCCGAAATAAGAGCACACCCAATGACAAGCAATTAACCCATTAACTGCCAAAACTAGAAATAATGATTTTTTCTAAATACAAACAGTAATACTCATTATTTTGATCCTATATAACAATAATTTAAAATAAAATTATTAAAATTAATCTTATCTTACTAAATACAGAGTGTTGTATTTGTGCAACTTCAGTGGATTAAGAATATATAATGAAGACAAATAAATGTTTACGGAAATTTCCTAGTGGAAGTATAAAACAGCAAACACTGCAGATGACTTCAAAAGTAATTATTTTATTGAGATTTTTTTTTTTTTTTCAAGCTATGTAAACTTATTCAAATATGATGATTTACAAAAGTTTTGGATTGACTGGTGCTTCAAGTTTGATATTTATTTTTAAATATAAAATTATTTTTCAGATCATTTTTTTTTTTTTTTTTTTGTAGTAAAATAAATATCTATCATTTCCTTATTTAAAAAAAATACTTAATATAAAATATCTTTTTTAGTTTACTGTTAAACGCAATTATTTCTCGTGTTGCGTGAACGCAACGCCAGCGGGTAATGGGTTTTAAGCCACAGAAAAATATTTATAGACTAGGATGAAAGAGTTTTCATCTCAAGACAGAAATCATACACCACTTTTTTTTATCAATAATTTCTATCACATACAATCACAAAAAATTACTGTAGAAATAAAATAAATATTTCTCTTTGGAAATAGTAGTATCAGAAAAAGCGAAAACTTTCACCACTGTCTCAAAAGAAAACATGTTTGAGTAATGGTTTATAAGTAATGCAAGTACTAAACATAGTTTACTGAAAGAAATATGAAAACTTTATAAAAATATGAAAAAAGAACTGATGAACAAAATATTTCTTGTGTATCTGCGCCGTATTTATTTAAACAACAATGAAGATTATGTCCATAAATATCGCATATATATGCATAAAATGCCAAGAAGGATTGTCATAAAGGCAGGGACGAGGCATTCACATTTTTTAGCATCATAATTTATTAAAAGCAATCGTTGTATCATTAATTATTACATTTATATAATATTTAACATTTATATATATACACTTGGATATGCTTTTTATATGGTTACTAATTTTCAAAACATTTATTTTATTTATTTTTATTATTTTGCTAAAACTTGCAAATGATTGCAATGCATTTTTTAATTAAAAAAAACATTTATAGAAATAGTTAATGATTTAATGCACGCTGAAGGTCTATAAAATAACTTTGATATATTTAAAATAATTTTAGTAAAACATTAGTTGATTTATTATTATTATTATTATTGAACAAAATTATTTCTAATAATTATAATTGTCGTGCAAATCTATTTTTGTTTTCTTTCTTACATATACAAAAAGAAAATATTAGATTTCTGAAGTTTTAGTTTTCGGTTTTCGATGGATTAACACGTTTTGAGACTTCTTGTACTTGATTTGACAATTTTTAAAAATGTCAGTCTATCTGTCTATCTAAATGTGTGTATATTGAAAAAAATTTCTGAGTGCTCTATCTCACGAAATAATAACTGAATTATGATCTTGATATAAAGTAGTGCTAATTAGATTTTGGCATACATCTTCCTGTAGATGGGTCTGGTATACTTTAATTTCACAGCTTCTATACGGTAAAATTGCACAAAACTGTTTCAATTTGTGTTCTTAACGGCCAGCAGATATCACTGCTACGCTGCAATTTTCTTCATTCATGGGAAAGTTATATATCAGCTTCTGTAGCGTAAAAATGCATCAAATTTGATATGTGAGAAGAACAAAAAGTAAAATATGCTGATTTAGTTTGTATTTATATTGGCCGATAGGTAGAGCTACTGTACTCCAGCTTTCATTATTATAGGAATGCTATATCTAAGCTTCTATTACATAGAAGTTTACAAAATGTATATGAGAAAGGAATTATGAAAAAATGTGCTGATTCAATTAGGTCGCATATCAGTCGACAGGTGGCACAGATATCCTGCAATTTTCCTCGTTTATGAGAAGGACATATATATCAGCTCCTTTAAGAAAAAGGTATGTTCACAAACAAAACCTTCGTCTATCAATCTATGCAACACTCGAGTGCCAAAAGATCAACCTGTATTAGTGGAAATACCAATGTTTTGCCACTCTACCCTTAACTTGACTTCAAGTGACGTCACGTGCCTTTCCTCATAGTACACCCTTCAGTGGAACTTTATATGTGAAGAACCATTATGAAAAAGTATGCTGGTTTAACTCTAACAACAAAACATTTTCTAGAAACTAAACAATCTTAAAATATCAAAGGATTGTAAATATTGCAGAAACGTTTCGAAACATTCAGGTTGGTTTAAAAAACGTAGAAATGTCCAGGATCGTAACGAAAAATCAGTTACGTGACAGAAAAGTTTCAATCACTTATCGGATAAGACATTGAAAAGGGTAAACCTTTCAGAAAAATATCACCGAGCATGCTGAAATGTGTTATGTTAATGAAAGATTATAAGCTTTTTTTTTAAACAACTGAAACATTCTGTGCTGTGTGGGAATTTGGATACATATTGGTCAGTAGTTACTTATGCTGGGCTGATGATTTCTCCGTTGATGGAAAAGCTATAACATAGTCTCTATGTCGTATGAATGCATAAAACCAATAAGTGAGATAGTTATTATAAACATTTATGTTTACTTAATTTGGGCGCAAATCGGCCGATATGTGGCGTTGTTATTCTGCATTTTTATTTAATGAGGAAGTCTATATATCAGCTTTTATAGTGTATAACTACACACCCTTGATATGTGAGATAACCATTATGAAAAACTATGTTGCTTTTATTTGAGCGCATATCGGCTGATAAATGGCGCTAATAGTCTGTGAATTTCGTTATCTTAGGTAAGGCTACATTGCAGCTTTATAGCGCATAAGTGCAATAAACTTGGCATGTGAGGTAGACCTTATAAAAATATTTGTATTCTAAATTAGTAATTTTAACTGTTATATTAAACATATTTTTATTATTAAAACACCAACATGTAACTACATCACTTGCCATTAAAATTGCTACACCGGGAAGGATTGTAGATAACAGAATGATATTTATTGGACATATAAATGAAAGTGGAGGAATCAACTGATTAAATTTTCAAGAAATTTGCAGGTATATATACCGAGAAATCAGTACATAAAGTAGCGATCTCTGTCAGCAATAACAACACTTATCAGCTTGGGCATTGAATCGAAAAGCGATTGGATAACATATAAGGGTACAGCACTCCATGTAGCTTCAACATGATGCCACAGTTCATCGACCGCAGTTACTGGAATCATAGCCTCCTAAACTAGATGCCTGTCGCGTGGCTTGAAAACTTGGCAAAAGTTGAAGCGGTAGACAGAGCCATCTGGTACAGATTGTGCGACATTTTCGTTAAACAGCCACCAATAATTTTTAAAAGTGAGATTTGCTAAACATAAAAGGCGAATAGAAGCGAAGAAACGTCGATTATATGTATCATATATCACTTTTAAAAATTATTGGTGGCTGTTGAATAAAAAAGTCGCTCAATCTGTACCAGGTGGCGCTGTCTACCGCTTGAACTGTTGCCAAGTTTACGAGCAACGCGACAGGCATCTTGTTTAGGAGGCTATGCTAGAATGGTGGCAGGCTAGTTGCTTAGCAACGGTTTAATAGACGTTTACAATTGGTGCGAGATCAGGAGAACGCGCTGGCCACAGCAAAAGTCGAACACATTCTGTATCGAAGAAGGCCCGGTCAATAAGGACAACATGCGGTCATGCATTTTCCTGCTTAAATGTTGCGCTACGGAGGCCTTGAACATAGGTTAAGGATGGGTTCAGATGGGAGTTATGGACCTTAACCCATCTGAAATGTAACGGCTGCTATTCAAAGTGTCAGAATTCATAACAAGAGGAGATAGAGACGTATCATTGAAACCACATATTATCACTCCAGGTGGCGACCATGACTTCGGCTACTCTAGAAGCTGCATCACACACAGAAACGCCTTCAATGTGTGATAAACGACGAACCTGGGTATCTATTCTCTGATCCGACTGCCATAGCGACCGTCCTTAAACAACGAGAATCGTCAAATCAAAAGTCGGAATGTGACGTCCCGTGATCAAAATAATGACTTCCACAGTCGGAATTGAGGTATAGTCTGGTCGGAGAATAGATGCCCAGGTAGCCGGAATGATGTAAAGTCAGACGAAACACAATTCTGTTTACAGCACCAAGATGACCGCATCCGTATTTGGCGGCATCGTGAAGAATGCACATTACTAGCTTGCTTTCTACATGGTCATAGTAGCTCATCACCTGGAGTGATGTATGAGGTACTAGTGGCGTCATCAACGTATTTATTAATGTCGTTTCTTGTTTTCAAGCAGCTATTTCTAAAATAATTGCGCGCTCATGTAAGCGCTGTTGCATGTAGCTTTGTCCCGGACTTGGCATAACGAGCGGTTTTTTCTTTCTTTTTCTTTTTTTTTATGTTAAGTAAACAGGCTGTTTATATGTCTGAAACTGACGAAAGATGGCATAGAGTAAGAGTTCAGTACAGTTAGAAATTCTAGAGACCCATTAGGTGATTGCAGAAGGTAGCAACTGCGCAATATTTTCTTACATAGTCGCTATTTTTATTTTTATTTTATTTTTTTTATCTCAATAGTATTCGTTTCAAGAAAAATATATTATTCAAAGAGAAGATAGATGCAAAATGAATGTAATTTATTCTGTATTGTTAAATATTTGTTTAATATGTAAAATAAGGAATAAATTAAAAAAAAAAAATTATACCAGCAATTAAATTTTCAGGAAGACACTAAAAGAATTACATCATTTAACTTTGAAATTTTCACATGAATTTTACGAGATGTATCCAACCTTCATAAAAAAGTCAACACTAATGTTGAAAATAAATTCAGCATTTTAATATTATTTGCTTAAATAATGAAAAGGTAACTAAGAAAGATACAATGGAAATTCTTAAATTATATTTAAATAAAAAAAAAAATTCCTTGTTGCTCAAAGTACAAGAATAGATGCCTGACCGAGCATTCTTATTAGTGTTAAAGAAGGAAATCTACATTATTTATTTATTTATTTATTTATTTTAATAGTGAAAAGAATTCTGCTTAACATTCTCATCCTTACATGTAATTCTGCACCAACTCACTTAAATTTATTTATTTAAAATTTAATTATAAAACAAAATTCAGTATGAAAATTCGAATTTCAAACGGTATGTTAGTATTGAAAATAAAAATAAAGCACAAGAAAGAAAGAAATGTGGAAATTTAAAATATGTACATAAAAGAAAATGTGTCTAACTTCTTTTTAACCTTTAATGAATATTTAATTTTAAGAGATTATTTGTATCCTTTTTCTAGAAAATGAAATCCCATTGTAAATATTTGCATTGGAATATGAATTAAATTGAAAGTAATATATTTCTTGCTTTATGTAAAAAAGAATGGTTATTTAATTTAAACTTTGAAAAACAGAATAACACTAAAGACAAATATGTTTTAAGGAGATCTGAATTCAATTATTTTACAAACCCTAGCTGAACGGGAAATTTGATTATTTGTACAGGTGTTTAAAGAAATTAAATATTTTCTAATACATGCAAAAACATCTTTTGTTTTAATTTATCACTTTTTCTTTTTTTTTTTTTTTTTTTTTTTTTTTATGTTTTGATATGGTTAGATCAATACCATCCTCAGAAATTAAATTTTGATTTCTATAAAATCTAAGTATTATTTAAAAAAAAAAAAAAAAAAACTTATCAAACAGGTGTAAGGTTAAATCAGCATTTTTTTTTTTTTTTTTTTTTTTTTTTTTTTTTATCTTAAAATATTTAAAGAAAAATTTAATTAGAATTTACTGTTTAAAATTATTAATGTCCATATAATTCTATAAAGAGCTTTTTCTCCCAATCTATACAATTTGAAATTTCAATGTATTTTATCAATAGTACTGTTTAATTATTTTTATTTTTATTAGATGTCGTGTAATTAAGATCAATAAAAAATAATAACAAAAGCAATTATTTTAAATTATAACTTCACTATAAGTAGTTTTTGATTAAAAATAAATAAATAAATAAATAAATAAAGCAAATTGTTTAATGCCAAACTGCCCCACTAGTCGCCGACAGGTCTTGCTCTCAAAGCTGGTAATCGAGAGGTTATGGATTTGAACTTAGGTTACGCTTGTCGGCCTAGTTATTCAGAGTTTTCCATAATTTTCTACAAATCTTGAGTAAATAGAGGATAGAATCCTTTAGAAAAACCCCCAAGGCGGTTACACCACCCAGGTTTAGGACACACGCATGGTTAGTTGACCTTAACACTAAGCTATTGTACAAAAATTGCGGTAGCAATAGAGGCAAAAATAACTAATCGCCGAAAGTGTCCTGTAAAAAGGGCGGAGATTACGACCGCTGCCAATATTTTAACCGAGACCCTCGCTATCTATACAAGACCTGTCCAATCAGCCTCTTTCCAGCGCCGCGGAATTTGACTTGATTTAACTATGATTTCCGATAGGGGGAGCTAGGTATCGTCTAACAACAAAATAGCGGTTAGAGTATTTAAATATGCGATTACCGCGGTTTATTTATGCTATCATATTGTTTTCGACGTTTTTAATCAATTATTTTTTTGTGAAATTTATTAATGTGCTTAAAGGATGTCGTAGTGTTGCGTGCCTTTTTGCAAATCTAACAAAAACAAAGATTCTCGGGAGAAAAAGATCTCATTTCATGAGTTCCCAAGTGATATGAAATTGAAAATAAAATGGATCACATCAATATCTAGAAAAGTTATAAAATATAATAAAGTGCTAGGGTTTTACATTTATTGATTTCCAGCTATGGTTGATCAGAATCTGCAAATAATTTCACATCTATCACTATATATATTTAATGTGTAAAAAATGAAACAAACAACCCTTTAATAAAGCATTGATTAATCATCCATATACGCAAACAAACGCTGCTTAAAAGAAAAAAAAAAATGGGAGACAAAATATGTTGATTCTATTAAATACTTAAGGGTTTCAAAAAACTATTGTACATTTATTTTGTTACAACATATATTACTCGTCAATATTTAAAAAAGTATTGTGCTTTTAACTTCATTGCAATATGTTATCTCAATAATAAAGCCTTTGCATTTTTCTTTCCTTCTCTTTTAATATCTAGAAAAGGTGCAAGAGTATTTCTCGATGTCTTCTAAATAAGATTCTTTTTTAACTTAATTGAAATATGTAATCTTCAGATTGTAATTGATTCAGATTAATGCTTAACTCGCAGCTCAAGAATTATAAGCAATTGCAAGAATAATTATAATTATGCTAAAAAATTTTCGCTTAATGCATCTCTCAATTTAAAGAGGGTTTTTTAGTTAAGTTTTCAAAAAATAAAAAATACTGTACACAATGAAATTGTAGAAAGTAATTATAATATAGATGATTTTCCACATTAGAAAAAAAAAATGTAATTTTTTTATTTGTTACTTTCAGAAAGCTGTTTATAAATATTTTAAATTTACCCCCCCCCCCACACACACACACACACTTTGAAAAAAAAATACTATTTTACAATTTTTCAACAGAATTCCAAATAATTCTGCAATAATTTTTAGGATTTAAAAATAATATGACTTTTTTTCTTTCAATTTTAGCTTTCTTTTATTTTTTACTTCCATTCTTCCATTATAAGTACTTTTGATAATTTTAAAACAAACTTAACATTTATATGTATTATATATATACATATATATTAAAAGCTTTGCTCCCACCAAGCAAATTTTCAAATGATACTTCTATTTAAAAATAATATAAGTATTTTAAAACTATTACTACAACAATATAAAATAACTATAAAAATTACTGATAAAGGTATTATATATGGGGCCTGATACAAAACAATATTACAAAAATTGCTCTTATATCTAAAAAATCAACAAAAACATTACTCAAAAAGTACTGATATTTTAATCAAGTATTTTATGCAAAATGCATGATGTTTTATTTCATATATATATCTGCTTTATGAAATATGCGCCCCTTGAAAAGTATATTTCTACTTTTAAGCATTTATATCCAATTGATTATGTGATTTATTATCTTTTTTCTCTTTCACAAGTTTAATGGTCCCTTTTTTATTATCCTTCAGGTCGGCGTAAGTATTTTAAGTTAATATGGTAACTCATTGGTTCATCATCGCAACTTTTTGTGTCATTCTTTCCTCTATGTTAAATTCAGTTCTATATTTTAGTGTTCTGTTATTGTTTTAGTTCTATTAATTGCTAAATTTTAAGATTAAATTTTATTACGTTATCTATTATATATATATATATATATATTATATATATATAAATTAAATTTTTACTTTCTCTTTCTCATTTATAAGGTAAAGAAAGTATTTTCTTTCCTCTTTTTTTTTTTTTTTTTTTTTTTTTTTTGGGGGGGGGGGCATTTAGCTTTTCTTGTATTTACATGTTTTTAAATCTCGTAAACCTGAAAATCACCTGTAATCTGTAAATGCTTCTAATTCACAAGTCATTTTTTAATATAAACAAAGAAATTTACAGCAAATATTTATGTCTTTAGCATTTACTACTAATTTTTGATGCAAGCATGATACGTGATCTTTCAAAATTTTATAATCACCAGCAATGTTTCTTTTTATGTGAGTGCAACATCTGTATCCATTAGTTTTTTTCTCATGCAAAAATTATATGCATTTATCAATGTCCTGAATTGTCAGCATTTTTTTTTTCTTTATGGAAGTTCAACATAAAAAACTCATTTTGTGTTGCATACATGTAGCAACCAGTTTGTTGATATTGTTTCATGCAAGAATTATATGTATTCTTCGAATACCCAGAAACTTCAGAATTGTGTTATTCTTTGAACTGCAGCATCTCTATTTGTAAATATTCTTTCACACAAGAATCATACGCCTTTTGAAAAGTATCTAGTATCATTGTGTCGTTTTTTGGAGCGCAACATTTGTATTTGTAAATATTTTCTCACACATCAATTAATACATCCTTTGCCAAAGTTCCAGAATCATCAGCATATTGTCATTTTTTTAACTGCAGCATCTGTATTTGTAAATATTTTCTTACACAAGAATTATATGCCTTTTGAAAAGTATCCAGAATCATTGTGTCATCTTTTGAAATGCAACATCTGTATTTGTAAATATTTTCTTACACATCAATTATACGCCTTTTGAAAAGTATCCAGTATCATTGTGTCGTTTCTTGGAGCGCAACATCTGTATTTGTAAATATTTTCTCACAACAATTAATACATCCTTTGCAAAAGTTCCAGAATCATCAGCATATTGTCATTTTTTTAACTGCAGCATCTGTATTTGTAAGTATTTTCTTACACAAGAATTATATGCCTTTTGAAAAGTATCCAGAATCATTGTGTCATCTTTTGAAATGCAACATCTGTATTTGTAAATATTTTCTCACAACAATTAATACATCCTTTGAAAAAGTTCCAGAATCATCAGCATATTGTCATTTTTTTAACTGCAGCATCTGTATTTGTAAATATTTTCTTACACAAGAATTATATGCCTTTAACATAAAACAACTAGCAATAACCATGGAAAAATTATTTGTATTTCACCATTTAAAAAATTAAAGGTAAGAATTTTTTTTTTCTTTTTTAAATATTACTTTATTCGTGAATGATATTTTATGCTTAAATAATTATTTTTTAACTTTTCTAGTCAGCTTAGCATAAGATATACTTGTAATCCATATAGTAATAATTTTTTGTTATTAATCTTATTGTAATTTTTATTTGGGGGGAAAAATTAGAATTTTTTCCCCCTTGTTAATGAAACAAAATTTTCATTCTAACTCAAATTTAAAAAGAAATCCTTTAATTCATAAATTTCATAACAAAATTTAAGCCTGGAAACAAGCCAGTAGTCATGTTATTATCTCATGTTTCATCCTTTCCCATTTCTATTTCATGTAATTAGATTTTATTTCTATCATTATATTACAATTAAAGATATGGATTTGAATTTCTTATAGGGAATTAAGTGTATTTGTATTTAGTAATCATTTAATTTGATAGAAAATAAGAAAATTTATTCAAGTGATATTAAGTATTTTTGAAATATATTAATTTCTCAATGCTCCATAAGTATTATTATTTACTATATTTCTGCATTACTTCTATTGTTTTATTTGACATATAGGTTTGCATTAGGGAAAAAAAAAAGCCTCTATGTATAAAACAAAATAATAATAATAATTTACTAAAATTTCAAAATGCTTTCCAATCTATATTCATTCATAAGTGATCCACTTAAATTTTTTGTGACCATACGCTTTATTTATAAATCATTTCATTCGACAGAGATGACGGATATTGATTCGAAATAAAATAAAAATATATTTCAAACATGTTTTGCGTCAATTAAAAGTGAAAATAAAGAATAAATAACCCTCCCATTAACACATTTCTCCGTATATTAGTTCTTGTTTCTATAGACGATACGTAGTGACATCTATCGGCAGCAAGCGTCGATAAGCAGACGACGCTTCGGACAGCGTCTCTCGTAGGATTCTGCTGATTGGATAGGTCTTGTATAGATACCGAGGGTCTCGATTTTAACACTTCTGCGACCGCTAACGTAGATTCACGTCATTTGAAAATCTGTAACTCCACCAGTGGGCGTTTCTTTTGCAATTTGTATGTTATTTGTTTCTTAAAATTATACACAATATTCATATTTGTACAATCAATGTACTACAAATACTTTGATTAGAGGGAGTATGATTACAATGTATATCCACTTGTAATATAAATGCGAATTCAGTAAATTTTGTTCGGAAAAAGTTTAAGTTAGGAGAATTACGCCCACAGGCGAACCTTACTGTCATACAGACAAAAACATGCGGTCGCGAAAGAGTTAATTTATTCCGGAGCATTTTTAGCTCCGCCTAGAATATTTTTCTCCAATATATAACTGTGATAAAATAAGAAAATTTTACTCTTAAAAAAAAAATATATGCCTCGGAAAAATGCATCGGAATAAATTAAAATGTTGGCAGCTATGCTCTAATGCCTAATTCTTTATTTTATTTCCATTTGTACTTTATAGAATGCTCCACACATGCGTTTTATTCTTGAATTTTGCATCATTCTAGAAAATGTCCATGCTTATGAAAGTCATACAAGCAAGTTATACATGCTTATTTTACTAATGAAAGCATTATAGAGTGATATATTTAGATTATATGCATAGCACATTAATAGTTCAGAAAGAAATGTAATGTAGGCCTATAAAAATCAAAAATAGAAATCTTGTAAACATTATTTACAGAACATATACATGTAAATTCAAAATAATTCTCAGATAACTAAAGAATAAAAAAAAATTAAATAAATAAATTTCAAAATCTTTCACATCTATATTCCTTTTATCGGGAATTTTTTTACATTACCGGTTACTAAAAAAGAAACACCGATTATTATATCAAAGCATAGCCTCCTAAACTAGATGCCTGTCGCGTGGCTCGGAAGCTTGGCAGCAGCTGAAGTGATAGACAGCGCCACCTGGTACAGATTGCGCGACTTTTTTATTCAACAGCCACAAAAAGTTTTTAAAAGTGGGCTATGACATACATAAAAGGCGAATAGAATCGAAGAAACGTCGATTATATATATCATATATCACTTCTTAAAATTATTGGTGACAGTTGAATGAAAAAGTCGCACAATCTGTACCAGGGGGCGCTGTCTACCGCTTCAACTGTTGCCAAGTTTCCAAGCCACGAGACAGGCATCTAGTTTAGGAGGCTATGATCAAAGCATATATATTAAATTTTAATTATGCTTCCACTAAATAATGCACACTAAAATAAATGGAATATCTGGCGATTTCAAAGTAAATGGCTTTATAAATATGTAGATTTTATCTAGGTATATATATAATATGAAATCAAAATAAATAACTTCCTTATTAAAAAATCATTTAAATAGTAAGTGTAAAATTAAGTGATATAGAACTTCTTTCTTTTGCTTCATAATAAATTCAAACATTCCTTGTTAAGGGACTTTTTTTTCCCATCACTTTCATAAAAGAAGTATTGCATTTTGTGTATTTTAACAAAGGATGGTTTTTCAAATTAATTTCCTGTCTTGTTTATGCGACAAAGAATTGTTGGACTTTGATCTGCGCAAAAGAATTACTCATGGTCAAATTTTTATTCATTTTCTTATCTCTGATTTTATGCGAGTTTTTCTTTTGTAAAATGTTTTATTAAAACTGAAATACTCTACTTTCTTATTACATTATCTTTATGGTTAAGCGTGATATTAATAAATATGCAATAATGTAATTTATTTATTCCTCGATGATTCATTTATATTCTATTTATTAAAATAAGGGAAATAAATAAATAAATAAAAGAATTACAAAGAAATTAAATATAAATACAGACGTAAGAAAATCAATAGAGTGATTGTAAATCTTTAATTATTTGGTTTTTTTATTATTATTATTATTTTATTTATTTATTTATTTCATGCTTGATGTAATTCAAAAAGATATTATCTTGCAGGTACACACAAAAATATTCCGATTCATTTTAGAAGATTGCTGGAAGTACACTTTTAGTTGTGTTTAAGGCCTCCAATCTATCAGAAATGAATTTTCAAGGTGGATGAATAAAATTTTTAAAAATTTAAGGCCGTAACCAGAAAATCTCTACGGAGAGAGTTTAATGTTTAGTACAGAATATGTTAAATCTAGAAGAATACATACTATATTTTTTTCCTTCTGATAGGATTGACTGGTTTATTTTCCATGTGGGTTTTGTTTGGCATAGCTGCCAAAATCCTAATTAATATGATGTAGTGCTGTTAGCACCCGCCCCGTTTTCTACGCCACTTAATTTTTAGATTAATTCTCTCCATATGCAATTACGATTAAATAAGAAGAAAAATACTCTAATACTGTGCATAGTACTGTTAGTACCTGCCCCTTCTTCTACACTACTTAATTATTCAAGTTCACTATGTTATGTTCCCTTTTGAAAGTTATATAAGTAAAACGATAGGCTTTTGTACAGGGTCACCCAAAAGAAAGTAGTGTATGGCGTTGTATGAAGTGCATTTATAAAAATCATATTTTAAAACCTTTGTATTCCACAAATCCTAGTGAAAATGACATCTTTTATTCATTAATTCAAAGCATGTTATGATTAGCATTAAGATTTACAGGGCCACAAAAAAAATGTTCAAATACATTAAGGGCTATAGTTGGAAATTGCTGAAATTGCATTTTCAGTTGTTTTAAACTTCAAACTAGAAGTTAAAAAAAAAAAAAACTTAAGAAAATCAAAATGAAAGGAAGAAACATTTCCATTAACAAATTAATGTAGTAGAAATACTTGTGTTTACTAATATATAAATATATCAATAGATTCGTCTTTTATTTTGTTTTTTCTAAAAATTCTAAGTTGACCACTACTAGAACAAAAAACTGCCTCCTAAGCTTACCAGAAAAAATTTCTTTTTTGCATATAAAAATACTACATTAAACAACTTCCACACTACATTCGTCTATACAGGAAGAGTTAATATAGGTATGAAATATTGGTTATTTTTAAAGTCGCTAAAATTAAGAATTGTTATTAGTATTATTATTTCAATAAACTGCATAAAAGAAAATTTGAGGTAACATTTAAAGATGTTATTAACACATCAACACTTTTCTTTAGTGTTAGATAAATGGGTTAAATACATTTAAATTGCTTTAATCCAACTATTACATTACAAGTTTATTTATAGCTTGTGTATTTTATATGCATGAAAATACCTATATCTGGATTATAATATATTAAATATATTAATTCTAAAACTAACTAATAAGTAAATATATTGAGAGAGAAAAGAAAATTACAAATTTGCACCTTAAAAGTAAAATGTGCATGGAATACGAGCAGAAAAAAATGTCTAAAGAATAATATTTTATTTTATTTTACGAAACTGATATTCACGAAAGATTAAGCAGAGAACTTCCATAATTTGCTGAAGTATAATCTGAATTTCCATTCCAAAAGATATTGGTTTTCGCTTCAAAATAAATAAATTTAATATTCAAGAGCGATTTGTATTCTATAAGGCGATTTGAGTAATCACATTTTAAGGAAAAGAAAAAGAAAGAAAAAATATTTTGTCAGTCCTCGGGTTTCAAGAATTTTGGTTGAAATTATATCCCAGTAAAATGTTTTTTAAGAGCATTTCTCTTATTAACTTATATTTCTTCTTCTTCTTCTTCTTCTTTTTTTTTTTTTTTTTTTTTTTTCATTTAACGTTTTTGTAAAATGTAAAAGAAAAAGGAAATTATGTTTTTAATATAATTGGACTGCAGGAAAAAAATATTTACTTTTTTTTTTTTCCTTTTACACGTACATATTTGCAAAATCATCCCACAGGACCGAGTTTTATAAGGTAAGTAGAGCGCCCAGCTCGTAATTGAAAGACTGCGGATTCGATACTCGATCAGGTCGAAGACCGTCGTGTACTCAAATGGTGGCTGGTGCACGCAAAATCCGTTGTGAGCGCAATGTCCTCCCCGTTAGCACCCGAAATTATATCTCTGGAGATCATCGAAGTGGGTGAGCCGTCCCATCACTGGAAGATCAAAGTTATGATGGTATGTTCCCGGAACACCCCTAGGGGTAAATCCCAGACCGTCGCCTATTGCCCATAGCGCAGTGTTAGTGCAACGTAAAAACCAACTAATTATCCCAATATTTTTAACACTTTTTTTAATAAACATTGTTATGGTAATAAAAAAACTAAAAATCTTAAATTTAAAAAGACAAAAGTCTAAAAAGATAGTACTGTAAAATCAGGGATGTTGAAAGCTATCCAGATAAAAGCTTTCCATTTTTATTGTAAGAATTTTATTTACACAAGTTCTAAGACATTATCAAATTATCGGGGAAAAAGAGCATCTGAAACAAACAAAAGGTATATTGAATTAGAAGCGCTTTTTTTTTTCCACAAAAGAAACATCAGATATTTTACAAAAGGCAAATTAGATTCTTTAGAAAATTTTAAAAAATTTAAAGAAAGGATATCAGGGGTGAAAGTGGTTATCGTCAGCAGCACCACTATTTTTATTTAGAAAAACTGAGTGTATTTTTAAACCAATATATTCCCAGAGCTGCCAACCTAATCTGGCAAATTGTTAATACCACCCATTTTTCTACACCACCTAATTTTTAGATCAATTCTCTTCAAATGTATCTACGATGAATTAAGAAGAAAAATACTCTAAAAATTAAGTGGTGTAGAAAAATAGGCGGTACTAACAATTTGCCGGATTAGATTGGCAGCTTTGTACTCCGATTAAATAGGATCGTGATCTTTGCTAAAAAATGTCAGTGGAAGAGTTTCGTGAAAAGACGGAAAACTTTCACCCCTGAAGGATATACAGAGTTGCCAACTCTCTAAATTATTTCGCACCACTATTTCCACAAATATTTTTCGCCTTATTCAATCACAGAATTTTTGATTTAATACATAAAGAGAAAAAAAAATCCTGTGAGAAAGAGTAGTATGAAATTAACCGGAAGGTTAGAATTCCTAAACATATTATTTAACTAATTCAATGTCTGTCGTCGGTATTTTACAAAAATAGGAAAATAATGACTAACTTTATTGTTTGAAGTTCTTTTTTTTTTTTCTTTTAAGCAAAATTGCAGGCTTCCGAATTTTTTAATATCGCTATTGCAGGATGATCACAGACCCACCTTTTTTACCTGATTCCTTTACCAGAATATTTATATGATAATTTTTACTTAATTAATGGCGCAAACATACTATTAAAAATTCCAAAAGAAAAATATTGGTGGAAGAATCAGAGAAAAAATGTGGTCTGTCTCCACCTTGTGTACTTTCACACTTTTTGGCTATCGAAAATTTTTAAGAGAAATTTTTATCCTATTTAATCAGTGAAAACTGCTATAGAAATGTACAAGAAAAAATTTATAAAAAATTTCCGATAACAAAAGAGCGTAAAAATTGGCAGCTATGCTATTATCGAACAATAATTTTCGTCTTTAGGGGTCGTACTCTCCGCCATTTTCAGGACACTTTCAAAAATGAAAAATTTTCACCCTTTTTGCCCCCACTAATTTACTACAGAAATCTTTATGGTATTTTTATAATAGTACGTCCTGATTAAATAGAATAGAAGATATTGTATAAAAATAGTGGTAGCAATAAAGGCGGAAATTTTTCATCTAGAAGGTGAGTGTCCTGAAAAAAGGCGGAGAGTACGACCCTTGCGTCATACTTTATCACAGAATTCCCATTATTATGTTAACTGAATAATTCTACTGAAAATTACTGATTCTCAAAAATCTGGAGGATTGACAGTTTTGTAAATTTCCGAAGAGTTAAAAGAAAATATTATATCATTTTGCATTTAACACACAAGTATAAAAAAGTTTCTTCTTTTCTGCTAACAACATTTTAAAGCCAGGAGTTTTTATGGTATTTTTATCGTAATTTTTTTGAAAAAAAATAGGATTGAGATAAATTGTTCTAAAGAAAAAAAATATTTTTATCTCTAGACTAATAGCAAAATGCCAGTTATAAAATGCTGTCATAAAATAATGCATTTTGATGACATTATTTTATGACATGATCACCCAGAAAATAATTCTTTTTTCTTCATTGTGCTCCCCCCCCCCCACAAAAAAAAAAATAAATAAATAAACAATTATTAATAACGAAATAAAATTTTATTACCTAATTTGCCACCTTTCACCTTCTTTATTAAAAAAGGAAAAATTTAACTGAATACAAATAAATAAATACTGTTTATTATTAAATCATAATTTGCATTATTCATTAATAATCCAAACCTTTATTACTCATTTGTATACATCCTTCTTATAAATTTAAAATGTATAGGGAGAGAAATTATTTACTTACAATTTTATAATATGTACTATATCCTAAAAATAAATTTAAAAAAAAAAACTGTAGCATATGATTTAAATATAACTTTTTGTTTATTTGAAGAACGATTTTTACCTTTGCAAATTTTATTCTACCAAGATTAACTGAAAAATGTATGGGTTATACATACATATATATATATATATATGTGTAATATTGATTAAAATTTAATATTTTCGTAAAAAGTAATGTAATTTGTTTTTATTTTTATCTTATTTTGTTTTTAAATTTTCGTTTAAAAATTCTAAGAAAAAGATAAATCAAACTACTTGTATGGCATCAAGAAAAATATTAAATATTAATTTCTAATTGTAAAATATTATCTATAAATGATATAGCATTTTAATTTATGAAATCAAAATGTTTTAAACAAGTTCAATGATGCATAAATATTTTCAAAATTTTTACAGTATCATTGTTGCCAACTTTTGAGCTTTTTGGCTACCGGATCTTTTTATAGAACCTCTTTATAGGATCTCTTTATATACCGGAAATATTTATAGAAATATTTATTTTAATAAAGCCATAGCCTTCTAAACTGGATGCCTTCCGCGTGACTCGAAAACTTGGCGGTAGACAGCGCCATCTGGTACAGATTGCCCGACTTTTTTATTCAATAGCCACCAAAAATTTTGAAAAGTGGGATTTGATACACATAAAAGGCGAAGAGAATCTAAGAAATGTTTATTATATATATCCTATATCACTTCTTAAAATTATTGGTGACATTGAATGAAAAAGTCGCACAATCTCTACTAGGTGGCGCTGTCTACCGTTTGAACTGTTGCCAAGTTTACGAGCCACGCGGAAGGCATCTAGTTTAGGAGGCTATGAATAAAACAGTGTAAATTGTTACAGTAATAAATAAAAAAATTCTATTAAATTAGTTTTTTTTTTTTTTTTTTTTTTTAAGAAAATAGCGAAAAATCATAAAAGTTGGTAAAAATTGCAATTATGCAACATATAGAGTCATATTTATGAATGTACTGTTAAATCATAAATAAACATTATAAATTTGCATATTTATATAGGAACACGATAAATTTTAAATTTTATTCCAAAAATTAACGAACATTTTTCTGTAAAAAACAAACAAACACGTTCTATGTTAAAAAAAATATTGATTTGTGAAATTTTTAACTAGAATTTTCTTTAATTATATAAGAACAAAAATGTAAATTTTCCTCGGAGTCCACTTTTTTTTTTTTTTTTTTTTTTTTTTTTTTAAATAAATCTATTGATACATATTCAATTCTGTTAAATATGCAGTAAAACTTTGTTTTATTTCTAACGGATGACCAAAAAAAAAAAAAAAAAAGAAAGGAAGAAAAAGAAAAAACAATATATTTTCCCTACGGTAAAAAGTATGCTATTGAACTAGAAATATTTCACTTAAAATTCAACGCATTATAAAATATTTTTTCTAAAAAAAAAGGATAGACGTTGTCCTTCCAACTTTCCATGGGAGGTTTTCGCATTTAATATTTTAGCAGACTTGTAATAAATTTTCATGGATCATAATAACTCGGCATGAAAACTGAAAATTTTCTTTATCGTAAAATCTTTGTCCTGTAATAGTAATTCTACGTCTCATTCGAAATATAAAACGTTCATATTTTAAATAAATAATATTCCCAATTCCAAATATAAATATATTTTTTCTTTTGGGCTTAAAATTTATAAATAAACTTTTTCTTTACAATAATATAACAGATTATATTCACAATCTTTAACTATTATACTGAAAAATTATTATGTATTGATTTTTGTTTAATCTCCATTTTGTTTTCTTGGCATATTCGCACTGGAAATTGTCAATTTATGGTTTACGGATTTCCTGGCATGATAATTTCTTAGCAAATGCATGGTTAATTCCAGAAGTCGGCAACACTGTTTACGAGCAATAATTTTAAAGGTATTAAATTGTAAAAAAAAAAAATTACAAAAAATCACTATATGAAAATAGTGGGGCAAAGTCAGAGCCTGATTAAGGGGGAAGCACACATTATCTCCGCTGTCACCGGAATATTTTTACAATTATTTTTTACTTCATGTCATAGAAATTCCACGTTTTGACGAGAAAATATTTTTTATAAAAAATGAACGGTGTAAAACAATCCAATTTACTCACCGTTATTAGACACCAGAATTCTTTTCAAATATTTTTTAATGAGAATTTTCTGTTTATTATAAGAGAAAAGTATTTGTTAAAAAATAACGGTTTAAGTATAAATAATGTGTGCTTCCCCCTTAATCAGACTCTGGTCAAAGTTGCGCTAAAATGCCACCCTGGTTATTTACTAATACTAATTATGTTACTAAAATATAGTAATATAATCCACCTTGATTATATTACTAAATTTTACCGATTTATGTAAAAGTTGTAGGGAAAATAGCCAAATGTGAAAGTGTTGAAATGTCTTTTAATCTACCTACGTTTAATAATGATCTTGTGTTTCTATTTTCAGTACTAATATTTCTATATAGTAGTATTTTATTCACAATACAATCTTTGCTCAAATTCTAGACTTCCGAGAGCCTAGGCTAATTTTGACATGACGTCTGGCGCAAAATAATGTATTTTAATTTTTAGTATTATTATGTATTTATTTTTATGTAGTTATCGTGCACCATTTTAATTTGTTTGTAGTTTAATAAAATTGTAAATCATTGGTATTGCCCATTATAAACGTTTATTATTTTTCTCAATATTTACGCAATACTTTGATACCACTATTATAAAATAGTTTTCGTTGTCTTATTTAATTGATAAATTTATTAATAATCTACAATTAAAGCAAAAACTGTTCTACAAAATTAGTGGTATTCAAATTGCGTTGGAGTTATAAACGGTGTTCTCACAAAAGGAAAGTTGGATAACGGAATTTTTATATAGTATTTTTTATTTTATTTTATTTTTTTTTTTTTAACAGATATCAACAGATATCAGCAATTTGTCAAGGCTAAACATGCTACATAAAAATAATGGTAACCAAATTTCCCTTTGTAAGAACCTGAATAGAAATTAACTTTTATTTGCACTCACTGCCATAAAAATTTGCGCGCACAAAAAGAGTTGTCAGAACGAAACGAAATTTTACATACATAAGTGCAACGTTGATATAAGTAAACGATTACAAAATCAAAGCAAAATGATTATTTATTACAGGAAATGTTACGAAACAAAGGAGGTTTTAGTACTCTGTTGGGTCACCTCTAGCGTGAATGCATGATGCGATACGGGCGGGCATTGAGGCACACCAGTATGGTGTCCAGCAGCATCTCGTTCCACATTTGTTGTAAACGCGCCTCTGCTTCGTCCAAACACGTGAGCTGCACAACTTGCCGTCCCGATTGATCCCAGATATACTCGACTGGACACAAATCTTGGGAACAAGCAGGCCAGGAAAGGGTGGAATTGTGTCGGAGGCAGTCTTGTGACATCCTTGCTGTGTGTAGCTGAGTATTGTCCTGTTGAAAAATGGCTCCTGGTAGCCCTGACATGACTGGCAATACCTATGGCTGAAGGACATCACGAACGTATCACTGGGCTGTCATGATGCCGTGGATCAATATTAAGGATAACCGTGCGTAGTATGCAATGTCATCCCATACCATCACATCAGCTGTGGGTGCGGTGTGCAACTGTAAAGCAAAGGCAAGATTGGGGCGTTAAACATAGTGCCTCCTCACACGTACATGATTGTCTTCACTAACCAAATTGAATCTGGATTCGTCGCTGAAGACGACCTGGTTCCATTCGGTTGCAATACAACCCCGTCGAGCGCGACACCACTCCAAACGGAGCAGAGGTGGGCGGTATTATTGGCAGCACACATATTGGGAGCCGCGATAGCAAATGTCCTTTAACTAGGCGCCTTGCGATGGTACATACAGACAAGGCGACAAATCGTGTAGGTGCTGCATATGTCCGGATGGCGGACAACGAGACAGTTGGCGTTATACGTATGTTTCGTACGATGTGACGGTTTTTTCAATTATTGGTCTGTCAAGCGGGTCCTGAGTCTAGTCGCCGTGTAAGCGATCTCTCTCTTGGCCACTGGTCCCAACACCACCTCACAGTAAAATCAGAACGGCATTGGTGGCTGGCTACTCGCCGAGCTGGTCACCCGGATTCCATCATAAAGATGATTATTTCCCTCTCGTACTTTGGCAGCTGCTCGTATTGTCTTTCATGGCGGCGTAACGGCATCTATATTTAAAAAGCGGCCCTCCGCAACAGTTATGTACACCAAATTATAGCCTCTTGTACTAGATACCTTCCGCGGGGCTCGGAGACTTGGCGTTAGACAGCGCCACCTGGTACAGATTGCGCGACTTTTTTTTATTCAAGAGAAAAAATTTAAAAGTGGGATTTAATATACATTAAACGCAAATAGAATCGAAGAAACGTCAATTATGTATATCATATATCCCTTCTTAAAATTATTGTTAACAGTTGAATAAAAAGTCGAGCAATCTGTACCAGGTGGCGCTGTCTACTTCTTGAACTGTTGCCAAGTTTCCGAGCCACGCGGAAGGCATCTAGTTTAGGAGGCTACGACCAAACAATCTCTGCTTACCTGTTACATACTTGCCAACCTAACCCGGAAGAATGTTAGTCCCGCCCCTTTCCGCCTTTTTTTTCACACCAGTCTATTTTTAGATTACTTTTCTTCTTATATAACCGTAAATATATTTCAAGAAAATCACTCTAAAAATTAAGTGGTGTACAAAAAAGGGCGCGTGAGCTAATAATCTTCCGGGTTAGGTTTGCAAGTATGCTGTTTTATACTCCAAGAAGAATGAAGTTCAACGCCCTCTGGTTGCATTACGCAATGCGCAATCACGCTGCATTTCTGCGTATCTTCGTGCCAAGTTTCATTACAGTCCAACCATTACTTCCTTGGTGCACAAATTTTTATGGCATATATATCACAGTCAGCAGCAAAATTATTGAAACATTAAAAATATTTAAACTTTAAAACTTCTTCACACACCATACAATTGAAGACAGCACAACCGGTTGCCTCCAAGGTTGCCTCCGGTTGCCTCCTAGCACGTGTTTTTTGTACCTGATGAAAAAAGGCCACTTCCTTTCAAAACCGGTTATGCTTCTTCAATTTTATGATGTGTGAAGAAGTTTTAAAGTTTAAGTATTGAGTATACACCAGTTTTGAATTTAGTTTTGTGATTAATATTAACAATAATTCCTACTTAAAAGATGCGCACCTAATACATTTTTATTATTATTATTATTATTATTATTAGTTAAGTAAATGTTTGTTAAGTCATAATCTTAGTCCAATACTGTTTATAAAAAAGTAACTTGATGATAAAAATTAGTGATCTAACAAAAGAAATATATATGTTAAAGTGTGAATGAGTACTTCAATAATTTTGCTGCCGACTTTTGTACCTTTTTGTTAGTATATATATATTAACAAAATCTAAATTAGTTCAATAAATTTTTAAAAATGGTATTTTAAACTAATTTCCCTTTTGAAACAGAGCTTCATTTTAATGATTCTAAATAATTATATGCCATTATTCGGGCTACTCAAATTTATAATAAATATTTCTTTTTGGTTACACAATGTGAAATTTTCACAGATTCTATATCACCCAAATGACAACTTTGGCACCCATTATGGTGACTTTTATCTATGAATTTAGCATAATTTCATATTTTTAAAAAATATTACTAAAATAAAAGGAAATCTTAGATCTATATCTATTATCTTAATCGTAATAAAATTCTTAATGAAAAATCTGGTTCCACTTTGCTGTCTACATATTGGAAAAATTAGTTTAATTCAATTTAAAAAAATATTTATTTATTTATTTATTTATTTATTGTAATAATGATAAATAAATAGATAAAATTTTAAAGATAGTGAGAAAATAAATAAATAATTATTCCCCCTTTTTGTTTTTGTTTCTCTTGTCTCCTGGTTCTTTATTGTGTTCCCTTCTGATTACTTTCTGAATGCTGCTATCTTATTGGTTGGTTGTGTTGTTCTTCCACCTTTGAGTTTTGCCCTACTATCAGTCTTGCCTTGCTTTCAAGGCATGTGTTTTTTGCACCTGAAAAAGAGATACTACGTCTATTCGAAACCAGTAGTGTTCACATTAATTTTATTGTGCGTGAAGAAATTTTTGAGTTTTATTATTTATTGTACACCAGTTCAAAATATTTATTATTAGTCATTTAATGTTTATTAATATTAAAATCAAACTTTTAAATATTTCAGTTTTGCATCCGTATGTAATTCAGCCATCATAGCGTACTACTTTTTTTCACATCACTATTTATAAAATGTTTTTCTTTGTATAATCGCAGGCATTTGACGATTAATCACAGCAGCATCTATTGTAACAAAAAAAAAAAAAAAAAAAAAAAAATTAAAAAAAAAAGTGGTATAGAAAAAGAATAGTTCAGCAACATTTCTTGTGACCATGGGAGCTTCTGGGCATGTGTTGACTCAGTGAGTCTAGTGTTAAAACAGGCCTGATAACCTTTCTTCTCCATAAAAAATTACGTTAAGGGAACGCAGAATGGCCGAATGCTTATCAAATCCCAATTTTTCGATCAATTTGACACCCCTAAAAGTCTTTAGAATCGTCCACTGCGCCAGCCGCGTAGAACGTAGTCGCACTATAAGACGCTATGAACACTGCCGTTATTTTTAATACCACTATTTTTGTTTTTTAAAAAAATCTTCATTTTATTTAATCGTGTATAAAACTTATAAATAATTGGTACATGATTATATAATGGTAGAGATAATTACATGCAAGAGCAACCCAGATATAATGTGTAGTACCTTCACTGCATTTAAAATTTAAAAATAATATTTATTGATCTTAATTTTTAAAATTTAATATGTATGTTTACTTTTTTTTTTTTCTTTTTTTGTTACAAAATAAATAAATAAAATGAATCATGATGTCGAATATTGGTAGATCACGAGTATTCTTTTATTATTTTTAATTTATAACATCTCAAAATATTGCTATTCTGAAGATAATACTTATATTTTCTGAGAAAATGAAAATATTATCCTAAGCAGCAATAAATGCTGTAACAAATTTTAAACATGATTTGATCTTTAAGCTTTATCTTATCAGCCAGTAATAAATTCGGTAAAAGGTATCTACTACAGAAAAAGGACTTGATTTATCTTACGATTTTCTGAAGAGATTTAGATATGTTCTTAACGAAAAGAAATTACTATTTAAGGTTCACACATTATTTGCATTAGAATTTTAATCTTTTCTGGATTTGGATCTTCATTTTCAAAAGATAAAAGATTATGAAAAAGATATTCAGTTTTCGGCTGTTAAAACTAAAACATGTAAAATAATGTTAAGATTAAAGAAGTGAATGAAATTGATTACATTAAATTACAAACAATATATTAAAAGATAAAACCAAAATTAATAGAATGTATAACAATACCTCCATACCTAAGTTATTAGTATATATAACAAATAACAAAAGTTAATGAGAGTACGTTACAAATATTTTATAAAAATTTAAATATTCTCTCACAAAAATTTTAAAACAAGATTAATAACACTTTTTTATTAAAAATATTTTTATTTTTCCTCATTTTAAATGATAATCTTATTTGTATATCTGTATTTGTATTTCATTTTTCCATATTCACTTAATTGTTTTACCAAAGTTCTTTTCTTAACATGTTTTTGAAAATTTAATGTATTGCTCATCTGAGATTAGCATTTGATAAAAAAATTTCAAACTTTGCATACAACGAGCAGAAAGTCATTTAAAATTAAATATTCATTCAAACCTAAATATATTTTAGAAATTTGTGCTTCTTGATTATCCATTTTCTTATCATCTTTTAGTTTCTGTGCAAAGTTATATATATATATATAATCGGATTTTTTTTTTATTATTATTTATTTATTTTTAAGAAAGAAAATTACGAAATAAAAGTTTTTAACTTTGTTTTCTTTTTTCTATTAATTAAATTATTTGCAAATAAAATTTAATATTTCTTTTATGAGAGTAAAAAAAAAAAAACTATTTACAAACAGCAAATTTAAATTAAAGTAACTTACTTATACAATCTAGAAATTGTTTATCACTTTTCCCGAAACAGTAAAAGAAAGAAAAAAAGAAAAGAAGAAATAAAAAATCTGGAGTGACTCCACTCGACTTTCCGAACATTGAGTAATTAACAGTTTTGTAGATAAAGTAAAGAAAGAGTAGTTGTTAAACAAACAAAAGAGAGAAAACCATAATAGAGTGTTTGAGTATTTTTCTCCATCTATTACACGTTGTTTTATTTAACGCTACTGAACTTTGAGCCCATAGATCATAATGATAAAGAAATTTTCGTTGTGTCCCTGTAAAAACCTATAAATGCTAGATTCACCAATATGTTTATAGTTAGTGCAACAGTGATTTATAATACTCATATAATTTTTCAGCTGAATTCAATAAGGCGTTTAGATGCTATCGTACTTTTAAAAATTTAATCCCGTAGGCCATAATGATAATGAATTTTTCTTTGTGTCCCTGTAAAAAAACTGTAAGTGCTAGATTCACCAAAATCTATACAGTTAGTTCAACTGTGATCTATAACATGTGTACAAATTTTTTGCTCGGATTACTAAGGCGTTTAGACGCTATCACATTTTTAAAAATTTGGCCCCATAGGCATAATGATAAAGAATTTTTCTTTGTGTCCCTGTAAAAAAACTATAAGTGCTAGATTCTCCAAAATCTATACAGATTGAGTATTTGTGATCTATAATATGTGTATAAAATTTTTGCTCAATTGAATAAGGCGTTTAGATGCTATCGCACTTTTAAGATTTTGCTCCCATAGGCCATAATGATAAAGAATTTTTCTTTGTGTCCCTGTAAAAAAACTATAAGTGCTAGATTCACCAAAATCTATAGGGTTCGTACTATGGTGACTTACAATATGCGTACCAACTTTCTGGTTAATCGAACAAAGCGTTTAGACGCTAGCGTGTTCACTCACAGACATACACACATACACACATACACACATACACACACACATACATACATCATCGTAAAAATAGTGAAAACGGACTCAGGGGACCTCAAAACGTATAGAAACATCAAAATCTCGAATTCGGATTTTTGACATGATTACAATACTTTCCTCACTATAGTGTTCGGAAAGTAAAAAAAGCGCTATTTTACCTGAAGAACTAGTATGTTGTGGCCACCACAAGACTTTCTTCTATATTTTCCTATACATATTCAATCAGTAACAATATTTAAAAAAAAAAAAAGATTTTTTTTTCCTTTTTTTTTTTTTTTTTTTTTTTTTTGTGAAAATTAATACATATTCAATCACTAACAATATTTAAAAAAAAAAAAAAAAAAAAAAAATAGAATTTTTTTCTAAGTTTTTTTTTTTTTTTTTTTTGGTTAAAAGTAAAAAAAATCGATAACTTTGTTTTAAATTATCACAGATTTATAGTTCAACCATTCGTTTTAAAGGTATTGACGAGATCTTTCGAATGATACCCATCTTCAAAATTTACAAACACAAGTGTAAAATAACTCTTATTATGCACATTTATACGAATTTTTGTCCTATGCTGCCATGTTAAAAATTTAGATAAAATGCTATCACAGCGCCACCTGTTGAGCTATTGATCCCCAAATATAATCAGCAACAGTTTATGTCGGGGACCAACTAAATACCAAGTTTGGTAAAATTTCGTTAAAAAAAAAAAAAAAAAAAAAATACGATTATTTTTCTAAGTTTTTTTTTTGTTAAAAGTAAAAAAAATCGATAACTTTGTTTTAAATTATCACAGATTTATGGTTCAACCATTCGTTTTAAAGGTATTGACGAGATCTTTCGAATGATACCCATCTTCAAAATTTAACCCCCCGGGGGGGGTACTTCCCCCCCAGGGGGGGAACCGATGCCCCCCCATGCACAATTTTTTTTTCCTAGTTAACTACTACTATCATCAATAATTCAAATTCATTTTACAATCACAAGTTTAAAATAACTCTCATTATGCCCATTTATACGGAATTTTGTCCTATGCTGCCATGTTAAAAATTTGCATAAAATGCGATTACAGCGCCACCTGTTGAGCTATTGATCCCCAAATCTAATGGGCACCAGTTCATGTCAGGGTGCAACTAAATACCAAGTTTGGTTAAATTTCATTCATATGTTCGTGAGATACAGCGTCCACAAAATAATGATACAGACAGACAGACAGACACACAGACAGACAGACAGACAGACAGACACACAGACAGACATTTTCTAAAAACTATCAATTCGTGTTCAGGACATCCCAAAACGTGTAGATCCGTCAAAAAACGGAGGTCGAAAATTTTCGCGAATCCAATACTTTCTCTATATTACATATAGAAGAAAGTAAAAAAAAATAGTTAAAAAAGATTTTTTTTTTTTTTTTTTTTTTTGGGGGGGGGGGGGGATTTGATTTCTGTTTTCGTTTGCTACCAATATTTTCCATCAATAATCTCTACGCTATTACTGTAAAAGAGGAGAAAGATTTTGGAGTGTAAACAGCATACATGGTAACACTTATTATTTAATCTGGACAATCTTACAATTAGTACCCGCCTTTTTCACACCACTTTGATTGTAGAGAATTTTTTTACAATATGTAATTACGAAGAAATAAGAAGAAATCTGCAGTTTAAAAATAGTGGTTTGAAAAAAGACGGGCACTAGCAATATTCCGGAATAAATTACAAATGTTACCAGGCATGAAACAATTGTAACAAATTATAATAATAATAATAATAAGTGAAAATCCCATTCATAGAATTCTTCGATACTTTGTTAGCTGAATATAAGATTAATTTTAATATGTTAAGCGTTATATTATTATTCCTTTTTCTATTTGCAGAAACATTTTCTTAGTTAATGCATTTTAGTATTATATGAAACACGAAAAAAAAAAAAAAAATAAAAAAAAATAGAAAAAAATAAAAATATAGAACAACAAAAATAATATTATTTATTGATAGAGCCTCAACAGAAGTTTTGTAATCAGAATCGAAAGGAGCACATCGCTTGGTCATTGGCTGCTTACAGAGACAAGACTATTTGATAACAGCAATTCTTCTTCAGGGGTAGAAAATCGGCGCAGAAATTATACACTGTAAAAAAAAAAAAAAAAACAGATTTACAACATAATGTGCTCGCAATATGGGTGCATGTAGGGGGGGAAAGTTAAAAAGAAGTCATTTACATCAGAAACAACCGTAAAATAGCCTTTCTTTACAGATATTTCTGCTGTAAATTGCCTTATTTAAAAGCAGAATGTGCTGGCAATATGGGTGCCAGCACATTTTGCTGTAAAAGCTTCCTTTTTTTTTTTTTTTTTTTTACAGTGTACCACAATAAATGAAACTAAACTTTCTTCTTTATTAACCACCGATTTTATAGGTAGAGAAATATTTTAAACGAATACTGGTATGAGTTCTGTGCCAATTTTCCATCCCTGCTTCTTTCTTTCTATCTTTTTTTTTTTTTTTTTTTTTTTTTGTTAATCGGAACAAGTTGGTTTGATTTGGTTAACTCTACAAAATTATTCCTAAAACGGCAAACAAACAAAAAAAAAAACAAAAAAAAAAAATGTCATCAAAACAATTTTTTACGCGTGTAAATTATGAATGTTATTTGTTCTGGATCATTAAATTTTAGTATATTTTTACGAGATGTAAAATTCAATTTCTATGAATGTTTTGGAAGCATATCTTCATTTCTGTCAAAATGCACATTTTGACTTAATAAATTTAGCAGAGCTGCCAACATTTTTAACTTTTAAATCATAATTGACACCAGTATTTTTAAATGGAATATGTTATACTTCTTTTTTCGACGATTAAGATTACTGAAAACAGCTGTAAATTTTTTCCGGTTTGAAGTCGCCCGCCAAAAACAGTAGACTTGGCACTTATGCAATAGTCATTTAAATTACAGAATGCTTGGTAATTTGAATATAGACGTTCTGTACATTTAAAGATTTTTAGATATTATTACTCTTAACGATATAATTTAAAAACTGTTTTTTTTTTTAATCAGTATAGGCAAATTAATCTACAGCTCGGAGTTCATTCACAACTTTATTTCTACAGTAGAGGAATATAATGAGAACAACAATATAGCAGATTCTATTTAATCTAACGTGGGTATTATGCAAAAATAATCGGGTTTAACTAGGTTATAAAAAGCACAGCTGCCAATATTTTAATTTATTCCGGAGTACTTTTAGCCCCGCCTTTATTTCGCACCACATTATTTAAAGAAAAATTTTCACCAATATAAAACTTCGATAAAATAAGACAAAATTACTTTTCAAAAATAAGTGATACGAAATAAAGGCGGGGATAAAAATACTCCGGAATAAATTAAAATATTGGCAGTTATGAAAAGGTACCATTAACACATACTTGCCAACATCCTAATTAATATTCCGTAGTGTTGTCAGTCCCGCCCTTTTTTTCGCACCGGGAAATGTTTAGAGTAATATTTTACAAATGCAGTTACAATTAAATAAGATTAAAAATACTCTAAAAAGATACTCGTGTGAAAAAGAAGGCGGGGCTAACAATACTACGGAATATTAATTAGGGTGTTGGCAAGTATGCAATAACATATATAATAAAAGCTAATTTTAAAAAAATTAAACAATTTACGATCCACGAAAGAAAAAATAAATAAATATTGATATCGATTCTACGAAGATGATAATTTTTCTGAATTTTAAGAATTTAAAATTGCATTCAATTACATATGCATACTTGCCAACCAAACCCGGAAGGTTGTTACCCAGGTAGCACATAACGTTGTTATAACGTTGCAAATATGTCTGAACAGTGAAAAATTAGTTATAACAACGTTAACCCTTTGCGGCGCAAGACAATTCGGATCATTTAAATTATACTGCCACCGGAATTCATGAACTAAATTAAACTAAAAGAAATTTTAAATTTTAAGGTTCAAAAAACTGGCCTTTTCTAATATCTTATAAACGTAAATTTTTGCTAAAAAATTTCCGGGATGAATTTTTGCAGCTGGATCTTAAATTTTGCGTCCTCGCAGCGAGGACGCCGCGCGTTAAGGGGTTAAAACAACGTTATGTGCTACCTGGGTAATTCCCGCCCCTTTTTGTACACCACTTAATTTTTAGAATAATTCTTTTCAAATTTATTTCACGACCGCTGACGTAAATTCACGTCATTTGAAAATTTCTAACTCCACCAGTGGGTGTTTCTTTCTCAATTTATATGTTATTTATTTCTTAAAAATATACCCAATATTCATATTTGTACTATCAATATACAATATATATGCTTTGATTAGAAAAAGTATAATTGTAATGTATATCCATTTGTTATATAAATGTGAATTGCAAAATTTTGTTCTAAAACATTGTAACTGAGGAAAATAACGCCCACAGGCGGGCCTTGCTGTGAAAAAGACAAAAACATGCGGTCACGAAAGTGTGAAATAAGAAGAAAAGTATTCTAAAAAAGACTGGTGTTAAAAAATAGGCGGAAAGGGGCGGGACTCACAATCTTCCGGATTAGGTTGTCAAGTATGCATATGGTAATATTTTGTTAGCGTTTTCATAAGATTAAACAGTGTAGAGTTTATTGTTCGTAAATCGCGATACTCAGAAAATGTAAACTTCAATTTAGTAATAGAAAGATTTAAAAAAATAAATTTCCTATTGTTTTCTCTTTTTATTATGTAAACCTAAGTTTCGTTATTATTTTCTACATGTGTGGAGTGCCATCCGTGGGAGTCTTTCTATATTACATACTGAAGAAAAACACACCACAAAATATGCGGTACGAAAAAGAGGCAGGTACTGACAGTGATCTGTAATAAATAGTAAAAGTTGACAACTGTTTTATACGCGCCACTTTGAAAAGGTTAAATTCGCGAAATTTAATTGAGGGTCCTTCCCGTATTTATATTACTTTCGGAGATAAACAAGGAAAACTCCGACAGGTAAGCCGACAACCTGAGTTCGAACCTCTCATCTACTAGCTTTGAGAACAGAACCTGTCAACAACTGGTACGCTTTTTACATGTATAAAAGAAATACAGTCATAAAAAAAACTTTTAAACCATATATATGTATTACTTTAAAGCGCCAGTTCTGTGGTGCTTTCTTATTACATATGTAAAGCTGACATAATTCTAACTTTAATAAAAATAAATAAATGCACAATAATAATAATAATAACATAATAAATCATTGTCAGTCTTGATACAATTTTTTAATTGAACATCTGTAATTATAAGTAATATTTGAACTTTTTATAATAAGATAAAAGCATGGAAAATCTTTGAGACTGCAAAATTACTTACCAACTTATATTATTATATTGTATTATTTAGTTCTTCGCGTGTCTTTGTTTCACACCAATTACTTCAAAAAGATATTTCGAAAATATATTGCTAAAGTTTTTCATGCTAGAATTGGTATTTCATTCTATACCATTCAAATATGCAAGATCTAAGCTCTGAAACAGTACAATATTGCATTCCATTTTCATAAAATGTGTACAATAATCCCCTATATTTTTCCTATGTGAATTTCAATCTTTTATAAACAGTATTACCAATAATTTTGAGAAGTGATATTTAATATATGTAATAGTCTATCAATCTTCGAAGTGGTTAAGCAAATGTTACAATAAAAAATTATTGGTGATTATTGAATATAAAATCCACCAGATTTGGCAACACTGTTTACATAACCCATTAGTAGTCGCTAGTTGGTCGATTCGCCGCCCATTCCTTCAGTGTTTATTCAACAGCCACCAAAGATTTTCAGAAGTGGCATTTGATATACATAATCGACGATTACACAGGCCTGCAAAATTGAAGTCGACAAAATTTGATTTTATGATTTTAGCTGAACTTTATGTTTTTTGATATGCTGAAACGAAAAATGCAGCCCATTTTTCTCTATCACGTATAGATTTTTATCAATACAGGGTGCTTACCGACTCAATTTCTTGCATATACCATCATATCAATAGGTTGGTTGGTACGGTTTTACGTCGCACTAGTGCTGCGCTATTACAACAATAGGTATCCATAATTAATTAATCATGAAGACATACTATAAAACTTACCATATAATTATATTGGTGGAAGAGTAATGGAAGAAATTATATAGGTAGGCACCCTGTATTGACAAAAAGCTATACGTGATAGAGAAAAACTGACTTCATTTTCGGTTTCAGCACACCAAAAACACATAAAAATCAGTCAAAATTATAAAATCAAAATTTTACATGTCGACCTGTGTTATTCCAGTCGATTCGCCTTTTATGTATATCAAATGCCACTTCTAAAATTTTTTGGTGGCTGTTGAATAAACACTGAAAGGATGGGCTGCGAATCGACCAACTAGAGACAACTAACAGGATATTTGCTGTATTTTAACACTTTCGCGACCGCTGACATAGATTCACGTCATTTGAAAATTTTTAACTCCACAAGTGGGCGTTTCTTTCTCAATTTATATGTTATTTATTTCTTTAAAATATACCCAATATTCATATTTGTACTATCAATATGCTATATATATGCTTTGATTAGAAAGAGTATAATTATAATGTATATCCATTTGTTATATAAATATGAATATGCAAAATTTTGTTCTGAAATATTGCATACCCTCCAACAAACAAATTAATATTCCGTAGTATTGTTAGCCCCACCTTCTTTTTTACACCAGTATTTAAGAGTATTTTTCTTATTATTTAATTGCATTTGCATTTGGAGAATATTACTCTAAAAATTTATTGGTGGGAGAAAAAGGGCGGGACTAACAATACGACGGAATATTAATTAGGATGTTGAAGGGTATGATATTGTAACTGAGAAGAAAAACGCCCACAAGCGGACCTTACTGTGAAAAGGACAAAAACATGCCGTCGCGAAAGTGTTAATAATTTCTATCATATTCAATTTTTTAAAAAATATTGCCTAAATATGTTTAAAAATATGGATAAAAAAAATAGTGTTGTAAGAGTTAAGTTCTTACTATCAGGTTCAAGCGTGATTTTTTTTTTTTTTTTTTTTTTTTTTTTTTTTTTTTGAAAATAAATGAGTAATAAAAAATAATAAATGATTTTCTAATTTTAGTGATTCATTTAAAAATAATGGCACGCTAGCAGGCGAAGCACGCTAGTTTTATACGAAAAACTGTGGTACCCTAATTTTTTTCTTTCTCTGAATTTATCCATGTTATAACTCATTGAACATGTATGTTTTTCTTTCAAAATATGAAAATTGAGGATTTTAAAAAATTAATTTTATATCTCGTATTATAGAAAAGCAGTTCTTTAACTCTTAACTTTCACATCATATTTTCATTTGAAAATGGCTAAACAAGTTCCAAAAATGGCTATTAAACACATAACTGATCATAAATATAAAAAATAGAATAAATAAATAATGCAATTTTAATTTTCGATAATATATTAGTTTAAATCACCTCATTGTTAACCTGATTAAATTAAAATAATAATTAATTTAATTAATAAATAACTCTGTAATTAAACACTAGACATTATAAAAATAAATAGCAATATTTGTTTCTGGTCAAAGTAATAGCACGACCTTTCATTAGGTGAAAATAATAGGCACAAGTGCATCATTAAAGCAGCAACGCAATCGTGCCTACGAAAAGATATTTTAAAGTGACTTCTGCATTTTTCATTCTCCGAAATTTAATTTATTGAATTTCGGATGAGTGTTGCTCTATCTACCGATTACAAAAGAACCATACCAAAAGAAAGGGGAAATGTTGAAAGTAGGATGCAGAAAATTTGCTAAATATTTCGTTTCAGTGCAAAACCAAAGAACATTAATGGGTTAAATAATTACAAGTAAATGCCAATCTACTCATTTTACGCAATGTATATTGCATACTTACGCATTAATTTACAGATCGGATTCACGCGTTTTAAGTCAAAAATTTTATTTCATACATAAAATGTAATATTTCAGTACCTCTTAAAAATAATAGATTTTTACATAAATTGAAATTTCTAAAGTAAAACTGATTTACTTTACTTAAAACTAAATACTAAATTAATAAACGGAAAATAACAATTATAATATTAAATTCAGCAAAATCACATTTCTTATAATAGCTTTTTTACCATTCAATTTACGCGATCAAAGGAATTTTAATTAAAGCCGTTGGCTAATCACAACTAGAGACAATCCTTTTTAATTAAGTGAAATAAACAACGGTGTTAATTTTTGGTAAAATAATTGAATAATTGGATTTCTTTTTCTTAAAATTTAATATTGCCTACATGCATTTAAATTAAAAGATTTATGTAAATTCTTTGAAACTTATTTTTATTTATCTGAAAAGTTTTCATCAATTTTCGATAAATATTCATATGGAAGGTTTTAAAAATTTAAATTCATTAAGCTATTACTTTTCTGAAAAACTTTTTTTAATTAATACAAGAAAATTCATAAATGATAATGCATTTTCAGAAAATAAATTAAGACAATTTGCATATGCATCATTGTAATTCTATCCCTTTGCTAAGTAAAATGAGAAAATATTTTTTAATCCCTTTAATATGACCTACCAAATTTCTGAAGCTTAATAATACATTTATTAAGCGATATTTGCATTCTTACTTAAAAGCAACAATTTTTATTGAGTTATGTACCAGTGAGATTAAAATGTTACTATTTTTTTTTTTTTTCTATTGATACAAAATGCATTAATGTTAATTTGCATTATGAAATGTTTAATTCAGTCTCGTTTCTTAAAATATTTACTTTTGAAGACGGAATAATGTATTGTTTTTCAAATCATATTTATAGTGAATTTCTGGTTTCGTTGAAATCCTTGTTGTTTAAACTATTATGTCTATATCATAGCTGCCAAATCTCCCTCTTTTTTGCATACCACAATTCTTTTTAAACATTTTTGCTTTATTTAAAACTCAATTTCTGCCATTTAATAAAACTAAGTTAATTATAGAAAAGTGGGAAAATTGGCAGCTATGCCGATGTGTTGTACAACCATAAGGGTTTTAGATTGTTAACCTTATTTAATATTTTCATGGTTATGTGTTTCACTTTTTTTGACAGTAATTCAAGCCTAAATTAATTAACTATGCATATTATATGATATAAAAAATTCGTTTATTCTTTGTTTTTTATGAACACTTAACCACTTTTTTTTATGTGTATATCAAAAGATGTATTTAAAAAAGATACTTCTCTGATTCTTGAAGAAGCGATCGTGTTTCGGTAACTTCAACTATCAGATTGCAAAAAGGTTATTATAAGGTAGTTTCATGGCTTATCTACAGGGGGTAATCAAATTATTTGACATTTTTTCTATTTTCTAAAAAATATCAGACGAAATTTCTTTGGACTACAAACGCGCAAAAACACTTATAAATTCACCATTTTCAGTATCGGTTAAGTCACGTGTGCAATAAACGTGTGCAACAACAAATTAAAAAAAAAGATACTTTGGATTACCCTGTATCATTAAAAGTTGCAAATGACATGTAAATTTCACACATGATTTCACTTTAAAAAAAAAATATATATATATATATATATATATATATATATATATATATATATATTTACTTCTTTTGTGAGAATTGCTTGATTATTTAGACAGATATAATCTACAGTTGTTAAATTTTTGGCAAGTTCTTTACTTGTAGCAATAATGAATTTTAACAAAGTTTTACGAAATCTGCAGAAAAATTGGCCGAGAATTAGAGAAACATTGTTCTAAAACAAAATACACACGTTTAATTTATACTGAGCTATGACTATTTGTAATAAGTAAATTTTACTACGCATGCTCTAAAGAAAGCTCTTTTTTAATGCATAGGTTGTAAGCTAAGATACATTGGACAACTTATGTCAAACATTCTTTAAAATACAGTAAATATTAAGTGAATTATGGGCGAAAAAATGAGCTCGGTTTTAGATATTTTCCAGAGATGAAATTTCGTAAGAGGTTACATCCTCATGCCACGTATTTGATTTGGAGATTCAATAATTTCAGCCACACTGTGAAAATAAAAAAAAAAAAAACTAGGAAAAATTCCTTGTCTTAGTAAAATTAATAAAATTATGTTAGAGTTACAAAATTATATTAAGAAGTTTTCAGAAAGCCTAAAGTAAAAATTGGCTTAAAAATATTCTTATTTATTAAGAAAAAAAAAATCTGAAAATTTTATATTTATCTTTTTTTATTTATAATTTTATCCGTGGCTGTTCCATCACTGTATTTTTATTTTAAAAAAAATACTTGATTTACCCGTTAGTAGTCGCTAATTGGTCGATTCGCCGCCCATCCCTTCAATGTTTATTCAACAGCCATCAAAAATTTTTAGAAGTGGCATTTGATATACATAAAAGGTGAATCGACTCGAATAATTGTCGATTATGCATATCAAATGCCACTTCTAAAAATTTTTGGTGGCTGTTGAATAAATACTGAACGGATGGGCGGCGAATCGACCAAATAGCGACTACTAACGGGTTAATCGCGGAAAATTACTATAAATGATTACTCTTTAAATATAGTGGTGGAAGAGTCATGAGACAAAGGGGTTGATAATCTCTTTTATACTAGGAAATTCCATTACATAAATGTGCTTAACATGTTGAGCGCCACGCGAATTCTCAAGGAAATCTCTGTCAGGCCACGCGCGCTGCTTACCAGAAGCGCTGGTATTGAGGTATAGCAATGCGTTTTTATGTTTACCGTGTCCGTATGTTTAAAGTCCATTAAAATGCCTTAATGACATAGTCCTGTAATAAATAAAAATTAAGTAAATTTTAAATAAATTTTCAGTAATTACTTAATGTAATTTTTTAGTTTTATATCACATTTTATACTGTCAGCCACCGGTGGTTGACGCGGCCTAAACGGAAAGTTCAGTGTCAGCCACCGATGGTTGACGTGGCACTCAACGTGTGACTTAGTATAAATGCCTATTATTTTATTTAAACAAAAATAAACTCCTCGGCTGTTTTTTGTGTTAGGGTAAGTTGGGGTAAGATAGCACGTTGAAAAGGATGGTGAGGCACATGGTTCTCTTACAGGCAGGCACCGTAGGAGGTCACAGCCCATTCATAGGAGAGGTACATCAGTAACAAGAAGTATGTTACATTTTACAAATTTTTCGAAATTTCTCAGATTATCTTGAATCTATAATCCATCTCTCTTCATTTGATAAGTATTAAAAAGTCTGACTTGTCCCTTGCCTATTTAACTATGTAAATATCGGTTTAAACATGCAAAAATAATTAGAATATTTTTTTTTAATGTAGTGTCTGGTCTTTCCGACAAACTTAAAACGAGCCAGTTTTCATGGGGTCAGTTGGACCAGTTTGTTAGTTTGTAAGCTAATAAGCGTAGTTATATTTTGTTTAACGTTTTAAGTAACATGACGAAAATTTTTTGGGGCAAGATGCCTGTACTTTTACATTGAGAAAAGATGTCTGGCTGTCTTCTTTATTGCTTTATGTTGCATCTGGGCATTAATTTTAGCAAAATATTAAAACAGGCAATAGATAATATTGATAAGATAATATTCTAAGATATTTAGCGTTAAAAAATGATTTTAAGAATTATATTTTGTCGTTTTAAATAAAATGCGTATATTGCGTTGAAATCCCATAAGCCAACTTATCATTAAGGGGACCAAGACATGAAACAGCTTCAAAAAATCGATTTTTCAATTTTTGTCTAAAAAAATAGCGTATTTTCTGCTCTTTCTAAAAATGTATAATTTATGCCCTTTCAATGAAAAAAAAAGCTGATAAATTTAGAATAAATAAATTTAAAAGGACATACCACGCCCATTTAAAGAGCTAAAAGGACATACCACGCCCATTTAAAGAGCTTCGAAAAGTGTAAACAAAGCAGGTTGCCCTCCAGTTCTAGACTAGATATCTTATCTTTCTTACTGGTACCATGGTTAGGAGACTCCCTGGTTCTTCACTATAATTAACTGATAATGTTCACCCCAAGCTGTGTGTTTTCTTCCAACAACTCACAGAAAGAAACATTCGAAAGAAAGTTTCAACAGCTGCATTTGGAAAAGACTGCCAAAAACTAAATTCATTGGCATGAATACTTTAAAAATGGGAGTGATGGATGCTGTTATCTGCTTTAACGATGGTGTTAGCAGTCGGGCAAATGTTTTTAAAAGCATGGGAATTGTTCCGGGTCAGAATATGTGTGAATCCTTGAGGAAAATAGATTTTCGTAGAATCTCTGATGCAGAACTGAAACTTAAAAAACTATCAAAAGAGGCTCGCAAACAAAAAAAGAAACTAAAAAAACAATTAGATAATGCAGAAATGAAATCTCAATCTGATTACGGTCCAGGAATGTTTTAAATGTACAGCTCTGATCTTTAATACTCATTCAAAGTGTTTTTTTTTCATTTTTCTGAAATTGTGTTTTTTCAATGTTTAGGTACATTTTGTAAAAAATCTACCAGCAGTACAAGTTTGAAACTTTACAGAGATATTTATGATATAAAATTCCAACTGGTGAACCTAAAATTTAAAAGTTTAACATTGTATATTTTTTTGTGATGGTCAATGTTTATTGGAAAATATAGGCTTTTTTAATCTAGAAGTTCATAATTTTTTTTTTTTTAAATTATCTTTGAAAATAAAATAAAAACAGGTTCACTGTATCAAGCAGGGTGTTTTGGATAATCATGGAAGATTTCAAGGTAAGGAGATACATAGTTTTTTTTTTAAGTGTACCAAAGTGTTCGATAGTATTTTTTTTCGAGAAAATACATCATCCTCTTTATTGTGTCATATGAAAAATATTTTTCAATAATATGTTTTTAATTATCAAAAAGATATTCTTGAATGTGTTTTAAACATGCAGTAAAAAAATTATAATGATTTGTTAAGCGTGTAAGGAGATACAGGCAGGGCCTGATTAAGGGGGAAGCTCGCTCTTCACACATTATTTATACTTACACCGTTATTTTTTAACAAATACTTTCCTGCTATAATAAACAGAAAATTTTCATTAAAAATTATTTTAAAAGAATTCTGGTGTCTAATAACGGTGAGTAAATTGGATTGTTTTACACCGTTCATTTTTTATAAAAAATATTTCCTCGTCAAAGCGTGGAATTTCTATGACATGAAGTAAAAAATAATTGTAAAAATATTCCGGTATGAGCGAGCTTCCCCCTTAATCAGGCCCTGGATACAGGGCTGCAAATAATGGTGAAATATTAGTCTTTTTCAGTAGTCGAAAACGTCTTAGTCCCCTTAAGAGCCCGCTTCACTCACCGCCGCACAGTGGATCGAACAATGTTAAAATACGAACATAGGCCCAAAAATCAATCTCTAAATAACTGATATTTTGCAGTGAAATAATTTAAAAGAGTGTCTAAAAAATACAAATATATGGTTATTTCTTCAATTACACGACGTTTTATTATATATAAATAAGTTCAAAACGAAAACTTTCAGAAATAAGATTTTTCGATTAATTTCAATGACTTTATTTGAATAGCCATCAAGTGGCACTTAAGATAACTATGAAAAAATATGAAATAAAAATACCTTTAATAATGTACTAATAAAAGTTTAAGGTACTTCTGCCAACATGTTGTTGGTTTTTTTATGTTGTGATTCGCGCATGAAATGTGAATATAAAATTAACAACAAAATTAAATTTATAAGTTGTGTCACTTTTTTTGTCCAAAATTGTCCAAAATTTCAAACACATTTTACTACTCCCAAAAGTATACATTTTAATTTTTTTTAAATGATTTTCGCCGCAAATCGCCACTTTTGGAGAAAAATAAATTTTTATTCTGTTTACCGCCAAATTATCAATCGAGAAATTTATCTGAATAACTGTATTCATTAATGACAGAAAATATATTAAAATTCTTATAGTGAAAATATTATAGAAATTAGATGATTAAAATAGATTTGCTAAATCAGAAATTATTTCTTATTTTTTTTAATATTTAATAAAATAATTAATTTTACTTTAAAGCTACTGAAAAGTACCGTTGGACACAAAAAAGGAAGAAATGTAAATGGTTGCTGTCATAAAATGTTAAAATTAAATAAATACTTAGTGTTCCGTTACTAAATGTTAAAATTAAATATTATAATCCCATATTACGATTTAAAGTAAAAGTTTCTGTGCAATAAAAATAAAGACAAATGTGAATTTTTCATAGAGTTTGTCAGTAAATGCTTGCATGAGTTTTCTATTGAAATACTACATAAAAAAAGAAAGAAAAAAGAAGCAGTAATGTGATGATATATTTAACATTGTGTGCTAAATTACCGTAATTTCTGGTAGATACCCCGCAGATTATATAATCCAGTTTTGCACCAGAAATTTTAATTGATAAATAAATTTATATTTGTACGAGCTCTTCCTTCGAAAAAGTATAGATTTCTCTAGTAAATAAAATTTGACACATCTTACCTGCGGCTTATCTACCAGAAATTACGGTAATTGTGTTATAAATGTAGGTTTTCTTCACGAAATTTTTATTTATTTCCTTTTATTCTCTTCTTTTTTGCGACATTTGTTCCTTTATCATGTATGTTTCTAAATTCCTGTTTGCAGCAAAAAAATATGATACCGTTTAACCCCTTTATAATGCCAGTTTTTCCTCAAATGGTACATTAAGCTAATTTCACGAATAAAAATTGGTGTAAAGAATAAAATTCATTTAGCTTATTAGAAATAATTAATTTTAATTTTGACACATTTTTCTCTTAGTTAATCGCTAACTTCTCATAACCCATTGTATTAGCATAAGCAGAATTGCCACAAATGACTACTTTTTATTATTTTTTTCGCACCAATATTATAAAAATAATATTTATACTGATATTTTTCTACAGAAAAGATACACAGGAATCATTATTTTTAAAAAAAATGGTGCCAGTTGAATAAAATGATAACAAATTTGGTGGGGAAAATATTCCTTTGGCCTTATAAAGGGTTAAAAATCATAGAGTCGCTTTTAGTATCATACATATATACATATTTAAATCAAAATGTGACAAAAAACATCATACATAGATAATAATAATACCATAACCTTCCTATGTTCGTCACTGTCTATACTTCGATCCACTGTGCGCCGCCGGAAGCCGAAGCTAATGTTTCTATGGGAAATTTTTCTTTACAAATAACTTATTAACTAATACATATTTTTAAATTCTGCTTTCACATTCTGAAAATTCCCAGCTGTTTAATTGACGGACTTTTTTTAAAAATACATATTTTTTATTTTTTATTTTTTATTTTGAAGCTTCAAAATACGAATTTTCAATATGTGAATTTTTTTCATTTTGCAATTTCGAAATAAAATATTAAAAATTAAAAAAAAAATACATTTTTAAAAAAGGTCCGTCAATTTAACAGTTGGGAATTTTCTGAATGCGAAAACAGAATTTAAAAATATGTATTAGTTAATAAGTTATTTGTAAAGAAAATTTCCCCATTGAATAACATTGGCTCGGGCTTCCGGCAACGTTAAGTGAAGAGGACCGTTAACTAGACAGCCATCTTAACTCAATAGTGGAATAAGATGCCGAAACAAAAACGTTAAGGAAAATTTTTGTTTCAACGTTTTTGTATATTTTTTAAATTAAATATATTTTTAGTGTTTACTCAAAAGTATAAATTTTTACAAGAGATCAATAAATAGCAAATATTACCATCAATAGATTTTAAAAAATATTTAAATAAAAATCACAATTTACTTTATATTTGATAAGAAACGTTAACTTTTCATTTCAGATTTTTAACCCTTAACTGCCGAATGTTGATTTTCGGCAATATACCCAATTTTGTCTTCTAGAGTATTATTAGAATAGTATTGAGGCTCTAAAGTCTCATATTTGCCGATTGGTAACAAATTGCTTTTTAGCTGTAAACCATAGTTGAAATAAAGTACTGTTTTTTAGAGTATTTTTCCTATAATTTATTTACCGTAATTTCTGGTAGATACCCCGAAGGTTATATAATCCAGTTTTGCACCAGAAATTTCAATTGATAAATAAATTTATATTTGTACGAGCTCTTCCTTCGAAAAAGTATAGATTTCTCTATCAAATAAAATTCCTGGTGGAGAAATGACACATCTTACCTGCTGGTTATCTACTAGAAATTACGGTAATAGAGGAAAGCAGTAAAACATTTTTAAATTGGTTTAAAAATAATCAGGCATTTAAGGGTTAAGACACTGTTTGTACTTACGTGTGAAATTCCTCTAAGTTTTCCACCCCTAATTAAAAACTGGTATGTTATGGCCACCACGAGACTTTCTTCTATATTTTCCTATACAAATTCACTCAGTAACAATAATAATAATAAAAAAAAAGTGGGACTTTGACAAAATTTTGGGTAAAATGTGAAAATTATTCTAAGTTTGTCAAAACACGGAAACCGTGGGACTTTGACAAAATTGGGGGAAAAATGCAAAAATTTTTTTAAGTTTGTCAGAACACGGAAACCGTGGGAGTTTGATAGAATTTAGGGGAGAGAAAAAAAAAAAAAAAAAAAAAAAAAAAAAAGTGGGACTTTGACAAAATTTTGGGTAAAATGTGAAAATTTGTTAAAGTTTGTCAAGACACGGAAACCGTAGGACTTTGACAAAATTAGGGGAAAAAAGCAAAAATTAGTTTAAGTTTGTCAGAACACGGAAACCGTGGGAGTTTGATAAAATTAAGGGGGGAAAAAAGGAGAAAAAAAAAATTCTAAGTTTTTTTTCGTAAAAAGTAAAAAAAATCGATAACTTTGTTTTAAATTATCACAGATTTATAGTTCAACCATTCGTTTTAAAGGTACTGACGAGACCTTTCGAAAGATACCCATCTTGAAAAATTTTGCCCTATATCACCCTGTTAAAAATTTAGAAAAAGCGGGATGGCAACGCAACCTGTAAGACGATTTTTACCAAAAGTTGATAGGCACTAATTTATGTCAAGGTGCAACTACATACCAATTTGTATGAAATTCTGTGCAGTAGTTCCAGAGATACAGTTGCCACAAAATTTTGTCACACACACACACACAAGCAGACAGACAGACAGACAAACAGACAGACAGACAGACATTTTCTAAATTGGTAAAATCGTGTTCTACAGCTCTCAAAACGTGTAAATCCATCAAAAACCCGAAATCGAAAATTTTTACGAATCCAATACTTTCTTCTATTGAAGATAGAAGAAAGTAATAATAAACTTCCTTATACACTGTAAAAAAATGTTTGTTGAAATATACCAAATTTATTTTATTGACTGATTTTTACATTTTAACAATAATTTTGTTCAGTTAACCAAACCAATCTGCTAAGATAAACCAAAAGATTATGACTGAAAAAAACTGTAACAGTCAATGAATAGTTCTATAAGGTGCGTCATAGGTCTCTCTACAAACAGCGAACGAACTAATAATGTGCTGAATCAACAAAAATAACTTGTTTAATCAAACAATCATGTGTTTGATTTAAACTCTTTTTTTTTTTTTCTAATTTAAACAAATATTCTTCGAATCAGCAAAACTGTTTGGTTGAAACAACAGAATAATTTGGGTTCTAATAGCAAAATTATTGTTAAGCTATATCAACACCACCAAAAAAAGTCATTGATTTAACAAAGTTTTAATTTAATCTCGAGTAATTACTCTAAAGCATACATGCCAACATTTTAATTAATATTCCGTAGTATTGTTAACCCCGCCTTCTTTTTCACACTAGTATATTTTTGTAGTATTTCTTTCTTATTTAATCGTAATTACATTTGCAGAATATTACTCTAAATATTTACTGGGGAGAAAAAAAGGGCGGGACTAGCGACACTATGGAATATTAATGAGCATGTTGGCAAGTATGATAACGTTCTGTATAGAAACAGTGATAGAAAAAAAAAAAAAAAAAAAAAAAGCAGAAAATTCTCATCCTTGTTGGAGGCAAAATAATCCTGACAGAAATATACTCTTTTAAAGAAAATATTTGTTAAAAATAAAAACTTTTTATCATAATTTTCTGTGTATAATCCGCAGGTGAAATATGTCATTCCTCCACCAAAAATTTCATTCAGCTGAAATATTTATAAATTTTCAAAGAAACAGATCATGCAAATAAAACTTTCTTTGTCAAATAAAATTTCTGGTGTGAGATTGACTTAGACCTGCTAACTATGCTAGTTTATTCGTAATGGTATTAGGCCCCGCTTTTTTTCACACCAGAATAGCTGTAGAGTAATATTTAGCAATATGTTCTCATGATTAAATAAGAAGAAGATTGCTCTACAACTATTCTGGTGTGAAAAAAAGGCGGGGTTTAATATCATTACGGATAAACTAGCATAGTTAGCAGGTCTATGGACTTAACCTGACATGCGGATTATACGCAGAAAATTACAGTATACATAAAAAAAAAAAAAAAAAAAAAAAAAAATCATTCATTTAGTAGACAGAAAAAATCTGTTTATTGCCTCGATAAAACCTTATTAAAAACCCTTTGCTATTGTGCAACTTAGTCTCACATTTCCGGTATTAGGACAACACTACACATATTTCCTATCCAAGAATCTGAAACTCAGAGTGAAACAGTGTATATGGTAGTTTACTCAACACATTTGTTATAACAAGTTAATTTTTGTTTTTATTTTTAATTTAATTAAGTAATAATAGTAATAAATAAATTATTCTCATGTTTCGTATGAAATCGCTTTTTGTAAGGACCCTTCCACTATTTTTCTAAAACATACAAATTTTATTTCAATTATTAGGATGAAATGGTTTAAAAAAAAAAGAAAAAGAAAGAAAGAAAAAGAAAGAAAGAGAAGAAAAAAGAGAAGAAAATCTTGTATATAACATCATTCTGAAAAACAGGTATTCCCAATTAAATATTTTTAAAAAGCACATTAAATCCATGAAAAAAACTTTTCTATATACTACACAAGCGCATAATATTAGAAGACTTAATTTTAAATGATAAAATCTGCGTTTGTATTTTTTGTATATTATGAAATATTCTAATCACATGTTCTTTAACCAGTCCTTTTTCTACAAAATATACTTTAAATATACGTAGTTACTTGAAATATTTTACCAAACCAAGGATCTTTAGGAAATATTATAGGATATATCCTCCTAAAGTCAATAAAATTTAACGCATCGTTCAAAGACACACTTATATAAAGACATTAATTCTCCACTTTTAAAATACTAAACAAAATATTTAATAGGTGTGCCAATCTAACTCTCTTTGTTTTATAAAACTAATCTTGCTTCTTCTCAAAGTAGCAATACGTGATTTTAAAGTTAAAAATAAATGAGCCGTTACATGATTTCTCTACATTTTTTATCCTTAGCTCTTTCAATTGCGTAACAAGTCAAGCTATTTTAATTTAGGTAATTTTATTCAAGCAAGAACTCTCAATAATGTGTCATATATATATACACTGCATAAAAAAAGTAGACGGAGACTTACTTGTAATAATTTAAAGCCGTTTATTTCTTTAATTAGAGATATGAGGTTCATTTCTGTAATATAATTATATTCTTGTGACATCATATATTATTTTTTTTTTTTTTTTTTTTTGGATATAGATTCAATCCTTTTGAATTATGTAGTGGAAAAATTCAGAAAACAAAAATGGGGCATATTTGCACTGTAATTTTTCTTAAAAAAAGTAGACGGACACATCTTGTATCTTTAAAATAAAACGTTTTTTAGTAAGGGTTCGTCTACCATTTGCTTTAATAAGTTCGTATACTCTGTTAGGCATGGAATCAATGAGATTCTAAATCTTTTTTTGACAGAAAAATTTCCAAATGTTTGTAAGAGCTTCTTTGAGCTGGTGAATTGATTCATACTGGCGTCCACCCTCATAAATTTTATGAACAAGTATAGCCCAAATGTTTTCTACAGGATTCATATCCGGACTCTTGGCTGGCCAGGGTAAAACCTTGTTCTCATGAAACCATTTTTTAACGTTGTTAGCGGTGTGTATTGGCGCTCCACCTTGTTAGAAAACCCAGTTTTCTCCTCCAAGATCACACGCAAATGGCAAAAGCTCACTGCTTAATGTTTCATAATAATCTTTGTGAGTCTGCTTCTTACTTAGGAACACAAAATTTGTCCTTCCACCATAGCCAATAGCTAGCCACACCATCACGCCACCACCACCAACTTGCCGAGTAGAGTACACTTCGTCTTCTTTCTCCAAACTGTGGCAATAATATTGATATCCATCTGGGCCGTCTAAATTAAATTTTTTCTCATCTGAAAAAACTACATATATCCATTCTGTAGTCCAAGACATATGGTTTTGAGCCTACTGTAGGCGTTCTGACACGTTGTGATCCTTCCAGCATGGATGATGTTTTCTCTTCTTATATTGAAAGAGCTCTGAGTGCTTAATGTAGTTATAAATTGTCTGAGAAGTTACGTTAGTAATTCTTGTGCTTAATCAAACTTTGGGAATTGATGCTCCAGTTTTTTTTTCAGCTCAGTAAAAATTTTTCTTTGGGCTCTAAGCGAAAGTTTCTTTGGCCGACCACTCTTTTTCTTTACGCCATGGGCTTCAGGAGCACGTAGAAAATCGCTGATGCTACTTTTGCTTATTAGAAGTAGCCTACTAATTTCTCTGACTCCTTTATTAAAATTTTTCAGCGCTATAATCTGTCCTTTCTGCTAATCAGTTAGAGGAATTCCTCGTGGCATGGCGCATTCATCTTAAGAAATTTAACTACGTAAAACCATCTTGTCAAGCACGTTAGCAATTGGCAAAATGCCAAATGTACAGTCAGCCAAAAAAAAACGCCACCCCCCCACCTAATTTCGCCGTAAATTATCGTAGAAATATGCGGCTGGTACCTATCGATCTGTAATAACGTCTAGTTTTTAATGGTGTTGTCAGATTTTGCTTAAGGGGTCATCTACATATTAAAACACGTATAAACTTCATTTTTTTCAATGACGACCCCTATTTTTGACCCAATATTCAGATTTCTGAGATCAAGGCAGTTCGGAAAACATACCTATTTATATACTTTAAATCAATTCTGAACAGAGTTACACGTGAAAATGTGTTAGGGGACCGTCTATACATTTAGAAAAAATAAATCGTGATCTACCACACAATATAAATTATTTATTAATTTTCACACCAGAAAAAAAGTTCAGAAATGTTACTTATAAATAAAAAAACGATTCAAATTCGCAGAACTTCCTGAGTTAGCTTATGAATTAAAAGATTTTTATTGGTTTCAATTTATTAAACATTGAATAGTTAAATACAACACTTATAGCTTGAATCATATGAACCCTACAATGTTTAATTACAAAAATCTAGATACCAAGGTAAAAGAACAATAGTAATAATGATAATAATATTAATAGCGGTTAAAAAAAAAAAAAGGTGTTTAATATTTAAGAAAAAGAATTATCTACTTCTTAAAGCAAAAACTGTTTTATTTAAGAGACAAAAAATTTAAGTTAAAATACATATATAATAAAATATGTATATATATATAAACAATTAAAATCTATTAACTAACAATTATTATCTACTTCTTGTTGGGTATATTTTTATTTTATACAGTAAGCCTCCCATGAAAGTGTTACTATAAAGATTTACATTTAATTTTAGGCGTGCAAACCAAAAATAGATAATATACAAAAATATAGATAACAAGATTTAAACTAAAATCTGAGAAAGGATATTTAACATTTTCGCGACCACTGACGTAGTTTCACGTCATTTTGAAATCTGTAACTCCTGCAGTGGGCGTTTCTTTCACAGTTTGTGTGTTACGATATTTCTTAAGAATATTCCTTATATTCATATATAAATAAACAAAATAGTATGAATGCAAATACTTTCACTAGAAAGAGTATAATTATTATGTATATCCATATGAAAAGAAATATGGATATAGAAAAAACGGTTTCCTATTGCCTAGAACGAGTATTCCCCGTTCTGCAGTCGTCTACTGTACTTGAATTCTTAATTTTAAATGCGTAAAATCTATATCTTTAAAAGTAATAAGACATGTTACTTTGTTTTAAATTCTTTTTCCGTGATAAATGTGACGCCAGTTTTACGCCGTGATTAGAATAATAGAAAATAAATAATATTGCGCTTTGTTTCGATAATAGATATTAAAAACTTAAAAAAATAAAATAAAAAAATAAAATAAAAATACCACTTTATTATTCAGTATTAAAAAAACATTTAATAAAAATTTTATATTTTATTATGTTACGTCATGCGATAAAATTTAAATAGCATAAACGGTAGAGTAATCGAACGCGAAAATGTCACAACAAGATTAAAACAGAAAATTTGTTTTAAAAAATCTGTTAAAAATTAATAAATGTCAATTATATTAATATAAAAAAAGGAAAAAAAAAGTATTGTTCACAGCACATTGCTCTTTTTTAAAATAATAGTCCTCGTCTTACCGCCATGATACTTAACTTGAGGTGTACGAATCGTAGAATATTCAAGTTAAAAACAAAAGACAAAAGGGACAAAATAGAATTTTAGCAGTGAGAAACTGGGAAACGTTATGTAATATTTAAGAACAAAGACTTAACATTTCAGAATCGAGTATAAACCTCTTTGCGACGGAAGCCACGCCTTTACACAGTTTTTCTACAACTTTACATTATAAAACAAAATTATTTTACATACTTCCAATTAAATCATTTAAATTTTGTCTTCAGCATTCGATGTAGTAAATGCCATTGACATTTATGCATACCAGCGTCACATAGAGAGTCATATATGAACACAGAAACTAGTTTTTTTTACTAATGTTTCCGCAATATAGAGGCGGGGCTTCATTTCTTTTGGAAATTTTTTCACAATCTCTCGCTTGCATTGCGATAATTTTATAAAAATGATCCAATTTGTATCATAAACATCGAAATGTTGCTTAGAAAACAATTAGAATAACATTAAGGTAAATTAAAATAGTTTTTCGTCAAAATATATACAGATATTTACTCACAAAGGATACAAATTATTATAAGTGACGGCCCCCTAACAACACAAAAAATAAAATATCCCTGTAACTCAAAAAATAATGTTAAGAACGAGTTGTAAATTTGGAAACCCATGTTTTTGATGATGCCCGTTCTATTTATGCAAAAATTAACATAGGTCATAATTCATAATTTTTTCAAATATGAAATTATTAATAATTTTCATATTTCAAAAAAAAAAAAAAATTATCAAAAATGTGCATGGAATATGTTTGGGTCACTTCATTCTATCATGTAAAAAAAACAGAATTTGAATATCATAATTATTTTGGAAGATATGAATTAATGTTTGTCACATTCATTTAACATTAGCGCCCTCATAGTTTGACAGCTTATAACTCTGTGAAGAATTGAGCAAAATATAAAAAACTATACCATTTTCCGCGATGATTTTGTCCAAAGAATTCAAATAAATTATAAAAAATGGGGGTTACCTTTGAAAAAAATGAAGTTGATGCCAGTTTTAATATGTAGACGACCCCTTAAGCAAAATCTAACTATATCATTATAAACTAGACGTTATTACAAATCAATTGGTACCAACCACATGTTTCTACGATAATTTACAGCGAAATTAGGGGGGGGGGCGTTTTTTTTTTTGGCTGACTGTACATGTACAGTCGGTCAAAAAAAAAAACGAAACACCCCCATCTATATCATTACCTAATTATTGCAGAAACATGCAGTAGGCACCAATCGTCAGGAATTTATGTCTACTTTTATTGTATGTAGGAAAAAATGACATTGGGGGTGGTCTACATATTAAAAATGGGTCCAACTTCGAAAATTCGAATGTTAACCCACTAATTTGACGACAGAAAACGATTCTAGAGCATCAAAATAGCCTAGATACAAATTTTCACGAAGATACCAACATTAGTTCCTGAGATATTTAAGGTTTTTCTTTAGGGGGTTATCTCCAAGTTTAATTTTTTTTCTTTTAGGTCAGATTCAACGAATTTATTATAGCTCTCTTTTATCATTTAATGCGTTTCATTCATCTACAAATCTCTAAATGCATCAAAAGGAATATAATTTCAATGAGCATATTAATGTGGAAATTTCGTACTATAAAAAATATTCTGTCCAAAAAGGTTCACACAGGAGGGTCTGATAACACCAGTGTGTGTGGAGGGGGGGGGGGCACCGGGATCGAAAATTGATGTTTTATTATCGCATTTTCAGAAGCTTTTTATTGAAATTAGATTTCTGTTATCATTCTTTTTTCCCCTAGGTATCAGACTATAAACCAACGCGTCTCTAGTTTATTGAAGTGTGTGTGTAGGTGTATGTGTGTATGTGGGTGCGCATGTTTGTTAGTGAGAGTTTATTTATGCTTGTGACAAGTGTTATTTGAATTCAAAATGAGATGTTTCTGTAAAAATGAAATAATGTAAGGTAAAATTTAAAGAAGCAGAATTATTTTAAACACAGAATGACATTCTTGTGAAAGTTGCCGAAATATTTGCATGTATAATGTAATTCGTGAAATCATTAGCAGGTTCTAGTCGACGAATTGATTCTCCTCTTATATAAAACTAATAAACGACGTGATTTGATTTATATATTTGTTTTCGGGATCTTGGAAACGGCTTTAAAGATGTTGATGCAAATTTGGAGTTAGGAGTCTTAGTGTTTAAAAACGATTGAACATATTCTCATCTTCTGAAAAATTCGTGTTCGCAGTTAACCCTGTATTGCCCATTGTTTCATATCGCAGAAATTGAGTTTACTCAATGGATAGAATGATTTTCAAAAAAGTTTGGAGTTACATGTTTTTCGGGTGCTTGGACTTATCCTCATCTTCGGAAAAAATTGCGTTAATTATTAACCCATTATTGGCCAATAGCAACATATCGCAGAAATTGGTTTACTCGGAAATAATTATAGGGATTTTGATGAAAGTTTCGCGTTAAATGTTTTCGGGATATTAGACTTACCACCGTCTTCAGAAAAATTTGCGTTCGCTGTTAACCCCTTTTCGGCCAATGGCAACAAATGAAATTAATTGGGTTTATTTGGCAACTAATATAAGGATTTTGATGAAAGTTTTGCTTTAAGTGCTTTTGAGGACACTTAAACGAATAGAATTATCCCCTTCGTCATAAAAATTCGTTGTCACTGTTAACCCTTTGAAGGACAATTGCAACGTATGTCAGAAATCGGCTTTATACGGAAATAGACTAAATGATTTTTATAAAAGTTTGAAGTTAGGGCTTTTTCACGAGAAAAAACAATTGGATTTTTCTTCAGATAAATTAGCGTTTACAGTTAACCCTTTACCGGCCAATTGCAACACATAGCAGAAGTTGGGTTTACTCGAAAATGATTATAGGGATTTTGATGAAAGTTTGGGGTTAAGTGTTTTCGGAATATTAGACTTACCACCATCTTCAGAAAAATTTGCGTTGGCTGTTAACCCCTTATCGGCCAATGGCAACAAATGGTATAAATTTGGTTCATTCGAAAATTGATATAATGATTTTGATGAAAGTTTTGCGTTAAGTGCTTTCGGGGATGTTTAAACGAAAAAATTATCCCCATTGTCATAAATATTCCTTGTCTCTGTTAACCCTTTAAATGTCAATTGCAACATATGCCAGAAATTGGCTTTACACGGAAATGGACAAAGCAATTATTATGAAAGTTTGCGGTTAAGGCTGTTTGGTGAGAAAAACGATTGGATCTCATCTTCAGACAAATTAGCGTTCACAGTTAACCCTTTAACAGCCAATTGCAACACATAGCAAAAGCTGGGTTTACTCAAAAATGAATATAGGGATTTTGATGAAAGTTTGGTGTTAAATGTTTTCAGAATATTAGACACCATCATCAGAATAATTTGCGTTGGCTGTTAACCCCTTATCGGCCAATGACAGCAAATGAAATAAATTGGGTTTATTCGGAAACTGATATAAGGATTTGATGAAAGTCTTGCGTTAAGTGGTTTTGGGGATGCTTAAACGAATGGAATTATCTCCATCGTCATAAAAATTCATTGTCGCTGTTAACCCTTTAAATGTCAATTGCAAGGAATGCCAGAAATTGGTTTTACACGGAAATGGACTAAGTGATTTTTATGAAAGTTTGAAATAAGGATTTTTTCATCAGGGAAAACGATTGGATTTCATCTTCAGATAAATTAGCGTTTACAGTTAACCCTTTACTGGCCAATTGCAATACATAGCAGAAGTTGGGTTTACTCAAAAATGATTATAGGGATTTTGATGAAAGTTTGGGGTTATGTGTTTTCGGAATATGGACTTACCACCATCTTCAGAATAATTTGCGTTGGCTGTTAACCCCTTATCGGCCAATGGCAACAAATGAAATAAATTGGGTATATTCGGAAACTGATATAAGGATTTTGATGAAAGTTTTGCGTTAAGTGCTTTTGAGTATGCTTAAACGAATGGAATTATCCCCATCGTCATGAATATTCCTTCTCGTTGTTAATCCTTTAAAGGCCAAATGCAATGTATGTCAGAAATTGGCTTTATACGGAAGTGGAGAAAACGATTTTTGTGAAAGATTGCAGTTAGAGCTTTTTGATGAGAAGAAAACGATTGGATCTCTTCTTCAGATAAATTAGCGATTACAGTTAACCCTTTACTGGCCAATTGCAATACATAGCAGAAGTTGGGTTTACTCGAAAATGATTATAGGGATTTTGATGAAAGTTTGGGGTTAAGTGTTTTCGGAATATTAGGCTTACACCGTCTTCAGAAAAATTTGCGTTGGCTGTTAACCCCTTATCGGCCAATGGGCAACAAATGAAATAAATTGGGTTTATTCGGAAACAGATATAAGGATTTCATGAATGTTTTGCGTTAAGTGATTTTGAGGATGCTTAAACGATTACGATGCTTAAAATCCCGATTCTTCGTCAGGTAAAAATAATATTGAACTCAAGTGATTTTTCTCGATCCAAACGAAAAAAAACATTTTTATTCACAACGTGTAGGCTTAACGGATGTTTCGGAAATTGTGATAAATTTTTTAAAGTTATTTATAATAATAATAATAATAATAAAAAATCTGGAGTGACTCCCCTCGATTTTCTGAACATGAAGTAATGAATAGTTTCGTAAATAAATTAAAGTAAGACAAATAGTTACGTAAGCAAAAGTGAAATAATTACAAGATAAAAAGAACTTTTTATATACCATGTTTTTAAATTTTCTGTTGAATCATGTAAACACTACCAAAGGCAGTGGGAAGCCGGAACAATTGGCCAAAAGTATTTAAAAAATTCATTGTTATCGTGTTTTGAGCTATTATAAAAGTTTTCAAATGACTAGCTGGCTAGCCGGGAATTTAGTTAAAAATCGATTGCAAGCCTTGTACTAGTAAAGCTGCCAAAGGCAGCAGTGACTCGTAACAGGTGGCTAAAATTATTTAAAACTGCATTTTCACCGTATTCTGAACTATTTTGAAAGATTCAAATGTCTAACTAGTCGGGAAGTTATTTCATGAAATTTTCTATTGAATCATATTAACGCTGCCGAAGGCAGTAGGGACCTGGAACAATTGACTAAAATTGTTTAAAAAAATACATTGTGTTGTACAAGTGTTGTACTGGTAACGCTGCCGAAGGCAGCAGGAACAAGGAACAGTTGGCCAAAAGAACTAAAAAATGCATTTTCACCGTGTTCTGAACTATTCTGAAAGTTTCAAATGTCTAGCTAGTCGGGAAGTTAGTTACAAAAAATTTTCTGTCGAATCATACAAACACAGCCGAAGACAGTAGGCACCTGAAACAGTTGACTAAAAGTATTAAAAAAATTTGTTGTCACCGTGTTCTGAGCTACCCTGAAAGTTTTAAATGTCTAGCTAGTCGGGAAGTTGGTTAAAAGTCGATTGCATGCTTTGTACTGATAACGCTGCCGAAGGCAGCAGGAACCCGAAACAGTTGACTAAAAGTATTAGAAAAATGCGTTTTCGTCGTGTTCGGAACTATTCTGTAAGTTTCAAATGTCTAGCTTGTCCGGAAGTTAGTTAATTAAATTTTCTGTCGAATCATATAAACGCTGCCGAAGGCCGTAGGGACCTGAAGCAATTGACTAAAAGTGATAAAAAAAACATATTGTCACCGTGTTCTGAGCTATCCTGAAAGTTTCAAATGTCTAGCTAGTCGGGAAGTTAGTTAAAAATCGATTGCAAAATTTGTACTGGACAAACAAACAAACAAGAATCGAAATTAATAAAAACATGGTAAAATATTACAGGGAGTTCAAGTATTTTCTCCCCTTGTTACTTTCCGAACACTATAGTGAGGAAAGTATTGTAATCATGTCAAAAATCCGAATTCGAGATTTTGATGTTTCTATACGTTTTGAGGTCCCCTGAGTCCGTTTTCACTATTTTTACGATGATGTATGTGTGTATGTGTGTATGTGTGTATGTGTGTATGTTTGTGAACACGCTAGCGTCTAAAGGCTTTGTTCGATTAACCTGAAAGTTGGTACGCATATTGTAAGTCACCATAGTACGAACCCTATAGATTTTGGTGAATCTAGCACGCATAGTTTTTTTACAGGGACACAAAGAAAAATTCTGTATCATTATGGCCTATGGGACCAAAATCTTAAAAGTGCGATAGCATCTAAACGCCTTATTCAATTGAGCAAAAATTTTATACCCATATTATAGGTCACAGATACTCAATCTGTATAGATTTTGGAGAATCTAGCACTTATAGTTTTTTTACAGGGACACAAAGAAAAATTCTTTATCATTAAGGCCAATGGGGCCAAATTTTTAAAAGTGTGATAGCGTCTAAACGCCTTATTAATCTGAGCAAAAAAATTGTACACATGTTATAGGTCGCATTTGCACCAACTGTATAGATTTTGGTGAATCTAGCACTACAGTTTTTATACAGGAACACAAAGAAAAATTCTTTATCATTATGGCCTATGAGACCAAATTTTTAAAAGTGCGATAGCATCTAAACGCCTTATTCAATTGAGCTGAAAATTTGTATGAATATTATAAATCACTGTTGCACTAACTATAAGCATTTTGGTGAATCTAGCATCTATAGATTTTTACAGGGACAAAACGAAAAATTCTTTATCATTATGATCTAAGGGCTCAAAGTTCAGTAGCGTTAAATAAAACCTCGTGTGATATATGGAGAAAAAAACACTCTATTATGGTTTTCTCTCTTTTGTTTGTTTAGCAATTCCTCTTTCTTTATTTTATCTACAAAACTGTTAGTTACTCAATGTTCGGAAAGTCGAGTGGAGTCACTCCAGATTTTTTAATTTTACGCTGTTGCACTTCATATAATTTTAAACCATAAATCGTAATGATATATAATTATTTGTCGTGTTCCTGTAAAAATCTATAAAGGCTATCTTTACCAAAATCTATACAATTCGTGCGACGGTAATGTGTAACATGTGCATAAATTCTCAGTTTAATAAAATAAGGTGTTTAGATACTATCGCATTTTAAAATGTTTGGGCCCATACACCATGATGACAATTTTTCTTTCTGTCCTTGTAAAAAGAAAAAAAAAACTATACATGTTAGATTTATCAAAATCTATACACTTTGTTCGAGGGTGATTATTGACATATATAAAAGTTTTTTAACTCAAACGAATAAGGCGTTTAAATGCTATCTCATTTTATTTTATTTGGATCCATAGACAATAATGAGAAAGAATTTTTTGTTGTGTCCCTGTGAAAAACTATAAATGCTAGATACATCAAAATCTATACATTTTGTGCGACAGAGATTTATAACACGCGTATTAGCTCAAAAGAAAATGGTGTATAGACGCTATTGCAGTTTGAAAAACTTGGCCCTATAGGCTATAACGATAAAGATTTTTTTTTTTGTTCCTGTAAAAAGTACTTTTAAGTACTAGATTCACCAAAATCAACAGGGATCGTGCTATGGTGCCATACAATATACTTACTGTATTTCAACTTATTTGAACAGAGGATATAGGCGCTATCGTATTCACTCACACACATACACCCATTCGTAATCGAAAACTAGTAAAATTGAATTCAGTGTTAATCAAAGGTATAGAAATCCCATAATCTCAAAGGTCGGATTTTTTTGTCACGATTGCGATACTTCCTTTACATACGTATATTCGGAAAGTAAAAATCTGATCTCTCAGCTATAAAGTTCTGTCCAACTCAAAGAAATAATTTATTCTGTAATAATATTATATTATTTTAATTGGTTAATTTATATTTCCAACACTATTAATAATAGCGACTATAGAAATTAGAAATCACAATTAGAAAATTACTAAAACATTATATAATATAGTAAGGAAAGAGATTAAAAAAAAAAAAAAAAAAAAATAATGTTAAACTACATTTCTAAAATTGTATGCAATTCATGCCATTCTTTAATGTGCTCTTGTATTTTAATTTACACATATCTAATAATATAATACAATTTATTTCAGAATTAAATTCCAGTTTATTTGAGCTGAAAAAAAAAAAAATCATTGTTGAAATACTTGAAAAAATACGAAAGTGAATTAAATTTTTTTTTTCTGAATATCGTCGTCTGCAATAAAATTCAAAATTCATTGTTGTGAATGCTACTTGTAAATACAGTTTTTATTCGTTATATGGCCCCCAAACTTGATCTTCAATCGTTTTTCTGGAATATCTCGAGAACTATTTGGCCCAATGAGTTGCAAATTTGCATACGCGTATTTTAAGGTGCTAGAAATCGATATCTGTTAAAAAAATGATAGGTCACAATACCTAATTTTTTAAAGTATTAATTTAATAATTTTTATTCTATAGATAAAAAAAATTTAAATCTTAATGAAACTCATAAATATGTTTGGAAAACCTGTTATTAACATCATAAAAAAAACCAGGTAAAAAAAAATAAAAATGTAGGAGATATGAATATAAATGTGTAATCAGACTTTAACATTAGAAGCTCGAAAGTTTAGATGTGTATAACTTCTAAATTTATACAACATATGACTTCCAAATTTATATCTGGGGATGAAATTGACTGTAGAATCGATATCCGAAATCAAAATTATATGTTACCATTGAAAAAATTAAAGTTTGACACAATTTCAATATAGAGATGACCCCTTAAGCTATTTTTTTCCTATTAGCTTAAAATAGAACAAAATTCCCTGACGAATGGTACCTTCGGTGTCTTTCTGCAACAATTTACTGATGAGATAGGTGGGGGTGTTTCGTTTTTTTTTTGACCGACTGTACATGCAAAACTGGTATTCCGCAGAAAACACCCACTTAGATAATTGCAGTTTTTGATCAGTGTCCGTCTATTTAAAAAAAAAAAAAAAATTATTGTGCAAATTTATATCTTTTCTCTTTTCTGCATTTTCCTACATTAAAATTATAACTAATTGAATATTTTTATTTGTCTGTCAAAAATATGAAGATTGATAAGTATAAATATGTTAAAGAATTTTAATTGACATTTCCGATTAAACAAAGACGGGGTTTTAAAAAATTGTAAAGAAGTGTCCGTCTACTTTTTTTTTATGCAGTGTATATATATATATATATATATATATAGGGGAACATCTCCGGTTGTGGGCATAGTTTTGATTTTAGCTTATAACATTTGATAGAATAGATATTATGCAAACATATGAATATCAATGGAAAGCTAGACCCATTGGCTAACGTTTGATGAAGTAACTGTATTGATTCCGTCAACCAGAAAAAAATTATTACCAATTTTGTGAAGTGATCATTTTTTTCCAAAGAAAATTTTGTACCCGGTTAAGGGCACACTTGAAAAAATGCTAAAAATGGGAAAATAATAAGAAAAACCACCATAAATACAGAAAACAACAAAATTTATTCATTTTGTAAGAATTCAGTTGCCGAAATAATAACAGAAAATGGCATTTTTCAAATTTTATTCGTCATCTTCTTCATCCTTCAAATCAGAAGTGCAATGCTTGTAAATAAAATAATTTTCATTTATATTGGCACATTTCAAATGTACTAGACGATCATACTTGTTGCATTTGACTGAATTTGCTCTTGTTCGGCATGGTAGCAGGTGCTCCAACCAAATGATGCAGAAATCGACATCATCACCTGATTGTGAATGTTTCTATTTTTAGCGCGCTTGGTCAGCAGTTTGACAGGTGACTCTTACTTTTTCTAGGCTTCTTCTGTATGGACACAGAAGCTGCGAGAAAGTTCATATTCTCGGTCAGTCGATTTTATGAATTTCGTATACACTAAGCAATCCTAAATGGCTTTAACCATCGCCTTAAAATGCATTTCTTTTGGATCGATTGACTTTTCCGAGGTTGGCATGGCTAAAAAAGCCTAAAAATGCCTAAAAATACATAAAACACTAATAAAATATGTTATGTTGTTTTAAACGACCATATTTCACAATTTGTAAGTCAAAAGCACGCTTTAACCCCTTAACGCGCGGTGTCCTTGCTGCGAGGACGATAAATTTAAGATCCAGCTGCAAAAATTCACCCCGGAAACTTTTTAGCAATAATTTACGTTTATAACATATCAGAAAAGGCCGGTTTTTTTAACCTTAAAATTTAAAATTTCTTTTAGTTTAATTTAGTTCATGAATTCCAGTGGCAGTATAATTTAAATGATCTGAATTGTCTTGCGCCGTAAAGGGTTAAACTAAAGAAACATGGGTGCCCACAACCGGGAATGACAGTCACTTTTATAATGACAGAAAAAAATATTTTCATTCGAAATTTTGGCTTAATTCGATATTGCATTACAAAATATATTGAATATACTGCATGAATATATATTACACTCACATTTTTTAATTAATTCACTTCGATTTATTGCACATTGAAAAAATTCAGAAATTACTTTTGTGTTGCTTTTTGTTCAAAATTTTGTTTCGATGCTTGCACTTACTAAGCAAATGCGTCAATTCAATTCGGTGTTAGCGCCATAACTGCGTACTGTTACAATACATGTTTGACAGTACTCAAATCCACCATATTTACTTTTTGTTAAAAGATATGGCAGGGTGCCCACAACCGGAGAATGCCCACAACTGGAGATGTTCCCCTACATATATATTTTTTTTAACAGTTATAAACATTAATAATTTCCCGTAAATATATAAATTTAAATGAAAACTAGTTACAGAAAATTTGTCAAATAAAATTAACGTTATTAAAAAAAGAAAAATGTTATAGTAACTCAAATAATTTGTTTTCTAATTTGGTTCGATATCTTTTATTAATAAATGTGAATATTTATAAAATATGTTAATTTAAAATTTCACATTTCTTATTTTGGATTTAAAAGAACAATTCAATTCCTAACTTAAAGAAGAAAAATGAAGAAAATGTATATTTATGTAAAAGTAAAGAAAAAATTGAAACCATTTTTAAATAGGTGGAAGTTAATGAATTTTTTAAAAATACATGTCTGAATAAAATTTAATTTAGAATAAAAGACCGCAGATCGACGTCTGAAACCCAAAAGGCAAACTTAAATAAAATTCTTATTCAAATTTTATTGCAGAAAATCATTACAAAAGTTTATTATTTAATAACAGTGTTCATAAAAATAGGAAAAATATATTTTATGGATATATAAAGTTATGTACAAGATATAAACTGTTTAATTTCTTCAGAACCATTTTTTTCCTAATAGTGTTCGTCGTCTTCATTTTTCTTAGGAAAATATTAAGAAAATTTTCTATTTTATAAAATTGTTTCGGAAATGCACGTATTGTCATCACTGGTGAATATATAGAGGATGAATCACAACAAAATAATTCATTTCATTTCATAGTTATTTCTTTTTTCTCCTTTTTTTATTTTCTAAGGCAAATTTTCATATTACAGTTTTTTGAAAAATGTCCCAGTTAAAAAAAGAAAACAAATGCATACAACTAACTTTTCTCAACAGGATGATTCGCATTGCAGTGTCTTATGTAAGTTATTCTATTAAGTTGTAAAGAATTTACAAAAGAATAAGGGACAGTGACCAATCTTTTTAACAGTGTATATCTTTTTACAAGAAAATTAATATTCAGAAATAGTGCAATGACAAATACCAGCAATGAACACTATTAAAAATTAAATCCTACATATCACCAGAAAAATTATTTCCAATTAGCTTCAATGAATATTTTGGTGCAATGTTTCACCATTTTAATGGCGCCATTTCAGTAGTAAGCACCACTCAAATGGTGAAACTCAGTACCAAACAGTTGGTTGCACCCAAAAAAATCTATGTAGCACCATTCTTTTCATAAAACGCTGAAACATTATTTTTAACAGTGACTTATTATATTTCTATAGTAACATTTTGTGTTTGAATACGATAGAGATGATTGAGAAAAACTGTGGTGTAAGTGTCCCATCTTAAGACGAAAGCTCTTTCACTCTTGATTAAAAATAACTTAACACATTCGTTTATAGATGGCAAGTAAACTAACGCAATAGTAATTTTACAAAGTTTAGTTTAATGTTGATTAAAGATCGCAATGTTATCAGGCATAGTACAATAGTGAAAAAATTTTCTAAGTTCCTCTATGACTTATCTTACACAAACATCTTTACGAAAAACATATTGTCTGTATTTAGCCAACTGATGCCCTATCACTGTCCAAGAAGTTCTGCTCTCGAAATTAGAAGACGAGAAGGGCCAATTTAGTACCGAGGTAGCACTCGTGTACTCAACCGTTTGGAGGTCTCCGTGGTACTCTTCGAAACTCGCGTGAATACGGGTTAGGAATTCTTAGAAAGTCCCCAACGCAGGCCTTCCCTAATTATCTCCAAGTTCCTTGTATAGAAATTGCCCTTAACACATACTTGCCAACATACTAATTAATATTCCGTAGTATTGTTAGCCCCGCCTTCTTTTTCACACCAGTATCTTTTTAGAGTATTTTTCTTCTTATTTAATCGTAATTGCATTTGGAGAATATTACTCTAAAAATTTCCTGGTGTGAAAAATAGGGCGGGACTAACAACACTACGGAATATTAATTAGGATGTTAGCAAGTATGCCTTAACATAACACCAACACCTAACTAATTCAGAGTCATCGGAATTCTTTCAAAAGTTAAAGTTTTACAAATGTTCATTTTTCAGTATGGAGATTTTTATGTTCCTTATCATAGGCAACTTTTGGAATGTTACACATGCAGCAATGTAAAAAAAAAAAAAAAAAAAAAAAAAAAAAATGATTTTTTGAAGTATTATTAAATTTTTTCCCGAGTTCTAGAAGATTTACAAATCCTATTTATAGATGGTATGTGTATTTTTTATACATTGGTGGTAAATTGACAACGGATATTTAAAAAGTTGTCTGATCGCCATTTCTATATCTCGAAAATTAGTACACATAGCATGAAAACTCAATATTAGTATTACACAGTTACAGTCGTTAAATTCTACTTTGGATTTAGATTTGTTAAATTTTCTGATAATATTTGTTACATAACCAAGCTAAAAAATTATTCTTTATGAACATACACTTTCAGTCGGATACATATATAGCTGCCTTTATATATTTATTATCCACATTTTCACACATATGCCTCTTATTGGTGAAAATTGTTAACCATTATAAATTGATAAAATATTTCGTAAAAGTATATGTAATTAATGACACCAGTATGCTGTGTAAACCATAACAAACACCGCCGTCGTTTTTTAATGTTTCAATTTGGCAACACTTTGAAAAAAGATCCAAATTTGCGCTTGATTGTCGCTAGTTTCTAGACGTTTTTCTTGAGTGTTTAAATTTTGTTTTTTATTTAAGTATTTGTACTGTAGAAACATCACCAAGTTACATAAATTTATTTTATAATAAACATATGAGTAAAGTAGATCTAAATGATAGTTTATTTGGGAGGTACAAAATCTTAATGCGAATTAGAAACTGGCACTTTAAATCATTTTATCATCTTCTTGAACTTGCTATCGTAAATTTTTGGTCATTATACTAGCCAAAAAAGCAAAATAGTCCTTTAAATTTGACGAAGTTTCGGCTTGATGCTGCAGAATCCTTGCAATATTTTCGGGAAATGACGACGCTTAAGCAAAGACGGCTATCGAGAGCAGTTGAGACTGACTTGCAACCACTTATGTTCAAACCAACTGTTGCAATTTATCAAATGTAAATATTTTACCAGAGTTCAATGTAAAATGTATAAATATATAAATGTATTAGTTCCAGCATGTTTAAACAAAAATTATAAATATTTTATGTCTTGCAATTTAAAATCATGATGAGCAATAATAAAAACTAACAGAATATCTCATTGGCAAATACATACATTTGAGTTTAAAGGAATTCACTCGAGTGTAGGTGGCTAATTTTTTCCCTTTACTACATACACTGTTAAAAACTTCAACAGAAAACTCTGGGTAATGTATTATCTTAAGTCTTACAGAGAAAAATACAGAGAAAAATAAACGGAGATGTTAAAAAATTTATTTTATACATTGGCTTTAATAACTAATATTAATTTAATTAATTATTGATGAGATTTATATTTCGGACTTAGAATGCTTTTTCTAAAGTATAAACAATCATTTTTAATTTTAATTAAAAAATAAAATTATAAAATTAGGTAAAAATACAGAATAAAGATTAAGAATCTCGATAATTCACTTTTAACAAAGAATTACTGTAAATTTACAGAGACTCTGGATAAATATTTACATTAAATTTACAGAAATTTTTAATAGTGTAGCTATCAAGAAAGCAAATGTATTTTTTCGGAGAAAAAATAAAAAGTCATGTATTGTAGGGATAAATTATTCCACACTACTAAAAATATGCTATTAGATTCAACCAAAGACTGACTAAGACAAGGGGACACTATCATCCCTATTTTTTAACAATTATTTTCAGCTTTTAAGTAATAGAAATTTTCTATTTAAAAACTAGTGTGTTTTGGCAATCACAAAATTTGCTTTATATTTTCCCATACAAATTAACGCAATGCAAATTACTTAACCCTTTCCAGGGCAAGACAATTCGGATCCTTTAAATTACACTGCCACCGGAATTCGTGAACTAAATTAAAGTAAAAGAAATTTTGAATTTTAAGGTTAAAAAAACCGGCCTTTTCTGATGTGTTACAAACGTTAGTTTTTTCTTAAAAAATTTCTGGGATGAATTCTTCGAGTTGGGAAGTGAAATTAGGTGGGATATATATATCCCACCGCGCATGAAAGGGTTAATACATTTTATTTTCAATGATGAACACAAACGATTTTCAACTCAGAGAATTATAACACCAAATGTCGATGTAAAGTCAATTTTGTGCTTTATAGACAACATCTTCTTTTTTTTTTTTTTTTTTTTTTTCATGAAAGAAATCGATAACTTTATTAAATTATCAGAGATATATGATTCAGCCATACGTCTAAAAGATACTGGCGAGTCAAAGTACTCATCTTGAAATTTTACACTTTGCAGGTTGAAAGCAATATTCTTGTACTAGCTGGAACCCATCGAATTCGACGATCATTTTATTGACCGTAATGTTTCAAAAAACATCGCATCATTACTTAAATGTATTTCAAGTTAAAACATCTAATATAATTTACGACATTTCACTTAAAAAAAAAAAAAAGAAAGTCTGAAAAAGGCTTATAAATAGAAATACTACATCACTTTCAACAAAGTACAGTCAATGTGACGTCAAACTGACTCCAAATAAACAGTTCCTATCTTTCATTTTCTATTTCGTTTGATACTAAGATTACATGTTAGCTGACCCGTCCGGCGTTTCCCGGGCCCATGGTAATAACCTTAAATGAACCTTAAATTTGTATGTTTTTACATCTTTAACTCAATTTTGTTTGAATTTCTATTTTTAAATAAAAGCATCGTGAAAAAATAATCAGCTGTAACCAAACAAATTACCTCGAACCGAACGAAACTCTGCCTTGTGACCTTGGTGCCTTCGGTAGCGCATACCCCGGCCGCTAATAACGTAAAAATATTCACAAAAATTTACATGGAACCCAACGAACCCGCTCGGTGTTGCCCGGACCCATGATACCTTAAATGAACCTTAAATTTGTATGATTTTATACCTTTAATTCGATTTAGTTTGAATTTCTGTTTTTAAATGAAAGCATCACGAAAAAAATAATCAGCTGTAACAAAAAAAATTACCTCGAACCAAACGAAACTCTGCTTTGTGACCCCGGTGCCTGCGGCAGCGCATACGCCGGCCGCTAATAACATAAAAAGATTCCCAAAAATTAACCTGGAACCGAACGAATCCGCCAGGTATTGCCCGGGCCCATGATACCTTAAATGAACCTTAAATTTGTATGATTTTATACCTTTAACTCGATTTAGTTTGAATTTCTATTTTTAAATGAAAGCATCACGAAAAAAATAATCAGCTGTAAAAAAAAAAAAATATTTCGAACCGAACGAAACTCTGCCTTGTGACCCCGGTGCCTGCGGCAGCACATACGCGGGACGCTAATAACATAAAAAAATTCCAAAAAATTAACCTGGAACCAAACGAAGCCCATGCAATGGAGCCATGCAACGAAGCCATGCGAAAACGCCCGGCAATGACCGGGCCCATGATAATAACCTTAAATGAACCTTAAATTTGTATGGTTTTATATCTTTAACTCGATTTGTTTGAATTTCTATTTTTAAATGAAAGCATCACAAAAAAAAAAAAAAAAAAAAAAAATCATCTGTAACAAAGAAAAAAAAAAAAAAAAAAAAAAATCCCTCAAACAGAACTGAACTCGGGCTCGTGACCCGGTGCCTGCGGCAGCGTATATACAGGCCGCTAATAACATGAAAAATTTCTCAAAAATTAACCTTGAACCGAGCGAACCTCTGACTCGTGTTACCTCTGCCTGTGACTGCTGCACTGTATAGCAGGCATGCATGCTACACACGCGTTTCAAATTCCACTTTCCTCCACCAAGGTGTGCAGTATGTTGTATACGAACATCACCAATCGCCTTGAATTTCCAAGACTTTTCAAATAAGGTGTCACTGGTGGTGTCAACTGCAAAATCCTTTAGTTGCCCTTTCCACCGCCATGGGGCACAGCGTGTTCTATACGAACAACACCAACTGTAAGGAAATACCAAGACCTTTAAAATAAGGTGTAACATGATAAGGTCGACTGCAAAATCGCCTAGTTCCATTTTTAACCACCAGGGGTGCAGTATATTGTGTACGAACATCCCCAATCAACATGAAATTTCAAGACCTCTATCACCAATCGCCTTGGATTTCCAAGACCTTTCAAATAAGGTGTCACATGGTGGTGTCAACTGCAAAATACTTTAGTTGCACTTTCCATCGCCAGGGGGCGCAGTGTGTCCTGTACGAACATCACCAACGGTCAGGAAATACCAAGACCTTTAAAGAAAGATATAACATGATAGGGTCTACTACAAAATCACCTAGTTCCATTTTTCACCACCAGGGGGCACACTATATTGTATACACACATCCCCAATCAACGTGAAATTTCAAGACCTCTCTCACCAATTGCCTTGGATTTCCAAGACCTTTTAAATAAGGTGTCACATGGTGGTGTCAGCTGCAAAATCCTTTAGTTGCTCTTTCCACCACCAGGGGGCGCAGTGTGTTCTGTACGAATATCACCAACGGTCAGGAAATACCAAGACCTTTAAAATAAGATGTAACATGATAGGGTCTGCAGCAAAATCACCTAGTTCCATTTTTCACCATCAGGAGTCGCACTATATTGTATGCAAACATCCCCAGTCGACATGAAATTTCAAGACCTTTAAAATGGAGGTGCTACATGCGTGGGTCTAGAACGGATTTCCCTCTCAAACTAATTTCCCCCCTTCTCCCCCCCCTCCAAATCTACTTTCCCCCTTTCCCCCCTTTTAAAATCGAAAATTCCAAATTCACAGAAAGTGATTTTTTAGTATTCGACTCTAGTCTCCATATGTACAATTTCTTCACCGTGAAGTAATTTGAAGCTTAGTTAAGCTCGTAAACGTGTTTTTAATCCGGGGGGGAAACGTTCGACTTTTTTTTTTATTTTTCTCTTCTCATAGCACATCTACAGACCAAGACCTTTTTTTAGACACCTCAACCAAATTTTTACACCAAGTAGTTCTCTCAATATAGTGGAGACAGACAAAAACATGTTTCAAATTAATATATAGATATAAACATTCCATTTTTTTTTTCCCTAAATGCTTTTTCGTAGCGTTTACGTAAACCTGAAGTTAGGACCATTATAAATTTCAATACAACTCATCACTGTATTGGATTTGGAGCTTCTTCCTACTCTCATAAAAAGGTCTATTTTTGAAACTGATTCGAAAACGCAACAAAAAAGCCTTTAGAAGAAAAATGAAGTTAGGTACTTTCTATATATGAGGGCAGGGTTATTAATAAATATTTAAAATTTTGCACTAATAAAACTCGTAATTTTCACTAATATGATATTATTGTACAAATGCTGTTAAAAAGACTACGAAAAACTTCGTCGTATTAATTATTTGAAAAATATTAATCATTAAACATATTACTAATGTAAAATAACGATAATAAACATTATTCAGCAATTTATATTTTCAGTAATAAATCTTAGTATTTAAATACTTTTTGTAATTAGGCATTAAAAATTATAAATTTTAAAATGAATAAGCTGCATGATATAAAAGAAAAAATGGCAAATTAAGAATTTTTTTTATCTTTTAACTGTTATCAAAATCAAGTATTTAAAAACAAGTTGAGTTAAAAATTAGTAATTTAAATTCTGAAAAGTCGATAAATAAAAACCATGCTGTAATGTATTAAAGTTGGTTCCACAATTTTAATAACGTAATTTAAAACACTCTAATCGTTTTAATATAGTTTACTTAAAAAAAATCTAAGCATACAGTACAAACAAAAATCTTTGAATAGTAATTTATTTTAAAATACAAATGATTGGCTCTTCAAACTTGAAGATTTCATAAAATATTACTGTAAGAAATTGATGGAAACAATGTAGACAAAGGACAACTCTGTAAGATTAAAAATACTTTTTTGTTCTTAACTTTGTTCGATAAATATACAAAGTTGATATTTTTATGCAATCAGGTTATTAAAACTTTCTGCCTGAGGAAATTTATGAATGTATTTCAAAACAAAATTCGGAATGTTGTTTCATAGTCATTTCAAATATGGTTCAAAGAGCATGACATACTTAAAAAAAAAAAAAAAAGATTTATTCTTTCGCTAAAGTTTGATTTTTTAAATCTTATTATTCATTTTACTAGAGTCTAATAACAAATAATTTGAAATATTTAAAATATGCTTTCTTTATTTAATAAAAGGACTGTCTCTTATTGAAAAAAGTTTTTGGTACTTCACGAAAATATAAAATAGATCATTTAGATGCAAAAAAAAATGTTAAGTGATCAAAAATAGAGCGAAGCAATTTAAAGTTGAATGCATTAAAAAAATTATATATATATATATATATATACATATATATAAAGTAAAATGTAAAATATTTTGAAAATAAATACAACCAGAAAACAACAATAAAATCAGAGAGATTATATTAATTAACCCCAAAAGCTTTAAGAAATCATCAGGGAGGACCCCAGAGTTCCCAACTTTTATAACTTTTTCACGAGCATTTTTATCCCCGCCTTCTTTTCGCACCAGATATTTTGTAGATTATTTCTCTTTGATATTTGACAACGATTAAATAAGAAGAAAATAATTTTTTTAAATATCCGCTATGAAAAAGAGGGGGGGGGGCTAAAAATGCTCGTGAATAAATTATAAAAGTTGGGAACTCTGGAGGACCCTCTATGCAGGGTGGGAAAACAGTAAGTGTTTCAAGAGCTACTAGCAAAATCAAAAATTAGCTAAGCTACCTTTTGTTCTTAAAAAGAAAATAAAGGTCTTGTAATTATTGGATAATTTACAACAATGTTCAGATTAACAATTTTATGCTGCAGGTTTAAGCAAGTCTTAAAATATACATATTTCCAGTCATCATTTTTAAAACAACACTATTTTCACTGAAAAAAAATTTGCAGTTTCTGTTATTTATCCGTTTCTTGTAGTTTTGAATAAATAAATGAAACTTGGTTTGCTTTTTATCTGCTTTTTTTAAACTGATTTGGAGTATTTTTTGCTTTCATACAAATAAAATAACTATGTAGGATTTACTTATTGTACTAAATTTTTACTTTTGTTTTAACATATAATATTTTTATGGCTTTCCATTACTACTGGAAACACAATATATCATCACGACCGGTAGTATACAACCTTGTCAACTACTGGCACATGTAACTTTTAAGGACAGATCCAGTAATGGACACAGTTCAGTATTTCCTGATATTTATGGAAGAATATTAATCCATTTCACTTGAAATCGGATCAGAATGCGTCAATATTGTCAGAAGATTTTTCTTTTTCTTCCAATAATTTAGAAAAGAAATATTAGTTATATATATTATATATATATGTGTGTGTGTGTGTGTGTGTGCGGTGGAGGGGGAGGGGGCAGATGGCACGCAGAATTTAACTAACTTAGATTTGAAATATTCATTAAAATACATTTAGCAGAACTAATTCGAGCATTAAAGGGTTAAGCTGTGAGTCCAGGTTTAACCTTTAGAGTGCAAAAATTAGTCACAGAGTGACAAACCGATCAGATTCTTAATTGTTGAATGACTCGCAAGAATGAAATTTTGCCGATCGAATTCTTAATTGTTGAATAACTCTCAAAAATGAAATTTTGGCACCGAATTCTTATAAGTTTAAAAAATAAAATCGAGATTTTATTTTTTTAATAGTCGAATGAATTTTACCCAACTTCCAGGTTCCTGAATTTAATTTCTTATTAAATCACATTATATATTTTTTAATATTAAAATTTAATTATAAAACTAAATACAGAACCAGAATTCAAATACCAAATGCTATATTAATACTGAAAATAAAACGAAATTCTTTAAAAGAAAAAATTGCTTGAAAATTTAAAATGTATACGTAAAAAAGAAAGATGGATATGACTCGTTTTTAACCTTTAATGAATATTTAATTTTACGAGTTTATTTCTATTCTTTCCAAGAAAATGAATTCTACTCTGTAAATATTTGTATTTCTCATATGATTTAAATTGAAAGTAATACATTTCTCTTTTTAAGAAGAAAGAAAACGAAGAAATGTAATTCTTTTTTTATTATTATAATCTTTCACTTTTTTTTTTTTTTTAAGAAGCAAGATAGAATGCTCGCAGAAAAGTTATTTAATTTGAACTTTGAAGATGTGTTATAAAAGTAAAGACAAATAGGTTTTAATGAGTTTAGAATTCAATTATTTTGAGCACCAAGGACTAAAAAGGAAACTTAATTATTTATACAGGTGTTTTAAAAACTTTAAACATCTTTAAATGCATGAAAAAATCTTTTGTTTTAATTTATCACGTTTCTATAATAAGTTTTGATTTTGTTACATAAATACAATTTACAAAATATTTAATCGTTGTATCTTTAGAATCTAAATATTAAATTTTTAATCTAATCAACACAATAAAATAATAAACAGAGGTGATGTCATGCAGAGTTGCCAACATTTTCATACCTGCCAACCATCTCATTAATAAGCGTAAAATTGTTAACGCCCCTCATTCCACACCACTTTATTTTTACAGTAATTCTCTCCAAATGTTGTCACGATTAAATAAGAATAAAATCATTCTAAAATATGACCATAGCCTCCTAAACTAGATGCCTGTCGCGTGGCTCGGAAACTTAGCAACAGTTGAAGTGATAGACAGCGCCACCTGGTACAGATTGCGCGACTTTTTTATTCAACTGTCACCAATAATTTTAAGATGTGATATATAATATATAATCGACGTTTCTTCGATCCTATTCGTATTTTATGTATCGTATTTTCCGGCGTATAACGCGCAGGTTTGTTAAATAAGGTATACACCTCAAATTTAAATTTACTATTTTTTAACAAGCTTTTGTTTCTTACAAATATTGCTTTATTCATACTTGCCAACATACTAATTAATATTCCGTAGTATTGTTAGCCCCGCCTTCTTTTTCACACCAGTACATTTTTACAGAATTTTCTTTCTAATGTAATCGCAATTCCATTTGGAGAATCTTACTCTAAAAATTTACTGGTGTGAAAAAAAGGACGGGACTAACGACACTGCGGAATATTGATGAGGATGTTGGCATGTATGTTTATTTGTAAATTTAATTTTTTGGTGTGTAACTCACTTATGTGACATGCGCGTTATGCGCCGGAAAATACGGTATAACATATCCCACTTTAAAAAAAATTTTGGTGGTTGTTGAATAAAAGTTCGAGCAGTCTGTACCAGGTGGCGCTGTCGGCCGCTTCAACTGTTGCTAAGTTTCTGAGCCACGCGGCAGGCATCTAGTTTAAGAGGCTATGATATGACTGATGTGAAAAAGAAAGCGGGTATTAAAATTTTTACGCTTCATAATGAGGTGGTTGGCAATTATGCATAAATGATTCCGGAACATATTCAGCCCCTCCTTTATATCATACCACTTATTTCTTAAGAGCAATTTTTTTCTTATTTTATTGTTGTTCTATAAATAAAATGTTCTGTAAATAAAGTGGCGCGGATTGAAGGCGGGTCTAAAATTGTTCCGGAATAAATGTTGGCAACTATGTATCAAACTGATGTTTTTTTTTTTTTTTTTTTTTTTTTTTTTTTTTTTATGAAAAAATATTTTTTGGTTATTAAAACTTATTTAAAAATGAAACAAATTAAAGTGTTATGTTTAATACTTTTAATGTTAAGATTATTTTATTAATAACCTTTCTCGTCGCAAAATCATTTTAAATTTGTATTATCTTTTCATAGTTGCCAACATTTTAATTTATTCCGGAGTATTTTTAGCCCCGTCTTTATTTCGCGCTAATTTATTTATAGAATAATTTTTTCCAATAAATAACTACGATAAATTTTGAAAAAATTGCTCCTCAAAATTAAGTAGTATTAAATAAAGGCGGAGCTAAAAATTCTCCGGATAAAAATTTAAATGTTAGTAACTCTGTTTTTTATTATAAGTACTTCTTAAATTTCTTTTGATTAATTATCATTTAACTTTAATAAAATTACTTTAGAAGAGTAAAGTACATTTATGCTTTGCTGAATGGTAATTATTTTCATTTTACAGAAAAAAAATGAAAAGGGAGATTAATAGACATCTTAAAGACAAAAGAATTTTTTGTTTATTTTTTTTCTTTTACCTATACTGCTTCAGTGACGAGAATTTGTACCTATTAAATATTTCCTGTGCATAAGTTATCCGTTTCCGTTTTTAACAATATAGCGTTAAACTGACAACTCTCTTTTTTTCTCTCTCTGATTTCAGTAACCATAAAAATAATTTTTTTTTCTAAGTAAAAATTTATTAAAGAAAAGTAAAACATTTAAAACTATACAGCCGTTTCGGAGCTTCTTAAGTTCCTACCTCAGTATTAATAACAAAAGAATGTAAACATGGTAGAAAGGAATGAAATGAAAAGTTAAAACTCCTAAACTTGTTAGGCAAGCGTGATCCAAGACCTGTGCCAGAAAAGCAAATTGTGAAAAGTGTCACGGGTATAAAGTATAAGTACCAAAACTTGAAATGACGCATTTGAAGTGGGGAATAATAGAATGCGTAATATAGAAACCATTTCAAAAGTAAAGGCGGAAGGAACAAAATGGGGGTTTTAAATACTTTTGCCGTTAATACTCATAGATGCCAACATTTCAATTAATTCCGGAGTATTTTTAGCCCCGCCTTTATTTCGCACACTTTATTTATAGAAAAGTTTTCTTCAATATATGTCTTCGATAAAATAAGAAGAAATTACTTTTAAAAAATAAGTGGTATGAAATAAAGGCGGAGCTAAAAATACTCCGAAATAAATTAAAATGTTGGCATCTCTGATGCACTCCGAAAGGAACTTAAGAAATTCCGAAACGTCCGTATTGATTTTGTTTTCTCTCAATTATGATTTTTAACGTTGTTTTTACTTCTTCTTTGGTATTCCAGCAAAAAGTGTCTCCACATACATTTAATACTCAAATGAAATGTTGAAATTATTTATATATTTATATATATTATTCAGATTCAAAAATTTACCTTTTCAGTTGTATATTTCAATTGTATTCTAAAACTAAATGTAGTAAAATATTTATCTTATTCAATTTTTCCGCATTCCTGGGCAACAAATACATTTCTCTTCATTCTTAAGTCATAACGATATAAAATTATGTTCTTAATACTTCAATCATTAAATTTTGCGTCACAAAATAGCATAACTGCCAACTGTTCTCATTATTTTTTAGCACCATGCACCACTGTTTACATACAATAATACTTATAATTATATTTCTATAGTTAAATTAGCTAAAATTACACTTCTATAATAGTGGTATTAGTTCCTCTCAAAAAGAAGCACCCCACCAGTGGCCGAGCGGTTCTGCGCTAGAGGCTGGTAGAAGGGAAGTTCAATCCTAGGTCACGTTTATTGACCTAGTCTTTCAGAGTTTTCCGTGGTTTTCTCCGAAACTCGCATAAATACGGGCTAGGATCCCTTAAAAAACCCCATATAGGGCATTCCATCTATAGATCTAGAACCCTACTGTGGTCAATTAACCTTATGCCACAAAACCAACCAACCAACTGAAAGAGAAGCAAATATGGCAACTATGCAAAAGTTTATTTAACCATAAATTCTACAATATATATGTATATATATGTATAACCTATAATAGTGATAATAATTTCTTTTTAAAAAAAGCAAATTTTGGCAGCTATGCAAAAGCTAATTGAACCATAAACTGTGCAATATATACAGAGCCTGATTAAGGGGGAAGCACACATTATTTATAATTACACCGTTATTTTTTAACAAATACTTTCCTCCTATAATAAACAGAAAATTCTCATTAAAAATTATTTTAAAAGAATTCTGGTGTCTAATAACGGTGAGTAAATTGGATTGTTTAACACCGTTCATTTTTTATAAAAAATATTTCCTCGTCAAAGCGTGGAATTTCTATGACATGAAGTAAAAAATAATTGTAAAAATATTCCGGTGAGAGCGGAGATAATGTGTGCTTCCCCCTTAATCAGGCTCTGAATATATATATATATATATATATATATATATATATATATATATATATATATATATATATATATATATATATATATATATATGTATGTATGTATGTATAAGGTAAGGCTAGGAGAGATCGCGCGGTAGGAGAAATTGCGCCCGTAGGAGGTCGGCGGGAAAGAGTAGAGTGCGCGAGTTGCGATTTCAGTTAGTTGTACAACATCAATAGTTAAGTGCCAGCTTGGATGTGCGTGTTGATTGCTTCAAGAATTTAAGATAAAACGTGGTTATTTTGCCTCGTTTTCAAAAATAAATTCTTCAATTTTCACACCTTTTCCTAAAAATTTCATTACAACGGTAGTAGTACAAAATATTTTTAATTTAAACAATTTTTACAGCTACTAACCTAGAGTAACGGTATGAGCACCACGATTTTCTCTAAAAGTAAATAATTATTTAATAAAAGACTGCGCAATCTCTCCTACCAAAATGGAATAGTTTGCGTTTTTGTTATTTAGGAGGGATTGCGCATTGACTTCTATAAAATTCTATACTAATAGAGGTTTTGCAACTTATTGGTAATGACAAGGCAATGAGGATGAGTTTGTTGAATGTCTGGAACTGTACCAGGAAATAATTTCGACAAGTGACTAGACTAGTTCAAATCATTCGAGACGGCGCATCTTTTTGAATACAGTTCCCAGAATCAGAAATTGAACATTATTCACAAGTGGCACGATCGAAAAATGCTACACCTTTGTTGAGATTTACCTCTCGTATGCTAATGTTAGCCAATGAGAAAATTTATCGCAAAGTATTTAAATTTTATTATTTATCTGTATAGTTTTGCAATATTTTCAAGCGTGATGCTCAAATTTTGTGCAGCTGTCGGCTGCTGAAATAGAAGAGATAAAACTGAATGCAAGCAAAAAATATCAGCCTACTCAAACTTCTTTTTAAGGACTGTAATTGTCTAAATTCCAATAAAATAATCGTTAAAAAATTTTAAAGTTGAAACGAGAAGATTTCAAATCATGTGAAAATTAAGTCTTCTGTTTTGAACAATTTTGTGCAGAAAATTCTGAGGGAAAAAAAAATGTCTTTCATAAATAGTAAACGGGGGTCCGGGTTCTGGGCTTAAAAATGGGCGGGACTGGTCATATATCATTTTACACATATGGTGTGCTACGCATTTCATTTTTTTTTTTTTTTTTTTTCTGTTGGTGCTCGAAAATGCCTTACACACACGGTATGCAATCCATCTCGAACAGGTGGTTGCATGATAACTTCAGTACGTAAATACGTGCAACGATTATGGACAACGAGAGATTCAGTCAGCAAACAAGAAATCATTCAAGCTAAAAAGGAAATGTATTAATTTTAAGTTAAACGTGTTATTTAGTAACTTAATGTTTTTTGCAATCTTTATCTGGTTTTATTCTTTTTTTCTGCTTCTTTAATATTTCCTTCTTTAAATAAATTTGTATAATTCTTTTTAATTTTTCTCTGATATTTTATTTAATAAATTGAAATATCCACTCAAAATATAAAAATATTTGTTTACAAATACCCTACCAACACATTTTCTCCAAATGGCATCCTCAAGATATCCTATGGTCAAAGTGACGTCTGTGGATTATTAGTAGTCTAATTAGTGAATATCTGCGATCTCAAAACATTTATCCTCCTTTCACTATCTGACTATTCTATCTTGTCTTGAAACTTTTTATAGTGCTGGAGAGAAATTTTTCCTGATACCAGTATAATTATTAGCAAAGTTCCATTTTATTGCATCATTCTATTTTTGCAGTATTCCGGGGTATTTTTTTAATGTGTCATATAATTTTTGTGATTATACCAATGACAAAATTTTTTTTAATATATATTCTTTATTTAAAATAAGTGAGTAATATTTCATAATTTATTTTATTTCCAATTTCAGTGCTTACAGAAAGCTTATTAAATTGCGTATATAAGAATATTTATATTTGAAATTATATAAATTTGATTAACTTATAAATTATATTTTTCCATTTTTTGTGTAGGTATATGTCTCTAATATCAAAACAGGCACAAATGTGACTGAAGAAAAGAAATCAAGTCCCCCCCCTCCCCCCTCTTAAGTCAATTAAAAAGAAAAAAAAGAAGAAGAAATAAATAAAGCGTGTGTGGAATAAGAAATTCCAAAAATATTTTTGATTCCTCATTCTTTTTCCCCAATCCAATTCAAATAAAAAGTCATTATTTTCCTTCTAATCATTAAAAATGAAAATGTTTAATTACCATTTATTACTTCAGTTTAATAAAATGTCACGTGAAATTGTTTATACTTTGTGAGTAGAAATAATTAATAAGAATTATAAGAATTATAATAGAACTATAATGCTGTCATAATTTACGTGTGGTGTTATAATACTGCCATAATTAACATTGCTGGTATTTTGATACGTGCGCATGCACATCACTACATCTTCTGAATACTTTCTAATGCCCCCCCCTCTCCCACACACCCAGTAAGGCAAGTCAGGTACATCTGAGATAGCAAAATTATTATTATTTATGGCATGAAATTGTTCTAATTTCACCATTTTAAGAAAGCACCAGGTGTAACGAATTAAGAGTGGCTTTAAGAAAATTTCTAATTTCCATGTGGTGATCTATTAATTCAATAAAATTCAGTTATTCTCAATTTCTGCCTTTAAACTTTTTCCTATCTTAAACACTTTCTGCCTTTAAACATAAAAAAAGAAAAAAAAAAAAATGCATAATCTTATCCATACACATATTTTGAATGACACTCCGCACTGAAGGAAAATAATTTGTCGCAATTAGATCTATGAAGATAAAGAACGCCTAAATACGACAAGTATTTTTAAACACATCTAATTCAAAATGTTCCGTCTTTTCGAATTTAAGCATAATTGCCAACATTTTAATTTATTCCGGAGCATCTTTACCCTCCGCCTTTAACCCGCACCACTTTATTTATTGAATGTTTTTCTTCATATAGAAATACGTGGCCGCGGTAGCCCAGTCGGTAGAGCGCCGGGCTCGAAATTGGAAGATTGCGGGTTCGGTTCTCGAGTCGGCCAAAGACCATCATGTAAACTAATGGTGGCTGGTGCCCGTAAAATCTGTCGTGGCCGCAATGTCCTCCATGTTCCCATCAAAATTATACCTCTGGGGGTCACCGAAGCGGGAGAGCCATCCCTTCCGTGGAGGATCAAAATTGTGATGGAATGTCTCCGGACCACCTCTAGGGATGAGTCCCAGACCGTCGCCAATTGCCCATTGCGCAGCACTAGTGCGACGTAACCCACCACCCCCATATATAAATAAATAAAAATTATTCTTAAGAAAAAAGTGGTATGCAATAAAAGCGGGGCTAAAAATGCTCTGGAATAAATTAAAATGTTGGCATCTCTGCTTAAGTTTCCGACAGATATAAAAGTTATTAAACACCGCGACGTAAAAGTGGTTACTTGAAAAATAAACATAAATAAACAAATTTATAATTGCTATTTCAAGATTTTTGGTCGCAATTAGGCAGAATTGGCGGAGAATGATTTGAACGATGTATTTAGAAATAGAGAATTCGCCTAGAAAAAACATTTAAAATTCGGTAAGAAGTTTCGCGGATTTGTTATGATTCTTACTTTAAAATTGTCAGTAAAAGAACTTCGTCGCATTTATGGGTTATCACACTTAGGCACACTGACCTTATGTATTATTTGTTAAAATCAGATATAAGGATTTCATGAAAGTAAATTTCAATTACAAATTAATAATTTTCTTTTTTGTTATAAACCAGTTCTTGCACCTCTGAAACACACTGCTGTTATTTATTGCACTCCCTGTAGAAATTATAACTCTGTTTATATTGGCGAAACAGGCCGCTCTGATGCTGTAAAACTGAAGAAACATGAACGTGCTTTCAATTTAAGCGATTTAAAATCAAAAATGGCTGACTATACATTAGATACTAGTACCCGATTTTTAAAATGTAAACTTTCATCCTTTCTTTTATCAATATTTTAATAGTAGGATTTTTCTTGAAAGTGTTTATATGAAACTATCCGAAACCGTTAAATGGATTATGTACGATACCAGCTAAGAAGGCGATCCGGTTTTAATGATCCTGAACTTAAGTTTGTAACTGTTTTTTACCACAAGATGTTTCAACACTGAAGAGGGACCGATAAAGTCGGCCCGAAATGTCAGTTTATTGAGCTTTTAAACCTACTTTATAATGTTCACATGTAAATAAATTTTTCTCTTATAAGTTTCTTAAATAAAAATGTTTAAATTAAGTATACAAGATCAATTAAAAGTGATCCCCATGAGTAGATCCATAGACAGTTATTGAAACTAGAAACATTTAATAAATTAAATAAAGGATATTTTACAACTTTGCTTGTTTATCAAGAAATGGTTTGTATTAATATTTACAGAAATACAATGTAATTATGATATATATATATATATATATATATATATATATATAACATATCATACGCATTGTATTTGAATTGTATCTCTACTAACTAAACAACATGAGAATATATACGGACGCTTTCTATTTCAGACTTTTTAAAAATATCTCAATAAGTACTATACAAAACATTTTGAAACTTCAGGAGTGTAAATAACATGATATTCCTCATACATTTTAGTTAAATTTTTGAGCCGAAAGTGATAGGTGAACCAGTAAAAAATAAAGAAAAATGAAAGTGTTGGCATCACCCTGTAAAAAGTAATGCTTGAAATGCGATCTGGATGTAGCATATTTTTATGGAACTCTTTTTCATTAACAGTGTAAATTTTTATGTCTCTACCGCATGTAATCAGGGAGATATAAATGTTTCTTTAAAAAATCGCAAAAATCATTTTCACTTTTTTAGCTATAACACGGAAGTTAGTAAATCCAGTGCAAAACTATTTTCAGGTCTCTTGACATAAAATATTTGACACAGCATACTGCAATCAGATTAAAAAAATATTTAATATTTAACGAAATATGAGTATTTTTACTAAACAATTTTTAACTGCGCATGCGAAAATTTAGCGAAATCCATTTGCATAATTTAATAGCCAAATGTATTGAGCTACTTACACACTGTAAAAAAAAACTGTAAAAAGTACAGGAAAAATCTGGCAGCTAGGGTGCCATTATTTCTCCGTCAAATATACAGGACAAAACTGTACTTTTAACAAAAAACCTGTTTGATTTACAAGATTCCTGTGTAAAATATATGTCAGTGATACAATTTTACGGTTTTAAACTGTATATTTGACGGAGAAATACTGGCACCCCAGCTGCCAGATTTTTCCTGTACTTTTAGCAGTTTTTTTTTTTTTTTTTTTTTTTTTTGGGGGGGGGGGTGATAAAAACCCCAAACATGTATCGTGTAAACTCAAAAAGTTCTACGCCATAGAATGAACTGAATTTCAGTTGTTCCCAAAAATAAGAAATTTATAAGGGGGTTTTCTCAATATTTATTTACAATCACAGAAAACTCTATTACCATTCATTGAATCAAAAATGTGAGTAAACCCCTTATATTTTAGCTTTTTTTTTTTTTTTTTTTTTTTTTGAGAGAGAGAGAGAGAGAGAAGCTGAATAGCAGTTAATTTTATGGCGCAGAACTTTTTGAGTTTACACGATACTTGTTTGGGGTTTTTACACTCATGTCCATAAATTAAGGATAATTCAGAATCATACGGAAATTGAACTTTAATGCAAAAATTTCACCTGTAGAATTACCACACACATCTTCAAAAATAATATGCAAATTACAGGAAACCATCAGATGACGCCGATATGACGTCACAATGACGAAAGTGTAAAAAAAGTGGTAGATAAGGTTGGCTGGTTGGTTGGGTTTTACGTCGCACTAATGCTGTGCAGATGGGCAATTGGCAACGGTCCGGTAGCTAAGGAATAGAAGCAAAGAGAGAAAATTGTTCGCAAGCGTTCTGTAAGTTGCTCCCAATCAGTGCCACAACCAAATAGTTATGACACAGAGGAATCATGCGGATAATTTTTTACGTGGTAGAATTATCGGCCGACTGGAATGTGGGCGTACTCAGATAAAAGTATCGGAGGAACGTGGAATTGCCTAAAGTGTCAACTCTAGGCTTTGGAAACGATTCCAAATCGATCGAAATGCTAGTCGACGTTACAGTACTGGTCGGCCACGAGTTACAACGCCGAATGACGACCGGTATTTGGCAGTAATTGCCAAAAAAAGCATACATAGCACAGCATCAGACCTGTCTTGTCAGCTATCTGCAGCTACAGGCACTACAGTTTCAAAGTAAACCGTGTACAGACGTTTGGGAGATATTAATCTATAGGCTCGCAGGCCTGTCAGATGTTTTCCGTTCACGGCAACGCACTGTCGCCAGCGGTTAGCTTGGAGTAGAGAACATGCAATGTAGACAGCGACACAGTGAGCTTGTGTGATGTTTTCCGACGAGTCCAGGTTTAGTTTGCAGTCTGATTCTCGTCGGACTTTCATATGGAGAACGCCAAGTACCCGTTACTACCATGACAACATCATTGGACGGCACTTTTACGGTGGTGCAGGAGTGCATGTTTGGGGTGGATTCATACTGAGCTTCAGAACAGATCTGCATGTTCAAATTGGAACCATGGCAGGCCAAATTTATCGGGATATCATTCTGGAACAACATGTACGTTTGTTTAGGGATGCCATGGTCATAGAATTTGTGTTTATGGGTAACAATGCCCATCCTCACTGTGCAAACATTGTAAACGAATGTCTACAATCTGAGGATATCACCCGTATGGAATGGCCAGTATTCTCACCTGACTTGAATCCGATAGATCATGTGTGGGACATGTTTGCCGACGAGTTACACCCTACAACCCGTCAACCACCTACTACATGCGTACCGGAACTTCGGAGAGCATTGCTTGCTGAGTGGAGTAATCTTCCCCAAGATCAGATCGATAATTTAATACTCAGCATGCCTAGGTGTTGTATGGACTGTATTTCATCATCTGGGAGACATGCAATGTACTAATCATCATACCAACCATGTAATGTTAAATTTTTGTGAGGGAAATATTTTTTGTAATTGCTCCAGGGAGCAAAAATCGTAGTTTTTATGAATGGTATTCTACATAAACCACCATTTTTGTTCTTGATCTTTTGTTTAATAAATGGGTTTTATAAATAAGTCATGTTTGTTTTGCTTCAGAACCTTTATTTGCCGCAGCTAGCATTATTCTTAATTTATGGACATGAGTACATATATATGTAGCTCAATGCATTTGGCTATTAAAGTATGCAAAGGAAATTTCGCTAAATCTTACGCCATGAGCAGATAAAAATTATGTTGTAAAAATGGTCTCATTTCATTAGATATTTAATACTTTTTTCATTCTGATTGCAGTATGCTGTGTCTAAAGTTGTATGTCGGGTTTCCTGAAAATAGCTTTGCTATAGGTTTAATACCTTGCATGTTATAGTTTAAAAAGTTAAATTTTTTGGTAATTTTTTAAAGAAACCTTTATATCTCCCTCATTACATGCGGTAGAGACTTAAAAATTTATACAAAAATGAGAAGAAGGCGCATAATCACATGCTACAGCCAGATCGTATTTCAAGCATTACTTTTTACAGGGTAATAACAAATACTTTAATTTTTCTTTAATTTTTCCTGGTCCCCCTTTCATTTTTTGCGCAAAACTTTAACTGAAGTACATGTGATATAACATTTTTTTTTTACACTCCTGAAGTTTCAAGATGATTTGTTTAGTACTTTTTGAGATATTTAAAAAACATCTGAAATCGAAAGTGTCCGGTCATTTATGGAAAAGTAAAGTATATTATTATAAATATTAATTTCTATAATTATTTTAATATTTTAAAAACATTTAGCATTTTTTAATATAAAATAAGAACTAAAAATAAATGTTTTCCTTAATAATTATTATTATTATTAAGAACAATTCAATAAATAAAAATTTCCTTTCTTTTCATTCTTAATAAATTAAAATATTGCTTCTTTAAGAACATTTAATATTATCATCGTTTCTTTCACTTAAGAAGTATCCTATTCCGCTTATTTTAAAGAAGCAGGATTATTCAACTTCAATTCCTGTCACGTATATTCTCTAAGGAATGCACTGCTGGTCTTTGATCCGCACAAAAAAATTTTTTCATGGTCAAATTACTATTCATTATCTTATCTTTTATTTTATGCCAGTTTAGGTTTAATAAAATGTTTTATCAAAATTGAAATGCGTTTTATTTATTTTCCTTTTTCATTGTTTTCTATAGATTAAGCGTTACATAAATGAATGCATAACAATGTAGTTTATTTAGTCCTCAATTATATATGCATATTGCAACAAAGTATCAACACGATATTACATAAAGTAGTGTGATAAAAATAAAATAAATGTTTTAATAACTTGCTGTAATTTGATTATTTAGTATGCAACAACAGCTAATATCATTGTGGTTCTTGTTCTTTGAAGATTAAGAAGTTAGCGACAGGAAATGAGAACTAGCTAAAAATAGGAAATATATATATATATATATATATATATATATATACTATATAACAATTACACTGGGAAACAGTCATTTTGCGGCAGGGTAGCTTAAAGTCAATTCTGTATAAGTATAGTGTGCTGAATACTAGAAAATTATTACGTTTGTCAAATTTGCTCTAGTTTTTGAGATAAAGACTATTAGCTATTTCACTGAAAAAAACCTAATTAAAAATACCCATATGTATTGAAATTTTTTTTTTAAGATCCTTTATAAGAACGATATAAAAACAAAAAATATACATACTGTTCATCAAATAATTAAAACAAAAATTTCAAAAAACATTTTCTGTAAGCTTTTTTGTCATGGTTTTGCTCAGGACAATCCCTTATTAAAGTCCATCAGTAGTCTGCCAGCATGTGGTGATCCCATCGACCTTGGTATCTTTCTTCCATTATCCTGATGTCCTGGTGGAACCGTTCTCCTTCTTCCTTACTGTAATCGCCCAGATTATCCGGGAATCTGTCCAAATGGCTATGCAAAAAATGCAATTTAATGCTCATACTAATTCCTAATGTGGGAAAATTTTGAAGCATATTAGCGACCAATTCTGCATAGTCTGGTGCTTTATGATTCCCCAAAAAATGTTTGACTACTAAAACAAAGCTTAGCCATGCTTCAGATTTAATTTGTGTCACATGGTTTACAAATACAGTGTCTTTTATAAGAGTGCGGATTTGCGGTCCATCGAAGATTCCTGCTTTTAATTTTTCCATACTCAGGGCTGGAAACTTTTGACACACATATTTAAAACAGTCACCAAAGGGCTTTGATGAACTGTTTCATTAGTCTAAGCTTGATGTGAAGGGGTGGAAGGCTTATCAGTGGTTCATGAATCACGTTTGCTCTTCCTACCTCCATATTTTCTCTCAAAGGCCAGACCTTTCTAATCCAATGTTCTGTTTTTGCGCGACTATCCCATAGACATATGAAACAGGGATATTTAGTATACCCACCTTGTTGGCCTAATGAAAAATTCACCACCTTCAAGTCGACTTATACTGACCCCTGATGTATTGCGTACGAAATCTTTTCTAAAACAATTTTAATATTTTGGTATCCCTCTTTTAGTTTGGTAGTATGACCAGGGCCTGATTAAGGGGGAAGCTCGCTCATACCGGAATATTTTTACAATTATTTTTTACTTCATGTCATAGAAATTCCACGCTTTGACAAGGAAATATTTTTTATAAAAAATGAACGGTGTAAAACAATCCAATTTACTCACTGTTATTAGACACCAGAATTCTTTTAAAATAATTTTTAATGAAAATTTTCTGTTTATTATAGGAGAAAATTATTTGTTAAAAAATAACGGTGTAAGTATAAATAATGTGTAAAGAGCGAGCTTCCCCCTTAATCAGGCCCTGAGTATGACCGATTGGAACTGCAGCAAATTTATTTCCATTGTGCAGCAATACACATTTCAGATTTCTTTTTGAGCTATCTATAAAAAGCCTCCAATGTTCAGGCTTATATTCGGGAAGGCCCATGCAATTTAAGAGTCCAGAAACATTGTTACAAAATACAAACTTATCTTCTTCGGTGAAGTAAGGAAGAAGGTCTTGCTCTCTGGTCCTAAAGGATGTAATGGTAACACCAGGTTGAAGACAGTGTTTTTCTTTTAATCTCGAAGCAAGAATTTCGGCCGATTTTTCTTGATAAATTCAAATTACGAACCAAGTCACTGAGCTCCTCTTGAGAAAATCCCTGCTTTGTAGAACTACTTTCTTCGAACTCACTTTTACTGCTGCTCATCTGATTGTCTGATCCCTGTAACATTTCAACATCATCACAGTTTGCAGTAGATGGTCCTGAAAACACTGGAATTGGCAAATCATCACTGTGCAATACTGGGGATTTAGCCGATTCCACATTAGGATAAACCCAAGTACATTTTTTATACCGGTTGATACCTTATACATTCACTGCAAAAAAGTAACAGTCATTTAAGTGATTAGTAGGCTCAGTCCATATCATCGGCACTCCAAATTGAAGCACTTCACGGCTTCCTTGATTCCAGTATCGCAAAGATTCTACACAAGCCTTACAGACGATACTGGACACCCAATATTTATTCTTTTGTGCAAGCTTTTTCCCAAAGTACGCTTTTTAGGTTTTTATCACAAACTCCGTGATCTTTTTTCTTTGCTTTTGTAAACAAAATTTGCCACATACATAACAAAAACTGTTGGGGATGTTAACACAAGGTTTTCATAACGAACTCATATTTTTCAAGACAAAAAGCACTTTTAAACTTACAGTAAGACACGAACTGATAATTTCAAGGTCTAATAGCTGATTCGTAAAATTGTTGTACCTATATATGTGAATAGATAATAAAATTTAGTAGTATTAATCAAATTAATAGATCTTAAGGAGGGTAGTCTAAATTTTTTCATTGATTTCTTGTGTTTCGTTTATCTCAAGAACCAGAGTCAATCAAAAATAAGTAAATGCATACTGTGTATGTCTAATACAAGTGTTTACAAAAACCATTAACAAAATAAATGCCGCAGATATTTTTTTTTTTTGTTGTTCCGCAGTGTTATTAATTTAAAAATAAGACTCATGTATACAGCCGGCGCATTAGTCTGACCCTGTTTATATTCTTATGTTTTTTATACACATTTTAAAGAAAGTTACATTGTTGGTGTTCCTCTAAAGCAATACATTGTTATTAAAAAGTGTAAACTTACGGTGTCGTATTTTCCGTGATTTTAATCACTCTGAAAAAAGTCTATTTCTGACAAAAATTTATATTTTATGCATTTTTGGAAAGTAAAATATTTAACAAATGTAATATTTAAAAATTATCAAGTAATTTTTTTTGTAAAATATTCTTTTTGTAAATTTTTTATGAAACGTTCTTTATAAGAATATTTGTATATATTTTTATTTATTTATGTATTTACTTATTTATCACTGAAAACGAAATTCGGAGCCAACAAGACAAGGTCCTCTTGATCACGGCCCACTAGGCCAATGCATTAATAAGAGCCTGTTTATATTCTTACGTTTTTTATAGACATTATAAATATCGCCTAATATTAATAGTAAAAGCATTTGAATAACTGACATAAATAATGTGATTCATATAATATAAAATTGATGACCGTAGGTAGAGATGTAGCTAAATAAAATATGAAAAAACACTATTTAAATACTGACCGTAGATATGCTACCGTTTCTAATTTATACCAAGTATTGTTAAGTATATTTAATTGTAAATACATGTTTAGAGCTGCCAACCTAATCCGGCAAATTGTTAGCACCGCCCATTTTTTTTGCACCACTTAATTTTTAGAGTATTTGTTTTCTTAATTCATCGTCAATATATTTGAAGAGAATTACTCTAAAGATTAAGTGGTGCATAAAAATGGGCGGTACTAATAATTTGCCGGATTAAGTTGGCAGCTCTGCATATTGCAGAAAATTACACTACGAAAAGGTGGTGTCCAAAAAAAATGCAGATACTATTAAATTTCCGGAATAAATTAGAAATTTCAGAACATCTCTGAACATGTCAAAACTCAAGCATCTCAATAATATACAGATTTCACAACACGAAGCATTCCAACAGACAGATTCGTGTTCCAGCTTGTAGGAAATTTTATATCCAATATCATTCAACTTTTAATTTAAATGTCTGTCTATCTCTTTGTTTGTCTAATCTCAGTTGCCATATATAATAAAGAACATACTTCAAAATTTGTGCTAATTATTATACTAAAAATATCTTTACAAATATGCAACACTAAAATATACCTGTTCTTATCATTAAAAAAAAAATGAAATTGAGCAGCTTTTTAATGTAAATGGTTTGTTAATAACTGAAAATGTATCTTGATAGTTGAATATTAAACCTTCATTTACGGAAGGGATCTGGCAACGAAAGTGAAGTTGCAACTGCAATTTTAAACAAGTCCTTCCGGCACATTCGGAAGTTGGATTGCTTTCATTTTTCTTATCAAATGACCGCCAATTTGTATTAAAATGGAAAACGATAAGATTAATGATTATATTTATTAATGGAGTTGGTGGAAATATTTATGCAATAATTTAAAAAAAAAAAGGCCACCCCCAACTAATTTCGTTGCAAATCTTCCTATAAATATGCGGCTGGTATCAATCGACTGGTTATAACGTCTAGCTTATAACGGTACAGTTAGATTTTTCTTAAGGGGTCGTCTACATATTAAAACAGGCATCAACTACACTTTTTTCAATTGCAACCCCTATTTTTGACTTCAGATTCAAATTTCTGAGATCAAGGCGGCTCGGAAAAAGTCCTATTTATATACTTTAAATCAATTCTTTTGGAGTTACAAGAGAAAATATATTAGGGGTGCGTTTATACATTTAGAAAAAATAAATTATGATATACCACAGAAAGGACATTATTCATTATGATTCATACCGGAAAAAAAGTGCAAAAAAAAATATATATATATGAAATAAAACGAAATTAATCTACAAAACGTATTGTGTTTGCATCTAAACTTATCTAAATAACTACAGTTGACTACCGTATAACGCGATACTGCAAAACAAGACCAATAACTAGAGACTTCTACTCATATCTGCGCGATAAACAGTCCCGTATAACGTGTAGGACAAATATAATATTTTCACACAATTAATAATTTTTTTTATTCCTGTAAGGCGTAAATGTCTTATATTTTTCTTCTTAAATATAGTTTATTAATTAAAAAAATTTTAACAGTTTATTTTTAATAAAAATGAAATAGTTTATTACGTTACTTTATACGTTAAAGTTTATATAACTTGAGTCATATGAACCCTAAATTATTCAGTTACAAAAATGTAGATAGCAAGATAAAATAATAATAGTAAAAATATTATATATAAATATATTAATTAAAATTAGTATAATAATAATAACAGTAAAAAAAAAAAAAAAAAATTAAATATTTAAGAAAAATAATTTATCTACTTCTGTCGGGTATATTTTTATTTTATACAGTAAGCCCCGTATGAAAGTGTTTCTGTAAATTGTTACATTTAATTTGGGGAGTACAAATCTACAATATACAAAAATATAGATAACAAGATTTAAACAAAAATCTGAGAAAGAATATTTATTATTCAATAAAAAGGAGATACTGTTCAAAAGCATTCCTATTTTGAGTAATAAGTCACGCCTTTATACGTTTCTCTAAAACATGAAAATATTTAACAAATTCATGATTAAATAACTGAAATTTTGTCATCAACAATCCAAACGGTAAATTTCATTCATTTATATATGCTAGAGTTCTATAAAAAATCTAACAAAATAAAATTACGGAAACAAGAAACATATTTTAAAGTAAAGTATTGTTTCTGAAAAAGCAAGAGGGTGGAGTTTATTATTCTTTTGAAATGCCATCAAAATTTCCCGCCTGCAATGCGTTAATTTTACAAAAAAAAAAAAAAAAAAAAAAAAAAAAGTTAATTTGTATAGTAAATATGGAAACCTTACTTATAAAACAATAATAAACAATAAAAGAAAAGAATTGTTTTCAGTATTGGACTTAACTCTCATAAATTGGTCTGATAATTTATGTTCCACATAACAAAATTTCCTATTGTCCAGAACGAATATCCCGTGTCCTACAGGAGTCTACTGTACTTGAATTCATAATTATGAAAAGTGTAAGATCAGTATCTGTACCTTTAACAGTGATAAACATATTACTTTGTTTTAAAAATTTTTTCCATAATAAATGTGAATCGCCGTGACTAAAATTAATCGAAAATAAATAATATTGCGCTATGTTTTAATAATAGATTTTGTAAACTAACAAAAAGAAAAAGAAACAGTTTTCTACTATTTGGTTCTATATTAAAAACATTTAATAAAAATTTAATATTTTATTATGTTACATCATGCGATAAAATTTAAATAACATAAAACTTACAAACGGTACAGTCAACAAATGCAAAAATGTCACAACAAGATTAAAACTAAAAATTCGTGGTAAAAATCTTATAAAAATTATTAAATATTAATAATAATAATAATAATAAAACGATTATCGAATGCGTATTGCTGTTTCAAACAGTAAGCCTCGCAACAACAACAGAGAGCTTCGAAAAACTAGGAAAAGTTATATAATATTTAAAAACAAAGACTCAATGCATCAAGATCGAATATATTCCTTGTCTTGTAAAGTAAGCCACGCCTTCACACATTTTTCTAAAACTTTACATTAAAAAACAAAATGATTTTACATATTCGCGATTAAATCATTTAAATTTTGTCTTCACCAATTGATGTAGTAAATTTCATTGACGCTTATGATTACCAGTATCACATATAGAGTCAAATACGAATATGCGAAATTACGCGTTATTATAAATCAATCTAGATGTTATTACAAATCGATCGATACCAGCTGTTTCTACGATAATTTAAAGCGAAATCAGGGGGAGGGGATTTTTTTTTTTTTTTTTTGCTGACTGTACATGGCTGAGCAAGTTGCTCAGTGAACTAATTCTAAAGATATTTGCAAGATATGTTCATTATCTAACTTTGCTCCGAATAAATTCAGTATTTCAAAAATTAGCGTAATTTTCAAGTGAAAGCGGGATTTCAAGGGTCCGCAACTTGAAAACAAAATGGTGGAGTAACTTACACTGTGAAATTTTTCAAGATATTTGAATGATGTCCACTTTTCAACTTTGGTTCGATTAATTATTCCAAAAGTTAAAGTGATGATAAATTTTGAAGTGGCCGCCAATTAGCTATAAAACTGCAAATCAAGTTTCTCAGCAAACTTATCCAAGATACTTGAACCGTAAGTTCACTATCCAACTTTGGTTTGAATTAATTTACTATTTCAGAGCTGCCAATCAAATCCAGCAGATTGTTAGTACCGACCCTTTACCTACACCACTTAATTTTTAGAGTAATTCTCTTCAAGTATATTTACGATGAATGAAGAAAATAAATACTCAAAAAATTAAGTGGTGTAGAAAAAGGGGCGGTACTAACAATTTGACGGATTAGGTTGGCAGCTCTGCTATTTCAATTGGAAACAAAATGGCAGAGCAAGTTTGCCAGTGAAAAACGTAAGTGCACTAGCCAAATTTGTTTTAAATTAATATAATATTTCAAAGTTATCACGATGGTAAATTTTCAAGTGGCAACCTGATTTCAAATCTCCCCCCTTAATTAATCTCCCCTGTCATTTTGTTTTGAGATTACGGATAAAGTTCATTAATAAACTTGGTTGAGACCCTTGGATATCTATGCATACATCAAAATTCAAGCAAGTCCTATTCTAAATACGCTTTTTACAATGTAAATTTGAAATTTTCAAATGAGTGCCACTTAAAAACAAAATGACGGAGCAACTTGGTTTACGAACTCAGTCAAGATATTTGTAAGATAACTTTGATGCTTAACTTTGGTTCCATTTCGATCATTATTTAGGCAGGAAGCTAGCGTGATGACAAAAATTCCATTATATAGATAAACAGATAGATAATTAATTGCAAATATCAATTTATAAAGAAATGAATCTAAAAATAAAGCAGAACAATTTTTAGAGAGATTTAACGTAATTGCAGTATTTAAGAATACTATAATATATATTTTTACGTATTCTGTTGCTAATTATTATATATCTACCTTAGTTTCTGTGGAAGAAATTTCGAAAAATGCAATTCATTTCACATGTTCTATTCCAAACACATTATGCCTGCATTAGAAAAGCGCCAAAGAAAAGCATTCTGAACATTACTACTATGGAATTTGAAGTTTAGAAATAATCTGCTGTGGCACTTACATGAGTTTTTATTACCTTGTATTACAATACTTTAAATAGAGATTGCAGACTAAGGAGTAAGATAATTCCAAGTTAAAGGGTAATTTTTGTATATGAACCTGTTTTAAAAGCATTTAAAAATAGGTTTAGAAACAGTTTTATTTGACAGAATTGTAGATACCCCTAATTTGAAAAAAATAAAAATAATAATGATAATAATAATAAATAAATAAAACTTAAAATTCAAGGCTCTCATTAAATTTAATATATAAATTATTCATAGAACTTTTAAGTACAACTCTCTTAGAAATGTATCAATCTTAATCAAAAATTTCAGCTGGCAACCTCATTATGAGCTTCAAAATAACAAATTTGATTTCCCTGAAATTACCTATTTTAAGTTATACTGATAACAGATTTACACAGGAATCATCCGTTAAAAACTATTTGTGAAAACTAAACTTGACTTTCGTATTCAAAGGTCCTCAAACCGGGTAACTATAACAAAACCCAGCGTTGAAAAGAATGTTGCCAAATTTTTGCCTTTTTCATTTAATATCGACCACCAAATTTGAAGTGCAACGGTTGCTTAAAACATTGCCTCCTAAACTAGATGCTTGTCGCGTGGCTCGAAAACTTGGCAACAGTTCAAGTGCTAGACAGCGCCACCTGGTACAAATTGCGCGATTTCTTTATTCAACAGCCACCGAAATTTTTTTAAAGTGGGATTTGATATACATAAAAGGTAAATAGAATCGAAGAAACGTCGATTATATATATTATATATCACTTCTTAAAATTATTCGTGACAGTTGTATAAAAAAGTCGCGCAATCTATACCAGGTGGCGCTGTCTACCGCTGGAACTGTTGCCAAGTTTCCCACGTGATAGGCATCTAGTTTAGGAGGCTATGCTTAAACACATCGAAGATTAATCGTCTATTATGTTTATCAAATGTCACTTCTCAAAATTAATGGTGATTATTGTATGAAAAAGCCCATATGTTTGGCAACACTGATTGAAAATTGAGCTTCAAGAAATGCTTTGCCTGTCGCATGGGTATAAGAAATTAATTTTTATTCGTGAACAGTTTTCTAGACTTGGTAAAATGTTCTAAAGCACTTCCATCAAGTACATTCAACCATAACCTCCTAAACTAGGTGTTTCCGCGTGGCTCGGAAACTTGGCAACAGTTCAAGCGGTAGACAGCGCCACCTAGTACAGATTGTGCGACTTTTTTATTCAATGCCACCAATAATTTTAAGAAGTGATAGATGATATATATAACAGACGTTTCTTCGATTCTATCCGCCTTTTATGTATATCGAATCTCACTTTTCAAAATATTTGGTGGCTGCTGAATAAAAAAGTCGTGCAATCTGTACCAGGTGGCGCTGTCTACCGCCAAGTTTCCGAGCCACGCGGAAGGCATCTAGTTTAGGAGGCTATGATTCAACAAAATGTGGGTTTTCACTTTTGTTTGGATAGACTGTTATATTGCCTATAAATGATATGCACACTGCATTAGGTACTTAAATTTAGTCCTATATGAAAATACAACCCAACTGAAATACATTTCCAGTAATTTCGAACTATAGCCCAACAATTCCGAATTCTTTCGTAATTTACCTGTAAACGAATTGTGAATGATTTTTCTGTAATATTCTAAAGGAAACATGTTTTCAAACATATGAAATATGTATGTTCTTTTCATTTTGCTTAGACTATAAATGTTAAATTATACTTATAAGAAATATCGCACATAGACTTAATGTATTTAAATTTTCTTGGATGTCCCTGTACATGAATCATTCGCTTGATCTCAACAAATGTTTAATGTAGCACCCATAAACAGGGGTGTTTGTATTCCGGATTTTTTATTTTATTTCCCACCAGTAACTTTTTAATAGCGATATTATAAGTAGTTTTCTAGTAATATTTAGCAATTAAATATAGCTAAAAATACGATTCGAAATCGCTGGTGGGAAACGAAATAAAAAATCCGAAACGCAAACACCCCCGCCCGTAAAAGATACAGATTTAGAATACCAAGTTTGGTCTTCTAACTGCCATTGTTCTTCACATATGCTAATAACAGACACACAGACAGACACAAAATCCAACCGCTAAAAACCTGTTTTTCGGAATCAGAGGACTCCAAAACGTTTAAATGTAATAAAAACTCCATTTCAAAAATTCGACCCCGATATAATACTCTTTCTACCATATAAAAAAGTTTAAAAAGAAACGTACAATAAAGGAATATATATTAAATACAACAATTTTCTTATAACAAAAATTTACAGCAGTACATGATTCTAAATAATCTGTATTAAAAAATATAAATTTTTTATGAACACATCAAGATTTTTTTTTTTTTTGCTTGAAATTTTGTAAATACATGGTCTGTCCCGAACGTAATGCGCCCCATTTTCTTCTGCCGCGACTATCCGTCGCACAGGGTTGCCGCTTGCACGGAAGGGTGGGTGGAGTCTTGGGAACACAGCGTCACCAGCGCCAGTTGGCCCCGAGCTCCTGCAGAGTCACAATGCCTGTTTCAGTGAACCCTTTTGTGAGTGCTCGGTCGAAACCAAGATGGAAAAAACTCTCGAGCAGAATTGTTGCAGTTTTGTGAGGACGATCCGACTGTTTTAAACAATGTGGTAAGTGATGACGAATCTTTTACCTTCTTGTACGACCCAGAAAGAAAAAGACAGATCGCAGAGTGACACACGACGTCATCCCCACGCCCGAAAAAGGCAAGAATGAGCAAATCGCAGGTCAAAGCGATGTTTTTTTTTTTTTTGTTTTTTTTTTAAGGGAGCTGTCCATTTTGAATTTGTTCCACCTAGCCAACCAGTCAACGTCAAATTCTACGTCGAAGTACTGAAAAGGCTAAAGCAACGGGTCAGGCGCGAGATCAAGAAATTCCTGGAAGCTGCACCATGACAATGCTCTCAGCGTCTGTACGCTCCCCCAGCCGCCTTACAGTCCTGATTTGTCCCCGTCCGACTTCTTTTCTTTCCCGAAGATTAAAAAATTCTTCAAAGGACAGCATTTGGGAACCCTGGAGAACATCAAGGCGGCTACGAAGAGGTTACTAAAGGACATCTCTGTGACGGACTGCCAGGACGCATATAAAGCATGGAAATCGCGTCGGAACAAGTGTGTTCAAGCAGTAGGGATGTATTTCGAAGAATATTGAGTAAGTGTACGAATCGGTTCAATAAATTTCTTAAAATAAATATGAGCGCATTACTTTCGGGACAGACCGTGTATATTTAAATTAATTTAATAGAAAGATTATTCATTAATGATATATATATTTTACCTGTGTGAAAAGGTAAATATCTGGAATACAAATTCTAAAACTAATTGATATTTAAACAAATTGAAAAAATAATAATTTTTCCTTTTAAAAATATCATGTGCATGGAAGAGTCGCAGAATAAAAGCCCAAAGAATAATATTTTCTTCTATTGTTATGAAATTGATATTCACGAAAGATTAAACAAATAATTTCTATAATTTGCGGAAATGCAAAATGCGATTTTCCGTTCTAAAAATATTGATTTTTTGTTTGAAAATAAGTAAATTTAATATTCAGGAAAAATTTGTGTTCTATAAGGCGATTTAAGTAATCACATTTTGGAAAAAAGAAATGAATAAAATAGAAAACAGAAAAGAAAGAATATTCTGTCAGTCGTCAGGTTTCAAGAAATTTTGTTGAAATTAAATCCAAACAAAATTCGACATAAATTATTTTATTTAAAAAAAAAAAAAAAAATCCCTTGTCAACTAAGTATTATTTATTTTTATTTTTATTTTTTCCTTGTACAACGTAAGCGTAAACCTTATGCATTATAACAGTTTGCTATTAGAAAAACTGAAATTCTTCGTTTTGAATATTTTTTATTATTGTAAGCTTTCTTATCTTTTTCCGACCCGAAACATTTTTACCTTAAAACATTACATTCTTCTGTTTTTGCAAACTGAAAGAAAAATATGGACTATAACTTGCATTTGTTAACTGAAAATTGTTCTTTACACTTTCTGCTAATCAGTGGATGATTTAAGGGGAAGGGGGGGGGGGGCTAGGGAGCTGAAGCCAACCCCCCATCCCCACCCCCACCCCCCCCCCCCAAAAAAAAATATATATAGTACTGACATTCCCAGTTGAATGGTACAATTACAAACTTTTCATTGATCTGGAATTACATCTTGAAAAATCTTAGCCTTCCCCAAAAGTTAAGTTCTGGATCCGCCACTGATGCTAATAACTCGATCGTTCATTTCCTGATTTTATAACATACAACTGTTCCAGACGCAAAAATGTAAGTGGACGTCGTGGATGTCTAACCCGCACGATCGTACAGCCTGGGTCGGAAAGGGATAGTGAATCAGAAAATTGCTGTATTTTTAATGATACAAACAGCTTTACTTTCAATGTATAATACTTCTGATTCAAAATTCAATATATATTTTATTTTATTTTATAGCCATTTTCATTTTAAACTTTTTTTTTTCAGTTTAAAACAATATAATTTCATTATCTACGAATTGCATTTTTAAAATGATACGAATTTTTTATAGAATTTACAAATGTTTCTTCAATAAAATATTATTTTAGAATTTTTAATTTCAAGTTATATTACTGACTAGTAGGTTATACCATCTAGTTATAATATTTATTTATTTATTTTTATCTCACTAATTTTTATATCGCTTGATAAATAAAAATAGTACATTTCCAGTGTTTATTCCTATCTACCTGCGATATGACTCTTCGTCCTCTATTTTATTTCTATGTGTAATTTAAAGCTACATACTTTATTAAATTTAAAATCAGTTAAAAGAACTTTGATAAAATGTTTTATTGATTACCAAGAAATTTGTTTTATACATATACACATACATATACATATATATTATATATATATATATATATATATATATATATATATATATATATATATATCGTTTGTAAATAATAGAGAGAGAGAAAGAGATCTGTGAAAACAAAATAATTAATGAAAATAATTAATGAATGTTATCTCGAAACAGCCCAATCTAAAACTCTGACAGATTCCACCTGAATTTTAATTTTTTGGAAAAAATAAATAAAAATAAAATCTTACAACTCTAAAAGAAACATATGTTTCACTTTCTTTTCTGTGAAAAATATGAAATAAAAGTATTTTCAGAAAATACTCTAGTGTAAATTAATATCTATATAGTACAATTTTTGTCTTCCAATTAATATTATATTATGTAATTTGGTAATTGAATGGCTGGGATGTAGAAAAAGAAACTCATGGAATACAAAGCCCAACCCAATGGATTTTGCAAAATTTTCTTTTAACACGTTCGTGACGAGAAATGAAAATTCTCATTTAACCCTTTAACGGGACGTGGTAAGTATACTTACCTACAAAATAATAAATTTTGAAGTAGGGAAAGCATGGTGTGCTATTTTACTAGGCTTGCCGTTTTTACTCTACTGTAATACATAAAGAACAAATTGTCACACTCTGTGTTGGTTCCTTTTCTCTGGAATCCTCTTTTTAAGGCCGTGATAGGTAATTATACCATAAAAATGAGTGCTTGGACAAAAAACAGAAGGTGTAGAAAGTACCACACCTTTATCATTTAAAATTAATAAGTTATGGGGTAAGACGTCTCATATCAATATAAAGGATTAAAAATCAAATTAAATTTATCTAATGTTCTAAATAGATTTCTTTTCTTAAATCAGTATATTATTTCCAAAAATATTTTGGAATACAAATTCTAGAAATGAATGGCCCATTAAAGTGCTAATATAAAAATTAACCCCGCCTTTAGGCGTTTCTGTAATCATTGTATTGTTTTACAAAATGATTTTTAATAATTATGTTTAACACTTTATGTGCTGCCGGCGTATGTATGCGCAAGAGGTATTTATCACATCAATTAACAAGTATAAAATTTAAATAGTTTACTCACGAATAAATGAAAGCATTTTGCAAGGTACATAACCAGAGATCCCAAATTTTATAATTTATTCAGGAGCATTTTTAGCCCCACCTTCTTCTCCCACCAGAAATTTTGTAAATTATTTCTCTTTAATATGTGACAACGATTATATAAGAAGAAAATCATTTTCAAAATTTCCGGTATGAAAAAGAGACGGGGCTAAAAATGCTCGTGAATAAATTATAAAAGTTGGGAATTGTGCGCGGAGGGCTAATGTCTCGATCATTCATTGCTAGAACACAAAAAAAAAAAAAAAAAAAAAAAACTTATTTTAGGAAACAAAATTATACTATTAAAAATAAATGTGAGTGATACTCTATAAATACGTTATGAAACATAGATTTTCTTAAAAATTTGGATAACTAATTTGAAAATTAACAGAAAGAGGCAAGATGTTAGCAAAAATGGAAATCATTGGAGGAAAGTCCATGGTTATCCTCATTATCATTATTAATATTTTAAGCTATGACTGCAACTGTAACACATAAATACAGCTGTTTTAGGTATTTCTATATTATTAATTTCTGTAAAAAGGTTTTTTATTTTACTTGTTATTTATTTTAACTGTTGTTGTTTCTCAACCTTCGATAAATATGTTTAGTGAAACTAAACACGTTCATGTTTATTTTTAGGCGGTAAGGGGGGATTTTTAAAAAATATAATAATAAAAATTTAATAAATCTTTAGAGAAGAAATATTATGAAATTTAAATATTCTTGTTTTAGACTTTTCATCCATATTCTTTCAAAATCCGTAATATATAACAACATCGAAATACAAATATATTCAAAAACCTTGCTTTATTATTTTGGTTTTCCTACGACAATTGAAAAAAAAAAAAAAAAATACGTGTAGCACTCGAGGACTGCCGCGGTAAAGCTATTGCATAGCATTTTTTATCAACTTATGCAATTATAATTATTTATTTATTTTATTTATGCAGTATTTTTTTTTCTTTGATATTAATTCAAGTTTTTTCTTTGATATTAATTCAAGTTACACTTTTTGAGCGTGGTGACCGATAAGAAAACATTTTTTTTTTCTTTTATTGAATAAATGAGAATATATCCGCAATGAGAATATATCAAAAATATCCGCAATCGATTTGTAGGTATCGAAAACCTCGATGTACCAAATTTGAATGATCTAACTCTATTTTTTGAGAAAAGGTATTTTAATAGGTTTTTAAAGGCCTGCAAGTCGAATGGGGATATTCAAGTTTTTTCTTTGATATAATTTTAAGTTACACTTTTTGAGCGTGGTGACCGATAAGAAAACAAATTTTAATAGAGAAAAGGTATTTTAATAGGTTTTAAAGGCCTGTAAGTCGAATGGGGATATTCAAGTTTTTTCTTTGATATTAATTCAAGTTACACTTTTTGAGCGTGGTGACCAATAAGAAAACAAATTTTAATAGAGAAAAGGTATTTAATAGGTTTTAAAGGCTTGCAAGTCGAATGGGGATATTCAAGTTTTTTCTTTGATATTAATGAATGAGATAACAATAATGATAGGATAACAATAATGATAAGAAAACAAATTTTAATAGAGAAAAGGTATTTTAATAGGTTTTAAAGGCCTGCAAGTCGAATGGGGATATTCAAGTTTTTTCTTTGATATTAATTCAAGTTACACTTTTTGAGCGTGGTGACCGATAAGAAAACAAATTTTAATAGAGAAAAGGTATTTAATAGATTTTAAAGGCTTGCAAGTCGAATGGGGATATTCAAGTTTTTTCTTTGATATTAATTCAAATTACACTTTTTGAGCGTGGTGACCGATAAGAAAACAAATTTTAATAGAGAAAAGGTATTTTAATAGGTTTTAAAGGCCTGTAAGTCGAATGGGGATATTCAAGTTTTTTCTTTAATATTAATTCAAGTTACACTTTTTGAGCGTGGTGACCGATAAGAAAACAAAATTTTAATAGAGAAAAGGTATTTAATAGGTTTTAAAGGCTTGCAAGTCGAATGGGGATATTCAAGTTTTTTCTTTGATATTAATTCAAATTACACTTTTTGAGCGTGGTGACCGATAAGAAAACAAATTTTAATAGAGAAAAGGTATTTTAATAGGTTTTAAAGGCCTGTAAGTCGAATGGGGATATTCAAGTTTTTTCTTTAATATTAATGAATGAGATAACAATAATGATAAGAAAACAAATTTTAATAGAGAAAAGGTATTTTAATAGGTTTTAAAGGCCTGCAAGTCGAATGGGGATATTCAAGTGTTTTCTTTGATATTAATTCAAGTTACACTTTTTGAGCGTGGTGACCGATAAGAAAACAAAATTTTAATAGAGAAAAGGTATTTAATAGGTTTTAAAGGCTTGCAAGTCGAATGGGGATATTCAAGTTTTTTCTTTGATATTAATTCAAATTACACTTTTTGAGCGTGGTGACCGATAAGAAAACAAATTTTAATAGAGAAAAGGTATTTTAATAGGTTTTAAAGGCCTGTAAGTCGAATGGGGATATTCAAGTTTTTTCTTTAATATTAATGAATGAGATAACAATAATGATAAGAAAACAAATTTTAATAGAGAAAAGGTATTTTAATAGGTTTTAAAGGCCTGCAAGTCGAATGGGGATATTCAAGTTTTTTCTTTGATATTAATTCAAGTTACACTTTTTGAGCGTGGTGACCGATAAGAAAACAAATTTTAATAGAGAAAAGGTATTTAATAGGTTTTAAAGGCTTGCAAGTCGAATGGGGATATTCAAGTTTTTTCTTTGATATTAATTCAAGTTACACTTTTTGAGCGTGGTGACTGATAAGAAAACAAATTTTAATAGAGAAAATGTATTTAATAGGTTTTAAAGGCTTGCAAATTGAATGAGGATATTCAAGTTTTTTCTTTGATATTAATGAATAAGATAACAATAATGATAAGAAAACAAATTTTAATAGAGAAAAGGTATTTTAATAGGTTTTAAAGGCCTGCAAGTCGAATGGGGATATTCAAGTGTTTTCTTTGATATTAATTCAAGTTACACTTTTTGAGCGTGGTGACCGATAAGAAAACTAATTTTAATAGAGAAAAATACATTATAGTTTTAAAAAATTAAAGAACACGCTTTTATAGAAATGTGAACTAAAAAGCACAAAATATCTATCTTAGTATTAAAATTCAGGGTAAGAAAAAATCGTGTGAGTGACACACCGTAATATTTTCATACATTTAAATCTTTAATTAAAATAACTTAGAAGTAACAAAAACCATTTTTTTTAAAACGTCCCCTGACGGGGATCGAACGCTGGACCTTTAAGTTCGTAGCGCGTCGCCTTACTTCTACGCCATATCGTTCACGTAGGGTTAGTATTTTTTTTTTACAATATAAATTTTTTGTTTGCTCCCAGAGAAGTTACAAACAAACATACATATATACATACATACATACATACATACATGTGAAGCTAATAAAAGCTTTAAAAAATACTGCATTTGTGATAATAATAAAATGTATGTATATAGAGTACTCACTCCTTTTCTTTCACTATTTTTTCATCACTTTCTTCATTAATAAATGAACTTTGTTTATTCATATTTAAAACACTTTATACACAAATAAATGCACTTTGTTTATTCATATTTAAGACACTTTATACACAAATTGTACGCGTACAGCTATTCACTGTTGTACATAGATGATAGATACCTATACACCTATATACTTTCTCGCAAACAGCTGCTTACGTATTCGTCCGATTTCGGAGCAGCTTGTCTCGATTCGTGCGAGCTTCGTACAGCCGAAGTCTACCGAAGTCTGCCGAACTGTGTTAGGTTTTTTTTTTGTTACGGAATTTTTTGATTCGGTCGCCGCGCTCAAAGCCCGCGATAAAAGCTATACAATAGCTTAAAAATTCTTTTGAAAATTCTACATATTTTTGTTGTTGAAAGTGTTTTAAGAATAATAACGCAATGGACTGTGTTTTAAAGAAACAAGAACAATTTTGGTTTTTTGAATAAAGTTTCATTTTATGTTTGAGCATGATTACACAGAAATAAAAATTCAAATAATGAAATTCGAATTACCCGCAGATAGTAAAATACAACGTAAGATTCTCGTATCTTCGGAATTCGAATAAGTATCCCTATCACCACATTTTCAAAAAACCAGCTCACCCTTGCGTAAAGAGCGAACTATTTATTTAGATACTTTAAAGTTGACGACTTCGCATGCTTGATATATGGTTTAGAAAATTTTTGTATTCATATAAATTAATTTAGAAATTACGGTGTAAATTTGTTTTCCTTTTACTATCACTTTTACTCCTCTTTCTATTTTTCGCTAACATTTACTGTAGATTCCCGTACCAGTGTCGCCAAATAAATACAATTTTATTTTTCTCCACTATTTAATCTTTAATGTATCAATCGATTGAAATAATAAGTACAAAACTTTGAATAAATATCATAAAATGCAATAACGCTTTGATTGTCGCACTCATGCCTACTTTGTTCACCTGAAGAAGGGCCGTGTGTTTTTTCGACCCGAAACAATTGTTACGAGGTTATTGCATTTTATCCTGTTTATTCAAAGTTTTGTACTAATTACTTTAAAACGCTAGTTCCGTGGTGCTTTCTTATTACTTTTTCATTATATCAATCTATTGCCTCAATTACATGCGATTTTTTTTTTTTTTTTTTTTTTAATCTAAAGCGGTTTCTTTGATATAAAATTAGTAGTGTTGAAAAGTAAAATTTTGGTATTCATCTGGCAGTCGAACCACTTATATCTATTAAAAAAAAAAAAAAAAAAAAAAAAAAAAAAAGGTAGAGATGTGGGGCTAGTTGTCACAGGGGTAAGAGTAACACGCAATTTACGAAATAGTTTGTAATATTTGTGATTAAATATTTTTATAAACATAATTCTCATGACGCGATTTATAATGTAAGCACAATTGGTGCTCCACAAAAATTGCTAGTGAGAGGTTCTGTATACGCGCTTCATTTTCGCTAGTTAGTGGGGGGGTGGGGGGGGGGAAATATTTCGTAAATTTTGATTAAAAGTATGTTAATTTGTACTTTAAAGAAATGTTTATAGCTATTTATTTCATTTGTGTGTTGAGTTGTTAATCGTCTTTTTTATTAAATTAATAAATAGTTGATAACAAATAACATTTTGAAATATTGTTGCTTTTATTGTTAGGGTTCCCTATGTATCCGTACAATTTGCCCCATGTGTGTTACAACTAGCCCTAAATCTGGGGCAAATTGTAACAGGCAAATAATTTTATATTTTTTGTACTAAAGCTAGCAATATTAACGAAAGTTTTACACATATTTACATTTAAAGAAAAATCCCTAACTCAATTTTTTACTTTCTCTTACCCATAAGGTAGAGAAAGTATTGTTTTTGGGTCAAATTTTCGAACGCGAGATTTTGTTATATTTACACGTTTTGAGGTTCCCTGAATACGAAAATCATGTTTTTAGCAAATGGTCTGTGTGTCTGTGTGTGTGCCTGTGTGTCTGTCTGTTATCAGCATATCTCAAAAACAAATTATGGCAGAAAGTTCAAACTTGGTATTCTAAATGTGTATCATATAGGGATGCTACAGTAAGCTTTTCGTTAAGATCAAGCAAATGGTTCGTGTGCAGGGACAATCAAGAGAATTCTAATACATTACGTCTATGGAGGAAATTGCAGGAAAATAGAGTTTAACGTCTATAGGCTGCACTAAACGAAATGAAACAAATATATATATTTTGTAATAGAGACAGTTAACTGGGAAAAAATTTTTGTGTATGTAGGAGCCTCGCCTCCCCCCCCCGCTGGGGGGGGGGAGTCCCCCCTCGAGGGGAGTAAATTTTCATGATGGGTATCTTTCAAAAGAGCTCACCAGTACCTTTAAAACGAATAGTTGAACCATCAATCTGCGATAATTTAAAACAAAGTTATCGATTTTTTTTTACTTTTAACGAAAAAAAAACTTAGAAAAAAAATCGTACTTTTTCTTTTTTTTTTTTTTTTTTTTTATTGAGAATAAAATGGACTTTTTTGGATATTTGGTGTTATACTACTTTTCTAATATGGAAATCGTCTGCCTTACCATAAAAGACAATTTTTTTAAATAATAATTTTAATAACCAAATAAAATTCTATATAAATGTATGTGCATTAATGAAACGGGGGGTTGAGGGGGCGGTAACCCCCTCACACAGAACTAATTATCATATAAAACTCTTCAGAAGCCTAATATGAATTGTTTAACATAGGTTTACATAACAGTACTCGTTATCTTACCTATTAATCTGCAACTTGTATTTATAGTATTAAATTTCAGGGTAAGAGAAAGTCGTGTGAATGACACACCAGATTATTTTATTTGTGGAGAAGACGAGGTTTGAATGTTTGCTCCCCATTTATAAATCACTAATGATAAAAAATTAAGTTATTAGATTTCAAGACAAAAAATACATACCATTCAATCACATATTTTGAATAAAAATGTATTTTTCAACTCTATTGACATTCAAAATAAAGTTACTATTCTGTAAGAAGCTAGCAGATTATGCAGATTATGGGTTGGGCATTTGTATTTGGGTGTCTTGACTGATCCGTATTATATAATTTAGCAATGATTATTCAGAATTTTCATATATATTTCACACATAAAAACACCACAACATCCATGCCTGAACCGAGATTAGCAGACGGCGACAAAGGCACTTATAGCATATTTACGTTTGCAGAACTAGTTAGTTTGGAGCATGAGCTCTGTTATTGTATGTATTTCTAACACTCCCTCTCGGGATATCTGCAGTTGTATTTTTGACCTTCATGCAAATAATCTTGCGAGTTAAATCTAATAAGTATGCCAAAGCTTGTATGCAGGGCCTGATTAAGGGGGAAGCTCGCTCTTCACACATTATTTATACTTACACCGTTATTTTTTAACAAGTACTTTCCTCCTATAATAAACAGAAAAATTTCATTAAAAATCATTTTAAAAGAATTCTGGTGTCTAATAACGGTGAGTAAATTGGATTGTTTTACACCGTTCATTTTTTATAAAAAATATTTCCTAGTCAAAGCGTGGAATTTCTACGACATGAAGTAAAAAATAATTGTAAAAATATTCCGGTATGAGCGAGCTTCCCCCTTAATCAGGCCCTGCTTGTATGTAAGCAGTTTTGGTACTATATAAAAAATCTGATATTCAGATTTCCTTTTGTGAGAAACCTACTGATGTATTTGTTAACCTTTATTGAAACTCCAATGATAACCTATATTGATTAATTATATTTGAAATGTAAATTTATAATTCCTATTTTATATAAAAATAACTGCAGATATTAAAAATAAAACTATAAATTTGTTTTGATAAATTAGGAGACTTGGCCCTTTTGACTTGGCACCACTGAAGGTTCGGTATAAAAACTTATATTTCCGTTTAATATTTATAAATTGAACTATATTAACACTTTCGCGACCGCTGTCGTAGATTCACGTCATTTGAAAATCTGAAATATTGTGACTTGGGAGAACAACGCCCACAGGCGGACCTTACTGTCAAAAAGACAAAAGCATGCGGTCGCGAAAGTGTTATGTTTGTTCAATAAAATATATATTCAGTCAACAATTCTTGTGTTTTTGATATACTTTTTCTGAATTGAATTCTTTAAATTGCCTTTTCTTAGTTTGCATTTTTTCATGCATACCTGATCTTAAAAATGCTAAAACTTCTAAAAATATTTAAGAATTTTCTTTTTTTCTTTTTTATGTTTAATTAAATCCACTTCGGGATGGATTTGTCAATACCTTTCAAAGAAACAACATTAAAAATAAAATTATAAAATATTTCACTTTTTTTATAATTAATTTTTACAAAGACATGGATTTTTTAATTTCCCCCCAAAAGCTGAATAATAAATTTCAAAATCCGTAGCTAATTCTTTTCAGTAGGTTCTATTAAACATTCCAAAAATATATATATTAAGTCTTTTCTTAAATGTAGTAGAAGTTTTAGCATTTTGTAGATCATGAATTCATGAAAAAATGCAAACTGATAAAAGGCAGTTCATAAAATTCAAATCTGTAAAACAATATATCAAAAACCAAAATAATTGTTACCTGAATGTATATTTTATTGTACAAATTTAATATAGCTCAATTTAAAAATATTAAATGGAAGTATAAACTTTTTATATGAAACCTTCAGTGGCACCATGTCAGAGGTACCAAGCAGGGTTGCCAGATTTGGTAATTATTTTATTCAACAGTCACCAATAATTTTTATTTGTAATGTTTGGCTAATTATTCAAAGATGAAAGTCTATTATGTGTATCAAATGTCACTTCTCAAAATTATTGGTGACAATAGAATAAAAAAAAGCCAGATCTGGCAACGCTGGTACCAAGTCCCCTTGCGATGATATTCTTAATTAGATTCAAATTTAACTCCAATTAAGTGAGCAGTGTTAAATTAACTATTTGAAAACTTTATCAAACAAAATCCCTGTATAAAACTTTAAATTTCTGGTTAAAAATGTACGTTTGCATTAGTTTTCGAGTTTACGAAGTGAAGAAACATCTATAAACAGACTTATAGTAAAATTGACTATGAAATAGCAATCATTTTAATTAAATATAAATATATATAATTTAATAATAATAATAATAATTAATAATAACTTTGTAATAATAATTATCAAATTTCGCTCTTAAGGGATCGTTATTTAACCCTTATCGCTCGTATGTCCCTTCTGAGGGAACATTAAAAAATCGAGCCACGCCTAAAGGTGTTCCTCTGCAAATGAAATGTCATTTTTCTAAAACGTGTAACTATAGGCCCTTTCGGCTACCGGAAAATGTTAACAGAAGGATTTATTTTATTTAATGATTAAGTAAAACAAAACAAATTATTACAATTTTTCGGTATCCAAAAGGTAATAAGTTGGAAACTATACGTGTGACATTTTAAAGGAACGCCAAAAGGAACGCGTGTCTTACTGTTCAAAATAGGAAAATATGCCGAGCGCAAAGGGTTAAAAATAGTTATCAGGGAGCAATTCAAAAATTTTCAAATAACTTAAAATTTTGAATTTAATTCTCTTAAACTTAAATGACAGGTTGTTCAGAAAGTTTTTTTTTTTTTTTCTTTCTGAGGAGGGTGGAGGAAAGACGATTTTCTTATAGTAAATGAATATTTTATTGAATTATATATTATTCATTTTGGTCCAATACTTTTTACCTTCTTTCTGACAAGAGCATGGTTCGGCTTGCCAACTTACCGGATTTTTAAATGCCAGGAAATTTTCATAGAAATATCCGCGGCGTTCCTATATTTTTACGACTGTTATATTATACTCTAATCACAATTTTCAAAAAGAAAATTTTCATGAAGGTTTTTGTGTTTGTAGTATTCATACCTGCCAACATCCTAATTAATATTCCGTAGTATTGTTAGCCCCGCCCTTTTTTTCATACCAATAAATTTTTAGAGTAATAGTCTCCAAATGCAATTACGATTAAATAAGTAGAAAAATACTCTAAAAAGATACTGGTATGAAAATGAGGGCGGGGCTAACAATACTACGGAATATTAATTAGTATGTTGGCAAGTATGGTAGTATTGTAGCATAGAAAACATTAGAAAAAATTTCTTTTTGAAAATTGTGGTGAGAATATAATAAAACGATCGGGAAGATAGAGGAACGCTACGAACCCTGGTTTCTGTAATGGTGTAAACGTTTTTATTAATTTTTACAATTCTTTTTTTCTTGAAACATTTCCGGTGTGAAACAGTAAAATCTTGTCTCATTCTTGTATGATCTTAATTTTATTTTTCTACATTTACAGATAACCCCCTAACTCATTTTTGATTATAAGTCTATGAATACTAAAGATAAAGTATACAAAATGATACTTTTCCGCACTGCCAGACTCTTAGAAATTCGAATATGAAGTCAAAATTGGGTGTTGTTATAGAAAAAATGCACGTTGACGCTCATTTCAATATATAGATAACCCCTAATTTAAAATTCGACAACATTTTCAGAAAGTATATTTAATTTCCTTTTGAATTATGTCTGTTAGAGAACTACAAATCTGATAAAAAAAATTACACTTTAAAAGACGTATAAAAAGACAAATTTAATTAAAATCATTAAAATTACAAAAAAATGTTCATCTTGTCAAAGCTTTTCGCTCTGCTTATCTGGGCATCATCAGGACAAACTCAAGCCATTTTTAGTTACAAGTGCAGTAACAGTTCAATTATATATATCAATAAAAACATATTATAGTTACATTTAATTTAGATGAAACAGCCTGAAAACTTAAATTCTGAATTTTAGCTGAGTTTTACTAGGTCACCATGGAGCCACTTGCAGTGCAAAGGTTGAGGCTTTCCTGGGCTTAAATTTAGTGTAGCTTTACTGTGTTACTATGGAGCAACTTACAGTCTGTAGTAAAGGAACTTGTATTTATTTGGATCTTTACAGGAAATAAGAAGAAACTTTGAAACTACAACGGTTGAGACGTTTTTATGGAGATTTCATTCGGTAGAGTTGGAAAGATAAACTTGTAATAACAGGGCGAATGACAGATGGCAAAAAGTCAGCTTGGAGTTAAAATACTGAAGTTGGTTGATGTTTTGGGTGACCAGGAGACACCGTGAGACCTTGACTGTAGAAGTTTCTTGGACCATTTTCATTAAAAATAGGAGAGGCTGAACCACCAGTAAGAGGAAACCAAGACAAGTTATAAAACTTTTGATGTTAACGTCTGTTGAGACAACCATTCTAATGAAAGGAAAATTAAATTAGATACGCTGTTAAAACTTTCATCAGAAAACTATGTGCAATCTATTTTCTTAAGTCTTACATAAAATTACAGAGAAAAATAAACGGAGATGTTAAAAAAACTTTATACATTCATTTTATTGATCAATATTAATTTAATTAATTATTGGTGAGAATATATTTCGGACTCGGAATGCTTTTTTTTAAGTAGAAACAGTCACTTTTAATTTTAATTCAAAAATTAAACAATAAAATTGCGTAAAAATAGAGAATAAAGATTGATAATCTCGATTATTCACTTTTAACTAAGAATTACTGTAAATTTGCAGAGACTCCTGGATAAATACTTACATTAAATTTACAGAAATTTTTAACAGTGTATGTGAAATGGCATTATATTTTTGGAAAGAAGTTTAATTTTCTTTTCTTTCTAATTTTCTTTTCTCTTCAATAGAATGGTTGTCTCAATAGATGCTAACAGCAAAATTTTATAACCTGTCCTGGTTTCCTCCTACTGCTGGTCCATACTGTTAAAAATTTCAACAGAAAACTCTGTGTAATCGATTATCTTAGGTATTACGTAAAATTACATAGAAAAATAAACGGAGATGTTAAAAAACTTATAATATACATTCCTGTTAATGGATAATATTTATTTAATTAATTATTAGAATATATTTGTGACTTAGAATGCTTTTTCCAAAATAGAAACAGTCATTTTTAATTTTAATCAAAAAATTATATAATAAAATGAGGTAAAAGTACAGAATAAAGATTGAGAAAATCGATTAGTCACTTCTATCTAAGAATTACTGTAAAATTACAGAGACTCTGGATAAATATTTACTTTAAATTTACAGAAATTTTTAACAGTGCAGCCTCCAGAGCCTGATTAAGGGGGAAGCACACATTATCTCCGCTCTCACCGGAATATTTTTACAATTATTTTTTACTTCATGCATAAAAATTCCACGCTTTGACGAGGAAATATTTTTTATAAAAAATGAACGGTGTAAAACAATCCAATTTACTCACCGTTATTAGACACCAGAATTCTTTTAAAATTATTTTTAATGAGAATTTTCTGTTTATTATAGGAGGAAAGTATTTGTTAAAAAATAACGGTGTAAGTATAAATAATGTGTGCTCCCCCTTAATCAGGCTCTGGCAGCCTCTCCTATTTTTAATGAAAATGGTCCAAGAAACTTCTACAATCAAGGCCTCAAAGTGGCTCCAGGTCACCCAAAACATCAATCAACTTCAGTATTTTAACTCCAAGCTGACATTTATCATCTGTCATCTGCCCGGTTATTACAAGTTTACCTCTCCAACTCTACCGAATGAAATCTCCATAAAAGAGTCTCAACCGTTGCAGTTTCAAAGTTTCTCCATATTTCCTGTAAAGATCCAAATAAATACAAATTCCTTTACTACAGACTGTAAGTTGCTCCATAGTAACACAGTAAAGCTCAACTAAATTTAAGCCCAGGAAAGCCTCAACAGTTGCATGGCAAGTGGCTCCATGATGACCCAATGAAACTCAGCTAAAATTCAGAATTTACGTTTTCAGAGTGTTTCATCTAAATTAACTGTAACTGTTATAGGTTTTTATTGATATATATAATTTAAATGTTACTGCACTTGCAACTAAAAATGGCTTGAGTTTGTCCTGGTGATGCCATGATGAGCAGGGCGAAAAGCTTTGACAAGATGAAAATTTTTTTGAAATTTTAATGATTTTAATTAAATTTGTCATTTTATGCGTGTTTTAAAGTGTAATTTTTTTATGAAAATTGTAGTTCTCTACGTGTTTCTGGATATGTCTATACGGGATGTGATTTCATATGTCTATTAGATGTTCCTGCGTTAATTAATAACAAAATTACAGCGGGTGTTGCTTTTTTTTTTCCCAACTGTATATAGGTATAATTTCTTCTCTTTAGTATTATGCAAGCATAACAGTTTTATTTGTTTCAACCATCAGTTTTGAAGTTATTGCAAATGAAAAAGGTATAAGTCAATTTTTCCTCAGTGCGGCTTTTTTTTTTTTTTTTTTTTTTGTCCCTTAGTGTACACATATAATGATACGATTTCTTCAATTTTATATGACTTTGTAAACATGATATAAGTCATACCTTCCAACATTCTAATTAGCATTCCGTAGAATTGTTAGTACCGCCCCTTTTTCAAAATCACTTTATTTTTAGAGTAATTTTCTCCAAATTTAATTACGATTCAATAAGATTAAAAAGACTCTAAAAAAAGACTGGCATGGGAAAAAATGCGGGGACTACAGGACTACGGAATATTAATTAGAATATTAGCTGGTATGTGTAAGTGTATTTATTAATATTTGTATTCATCACCCTGCCCTCTTTGTTTCTGAAATCTGTATTGTCATAAAAAGCAGTCAAATGACTTGGGCAGTCTAATGTTTAAAATGTTGATAAGTGTAAGAACAGCATACGTTTATAATTAATTTGAACAACTTAAGAAATAAGATTACCTTACTTTATAACATTATTATCATAACTGAAGGAAAGTGACATTTAAAATTAAAAATTTCTTCAGGAGTTTTGTAACTTTTTTTCAGATAAAAGAGCATACTTTTTTTTTTTTTTTTAACATAACGATTTTCTAAATTCATTTCTTTGTTATCCTTCCACTGACAGTTCACTTTATTTCCTGCTGACTACTTGTGCCTTGAAAAGTATAATGATGTTCAAGATATGATATGGAATGCACGTCAATCTTAAAGGAAGGAAAAAAGTCACTTTTTCTTTTCCCGTGGGAGGAATAAGGATGAGATAAAAGTACAAAGAAGAGTACAGAATTTAAAGTCGCTCTTGCTATCTGTTATTACTTTAAACTGGATATTAAGATAGAGAAATGTATTAAAATTTTGAAATCATCTTCAAATACATTCTGAAATCACGTGGTATAAAGAGATAAAATTAAAACATCCTCTGTTATCAGTTATGAAGTTACTAAAATGCATTTCATAAAATATTTAAGAATATATTATGTAAATTTATATAGTGATCGTGCTTGTCATAGTTTTTAAGTTATAAATGGACACGAATAAAATTTTAAGGAATAATTAAACTTAAATGTTTAATGAAATGTGTTTCTTGTTGCAAGCGTCTATTATTTTTACTTTATTTTCAGTGATGAAACAATAGCAGGGGTCGTACTCTCTAACTATTTTTCAGGACAATATCAGGGGTGAGAAATTTCCACCCTTATTTGTGACCACTTTTTTTATACAACAATCTCTATTGTACTGAATCTTGATACATTTCTATAAAAATACTATTTTTATTTATTTATTTATTTAATGAAATTTGTGGGTGAAAAAGGCAAAAATTTCTAATATCTGAAAGTGTCCTGAAAAACGGGCAAAGAATACGACCCCTGCAATAGGCATTACGTTCTCAAACTGGCAAGAACCAAGAAGCATAGTTGCCAACTTAGCACTTTTTGGCTACCGGAAAAAATTAATAGAAATATTTATTTTATTTAATCAGTGAACTGTAACAGTTTTCGCTGATTAAGTAAAATAAAAGTTTTATTAAAATTTTCCAGCGAAAAGGGTTTAAGTTGGCAACTATATCAAGAAAGCTTTGTTACTATAAACAAAACTTAATTACAATTTATATTTTTAAGTTACAACTCTGAATCAAAACAAACATTTTTTTTATTATAAACTACAGACCATACTTGCCAAATTTTCCCGATTTTCGAGAAGATTTTACAGCAGAAGTTTATGATAGTGAACTTCGAGAGTTTAAATTTCCAAAAATTAATATATGAAGTTTCTTTAAAAATAGAGTGGTGATTATTCATATTTTAAAATTGCAAAAGTTCACAACTATGTATAGACAGAGAGCTTACAGAAATATTATAACAGAACACGATATTATTTTACACATGAAATTAAATTAAGCTGTCACTCATTTTCATTATTCTAACGTGCAGAATTAGTTTTTAAAAAGTTTCATTAGCGATAAACCTTTAAACTATATAAAAGTTCTAGCATAAATATCAGCGTGATGGGAAGACTTAAAAGTGTTTAAATTTGATAAACTGAAAATGAAATTTTGCTTAAGAAAAGTCAGCAGTCATTTATATACACCTTGTACGTCGTGAACTACCCGAAAATTTTGTAAAACTGGAAATGAGCGGAAAAGATTAACTATTTGAAGAACAGTGCGATACATTATTCCCACCTAATTTTAATTTTCAACTGCAAAAACTCATCCCGTAAATTTTAACGAAACTTGACATTTAAAACTTAGAGGAAAAAAATAATTTATTTCTTATCTTCCAACTTTGTCCGTGAATTCTGGTGGAATTCCACATTAAGTGAGCATCATTACTTTGGCCTTCACAGGGTTAAAATAACCAAAGAATTTATTGTTCAGATTAGGTATATATTGTATCACTTTAACGAGGTTCAATAGAACAATGATGCATAAAAAATTATATATAATTACTCTATTACTAATCTCATCCGACTTTTTTTTTTAATAATCAAAGAAGAATTGGGCATCATATTCTCATTAATTATCGGTCTTGACCAATGTTTAACTGTTTATAGGATTCGTTTTAATTCCTTCCGTTAAAAGAGAAAATTAAATCACTTTGTTTGTACAAATTTTAAATAAAATTCCTATAATTTATATATATATACATATATATATTCAACGATATATACGATAATACCCTATGTTTTCAAAAAGAAATATTTTCTGCTTTTCTTTTATAACATTATCTTTAGCAAATTACTTTACTAATTCTTTCATTCAATCAAAATGAAACGTGTTGTATTCAGTTTTAAGAACATTTGTAAAACTTCTTTTTTTATCCTTCTGAGTTACTTTCATCTAAATGAACGTCTGAAGTTTATTAAAACAGAGTTTTCGCAAATATTTTAATACTGTATAATACAATCATGTCCATAAATTAAGGATAATTCAGAATCACACAGAAATTGAACTTTAATGCAAAAATTTCACCAGTAGAATTACCACACACATCTTTAAGAATAATATACATATTGTAGGAAGCCGTCAGATGACGCCGATATGACGTCACAATGACGTCACAATGAAGTATAAGAAAGGGGTAGATAAGGAATAGGATCTTAGAGGGAAAATTGTTTGCAAATGTTTTGTAAGTTGTTGAGTGCCCCAACCGAATAGTTATGACACAGAAGACGCATGTGGATGATTTTTTACTTGGTAGAATTATCGACCGACTGGAATGTGGGCGTACTCAGATAGAAGTATCGGAGGAACTTTGAATTGCCCAAAATGTCATCTCTAGGCTTTGGAAACGATTCCAAAATGATGGAAATGCTAGTCGACATTGCAGTACTGGTCAGCCCCGAATTACAACGCAGAATGATGACTGGTATTTGGCAGTAACTGCCAAAAGAAGCAGACGAAGCGCAGCATCAGACCTGTCTCGTCAGCTATCTGCAGCTATGGGTACCACAGTTTCAAGGTAAACCATGTACAAACGTTTGGGAGATATTAGTCTATATGCTCACAGGTCTGTCAGATGTGTTCTGCTCACGACAATACACTGTCGCCAGCTGTTAGCTTGGAGTAGAGAACACGCAATATAGACAGCGGCACAGTGGGCTTGTGTGATGTTTTCCAACAAGTCCAGGTTTAGTTTGCAGTCTGATTCACGTCGTACTTTCATATAGAGAACTCCAGGTACCCGTTACCACCATGACAACATCATTGAATGACACTTTTACGGTGGTTCAGGAGTGTTCATTTGGGGTGGAATCATACTGGTCTCCAGAACAGATCTTCATGTTCAAATCAGAACCATGACAGGCCAAATTTATCGGGATATCATTCTGGAACAACATGTACGTTTGTTTAGGTGTGCCATGGGCCCAGAATTTGTGTTTATGGATAACAATGACCGTCCTCACCGTGGAAACATTGTAAACGAATGCCAACAATCAGAGCCTGATTAAGGGGGAAGCACACATTACTTATACTTACACCGTTATTTTTTAACAAATACTTTCCTCCTATAATAAACAGAAAATTCTCATTAGAAATTATTTTTAAATAATTCTGGTGTCTAATAACGGTGAGTAAATTGGATTGTTTTACACCGTTCATTTTTTATAAAAAATATTTCCTCGTCAAAGCGTGGAATTTCTATGACATGAAGTAAAGAAAAAATTGTAAAAATATTTCGGTGAGAGCGGAGATAATGTGTGCTTCCCCCTTAATCAGGCTCTGCCAACAATCTGACAAGGAACATCCCCCAAGTGTCCGGCTCGGATTTCAATGAAATTTAGGCGTTTCTGTCATAGAGGTGTTTCTTTCATATTTGATATGCTATCAAATTTTACTCAAAAATATTCGAAAAGTTGTATTTATACAGCAAGTGAATACTCAAATGAATGATTCAGTTGAAATAATTTTCAGTACTATAAATTTTCATTTGTAACTTAAATCTGAAAGCGCAAAATCATTTTGCTAAATCATTTTTAAGTCCCGCCCAAAGGCGGTACTTACTGTTGATATGTGGCTTTTAACATTTGAAAAATTCAATAAATATAGAAAACATGGACGATAGCAAAAATTTCTATGATCAAAAATATTTGGTACATGCCCTCTATCAGAAATTAAAATTTCATTAAAATCGCAGCCGGACACTTGGGTGATGTGGATATCACTCGTATGGAATGGCCAGCATTCTCACCTGACTTGAATCCGATAGAGCATTTGTAGGACGTGCTTGGCCGACGAGTAGCAGCCCGTCAACCACCTCCTACATGTGTACCGAAACTTTGGAGAACATTGCTTGCTGAGTGGAGTAATCTTCCCCAAGATCAGCTTGATAATTTAATATCAGCATGCCAAGGCGTTGTACGGACTGCATTTCATCATCTTGGAGACATGTAATGTATTAACCATCATAACAACCATGTAATGTTAAGTTTTTGGGAGGAAGATTTTTTTTTCTTTAATTGCTCCAGGGAGCAAAAATCGTAGTTTTTATGAATGGTATTCTACATAAACCACCATATTTGTTCTTGATCTTTTGTTTAATAAACGGATTTTATGAATAATTCATGTTTGTTTTGCTTCTGAACCTTTATTTGCTGCAGATAGCATTATCCTTAATTTATGGACATGAATGTATATATATATAGAGATACATATATATAGATAGATAGATAGATAGATAGATACAGGGTGTTTCAACGATGATGGGACAAACTTTGAGGGGAGGTAGGACACATCATTAGGACTCAGAATTGCATAGGAACCCATGCCCACAAACGTCATTTTAACCTTTTACGGACCATGTGTTTTCTATGTTTTTTACCAGTAAGCTCCGCTTACTGCCTTTCCTCTTGAATGGTGTGTTATTCAACAGAGAGATTCTATTTATAATTGTTTGTCATACAAAAGGCCATACATAATAAAAATTTTGTTTCCGAGTAATGCACATTGCTTGAATAAATATTAATATTGTGAACATATTTTAGATATACTGTAACACACAAAATTTAAAAGTTACAACGTAGGTGGAGTTTCAAATACAAATATTTCTTCGGTCATGGAACAAACATTAAGGAGTTGAACATTTTACTAAAGCATACATCTTTTGTATAAGCATAACACAAAAAGTCAAATATGAAATAAAAAACGTTGTGCAAAAAACGAAAGTAAAACGTTTAACCCTTTGCGGCGCAACACAATTCGAATCATTCAAATTTTACTGCCACCGGAATTCATAAAGTAAATTAAACTAAAAGAAATTTGAAGGTTAAAAAACCCCGGCTTTTTTTTTTTTTTTTTTTTTTTTTTGCTATGTTATAAACGTAAATTTTTGCTAAAATATTTCCGGGATGAATTTTTACAGCTAGATTTTAAATTTTGCGTCCTCGCAGCGAAGACAGCGTGCGTTAAGGGGATAAAAACAAAGTGCTTCTTTATATCAATATTTACTATAAGTGTTCAAAATTGCGACCACCAGCCATAATACATGATTGATAGCGTCGAATTGCGGATTGGCGAACAGTTCAAAAAATGCCAGGTGTTTCGCGCACTTGTTCATCCGCAATGGACTGTCGAGCAACGAGGTACTCTGGTGAATCAACAGGAGTCTCGTAAATGATGGCTTTCAGATGCCCCATAATAAGAAATCGATGCTCGATAAATCTGGGGATCGGGGTGGCCACCGGACTGGCCCGCTCCGTCCAATCCATTACCCTGCAAAACTGGCATCCAGGTAATTACGCACTTCCATATCGAAATGTGCTGACGCACCATTATACTGAAACCACATTTGGTTGCGCACGACAACTGGAACATCTTTCAGCAATTCTGGCAAAATAGCATAACGTGAGCCATTGACATGCTTGCCAACCATCTCATTAATAACCGTACAATTGTTTACGGCCCCTCAAAAAACACCCCTTTTCTCACACCTCAACATTTTTAGAATTATTCTCTCTAAATGTTGATACGATTAAATAAGACTAAAATCACTCTAAAAAATTATTGGTGTGAAAAAAAAATACGGGTACTAAAAATTGTACAGTTCATAATGAGATGGTTGGCAAGCATGCATTGAGCGGTTTGTAAAAGATATCTTGTTGGTAAAAGATATGAACCTATGAAGTAATTGTGCACAATACCTGCCCAAACAGAGAAACGTTTTTGGAATGAATGTGGGCGTATAGCGTGTACATTTTCTGTTGCCCGCAGTTGAGTATTGTGCACTTTCACAACACTTTTCTGTGTAAAAATTGCCTCCTCTGAGAACAGAACAAAAGTTGGAAAAATCCTACTGCAACGCACGCAGTTGCAAGAACCATTGGTAGAATTCTACGCGCAGAGGGCATAGCTGCCAATATTTTAATTTATTCCGAAGTACTTTTAGCCCCACCTTTATTTCACACCACTTTATTTACAGAAAAATTTTCTTCAATATACCACTTCGATAAAATAAGAATTACTTTAAAAAAATAAGTGGTACGAAATAAAGGCGGGGTTAAAATTACTCCGGAGTAAATTAAAATATTGACAGCTATGAGAGGGTAGTCGCTTACTTGCAATGCTTGGACTTTCTGAATATGGAATGGGTGTAGATGTTCTTCATATAAGACTCTCCAAACAGTGAAGGGACTCGCATGTACACGACGTGAAATATATCTTGTACTTGTGTCGGGTGTTTCATTCACAATGTTTAGAATGGTTTCTTCCATGTCTGGATGTCGAGCATTTCTTGTTCCAGTCTTTGCGCCAGAATTAGCGAGAAATGTACCTTTTTCACAAAGGTTCCGATGCAACCGTTCAAACATTTTGTGATTCAGCATTTGCCTGTTTGGAAATCGTTCCTGATATCGTCCTAAATAGACGGTTCATGTTATTTTCAGGTCCGTATAATTTAAACAGCAATTCATGCTTTTCAGGTTTTTCTAAAATCTTACATTTCATTACATATTATAGCAAATACCTGTGATTAAGTAGAATAGTGATTACTGTTTGAAAATATTACTGGAATGGGAAATTTCCGCGTGTGTGACTAACACTGTATGCAGGTCTGTTTGTGACCTCAGAAATTGCTACCAGAATTTTTTAACAGTGATGTTATTGGTAGTTTTCTGGTAATAAAGATTGGATATTTTTGCTGGGTAATTCCATATTTTTGGAATAGAGATTGATTTAAGAAAGGAAATTCATTAGGCTTACTAGATAAAATTAATCTGAATTTTAATCCTTTATTTAGTCACAAGATGTATACTTGACCCCCAATTTTTAATTTTAAATATGAAATTTGTGGTAATTCATTTGTCCACGCCTATTCTTTTTAGTTGAAGCGCCCAATTTAGTGGTAAATTTCATTACTGCGGCATTAGAAAGAAATGATCAGAAAAATGGAATGAACGCAGGTACAGAGTGTGACATTTTGTCATTTTATTTTCTTCTTTCATGTATTTCAGTAGAATAAAAAAAAAAAATAGTAGTAAAGGGGATTACCCCGTCATCCCCTTAAAAAATTGATGATTTTAGTAGTAAGTACACTTACTACGCCCATGGCTGTTAAATGATTAAGAAATTTTAGAGAGCGGCACACGAGTTATTAAATAAAAGCAAAAAAACTCTAAAATTTATTATATATATACGTATATATTAGTAGTGGTAAGTGGTCATTATTCTTTTTTTTTTTTTTTTTTTTTTTTTTTTTTTTTAACGAAGGAAAATGAAATGAGAGAGAAAACTGTTGGTTGTAAAATTTTCTAATGAAATAAAAAAAAAATAAAAAAAATCGGCAGCATTTTTTTTTTTTGTTTTGTTTTTTTTGTTTTTTTTTTTGTAAGTTTGTTACAGGTTCTTTTTTTTTTCTTTCTTTCTTTCTTTATGTCTTCGGTCGATTAAACATAAAATTCACCAAACTGTATGAGATATATGTACTGATGTACATATTCTTTACTCTCCTGAAAATACAAGAGTATCTATTAAATTTAGATATATCTGAAAACGACTAAACTCATATCAGTTTAAATATTTATGTCCATAAATAACTTTGCCCTTAAAATATATAATTCATTGAATTTATAATATCTGATGGTCAACGCATAACATTTTGCATTTCCAGAACAGTCTTTAAAGTTCTTAATAAATGACTGAAAAATCCCTAACAGATCAAAGTTTTTTGATTACTCCACCGTACATCTGGCATCAAAACAGTCATTTTTATTCATATTTTTATAGAACCTCTAACTGAAAAGAGTTACCAAGATTAGAACACACGTTTTTCAAACAGACTACTTAAACCCAGAGACTCCAACATCCTAATTAATATTCCATAGTGTTGTTAGTCACGCCCTTTTTTACACACCAGTAAATTTTTAGAGTAATAGTATCCAAATTCAGTTACGATTAAATAAGAAGAAAAATACTCTAAAATGATACTGGTGTGAAAAAAAGGCGGGGCTAACAATATTACGGAATATTAATTAGTATGTTGGAGTCTCTGCTTAAACCATAAAACTAAATTTTATATAATATATTATCAAATGAATTCCAGTGGTGTGAACTGTTTATTGTTAAACAAGAAAGAAAAATCATGCAGTACGCACTGATTAGTAACACTTTCCAACTGTACGCGTTGTATCAAATAACTTTTAATATTCTTTGCCTACGTTATCACACAACAGACAGAAGGACTGAAAAACATACAAATAGACTAATTGATTTTAAAATTACTCTTAGGCATTTTGGAAAGTGTTAAAAAAGCTTAACGCAAAAGAAATTGCAGTCGTTAGATTATAATTACAATTTTTAATCTCTCTGAATATTTTACTGTAGCCCTATAAATCTGAAAGTTAATCATATCATATTCTATACAAAACAATATTTTAGAATATTAATAATACATGTCAATGTTTTTATGATTTTTATAGTAGAAAGTTTTTTAAATATAACTTTTAAAAAATTCTGTCCTAAAACGCAATACATTGGCTTTTCTTTTTTATTGTTGTTGTTGTTGTCCCTGTAAACAAACTAGTTGTATATGACCTATTAATGACATTTTAAATAGGGAACATTCCATAGGGAACTTGAGTGTATCAATAAATTGACAATAAGACTTCTTCACACACCATAAATTTAAAGCCAGCACAACCGGTTTTGAAAGGACGTAGCCTTCCTTCATCAGGTGCAAAAAACACGTGCTACTGCCTTGGAGGCAAAAGCAAGACAAAAGTGTATCATTTTTTAAAAATTCTCAAAATATTCACGGATGATAGGAGCCGGAGACAAACAGATAGAAAGGTAGAAAATCGGACAGACATATGCACAAATTGAAATCATATTCCCACTAAAATTATAAAAAAGTGTTAAAACGCTCATGTAAACAAAAGTGCAATTCCAGCAAATTTTTATTAATAGCACTTAATGTAACTGATTATTTTGTGTGGCCCTGTAAATCTAATGCTAACCATACTATATTACATAGAAGGCACTTTTTTGTGCATACGAATAATATATTTCAAATGCATTAGGCTTTGTGGAAAATAAAAGGATTATAATTTGATTTATAAAAATAACTCTAATACAACACAATCCTTTGGAATACTTTCAAGTGTCCCTGTACACAAACCAGTTAGAAATGTTCTCTATTTTATATAGGAAACATCCGATAGGGAATTGAATAACATTTTAAAATTTCATTAAAGTTTCTATACAATAAAGGTATTAAAATATGGTTTATAGAAAATCCTCTCATACAACACAATGCTTTCGAATACTTTTGGGTGTCCCTGTACACAAACCAGAAGAGGTATTCACTCCATTTTCGATAGGGAACATCGATGGGGAACTTGAATAAGATATATCGGTTTAATTAAAGAAATTCCATAAATATTTACGGGATTAGAGCGCAGAAAAACACACAGAGAGACAGACGGTCAAAAGAACAGTCAGACGGATACACAAATTGAAATTATGTTCACGCAAAAAAAAATGACAGAAAGTGTCAAAAAAGCTTAATGTAAACGAAAATAGAATTCTAGCATTTTTTTATTAATAGCTCTTAATATAACTGAATATTTTTCTGTCACCCTGTAAATCTAATTATAACAATGCTATATTCTACCCAAAGCAATCTTTTGTGCATATAAATAACATATTTCAATTTCCTAAAACTTCGTGGAAAGTAAAGTTATTAAAATTTTAATTATAGATATATCTCTCATAGAACGCAATGCTTTAGAATACTTATAAGTGTCCCTGTATATAAAACAGTGATGGTATTTAATCCATTTCATACAGGAAACATCCAATAGTGAACTTGAATAACATATTTCAATTTCATGAAGATATTGTACAGTAAAGGTATGAAAATATGGTTTATAGTAATACCTCTCATAGAACACAATGCTTTGAAATACTTTCGGGTGTCCCTGTACACAAACCAGTAGAGGTATAAACTTCATTTTCAATAGGGACTATACGATAGTGAACTTGAATAGCATATATCAGTTTCAAAAAATTTCATAAATATTTACGGGAGTTAGAGCGTGGGCAGACAGGCAGACGGACAGATACACAAATTGATATCATATTCACACTTAAAAAAATGTTAGAAAGTGTTAAAAAGGCTTAATATAAACGAAAGTAGAATTCTAGCAATTTTTTAATAATAGCTCTTAATATAACAGTATATCTTTGTGTCACCCTGTAAATCTAATGCTAATAATGCTATATTCTATGCAAAGCATTCTTTTGTGCATATAAAAAATATATTTCAGTTTTCTAAATCTTCATGGGAAGTAAAGTTATTAAAATTTTAATTATAGATATATCTCTCATAGAACGCAATGCTTTAGAATACTTATAAGTGTCCGTGTATATAAAACAGTGATGGTATTTAATCCATTTCATACAGGAAACATCCAATAATGAATTTGAATAACATATTTCAATTTCATTAAGATATGTGTACAGAAATGTATGAAAATATGATTTATAGAAACACCTCTCATAGAACGCAATGCTTTGAAATACTTTCGGGTGTTCCTGTATACAAACCAGTGAAGGCATAAACTCCATTTTCAATAGGGAACATCTGATAGTGAACTTGAATAACATATATCAGTTTCAAGAAATTCCACAAATATTTACGGGAGTTAGAGAGCGGAAAAACAGACGGACAGACAAACCAAAGTCGTTAACACTTTTCAACCTTAGTCGGAAGTGTTAAAAATGTTAGAAAGTGTTAAAAACACTTAATGTAAACGAAAGTACAATTTTAGCAAATATTTATTAATAGATATTTATATAACTGAATATTTTAGTGTCACCCTGTAAATCTAATGCTAATCATGCTACATTATATGCAAAGTATTTTCTTTTGTGCTTATAAATAACATATTTCAATTTCATAAATCTTCGTGCAAAGCAAATTTGTTAAAATTTAGTTTATAGAAATATCTCTCATAAAATGCAATGTTTCGAACAGATTTGTGTGCCCCTGTCCACAAATCAGTGGTGGTATTTACTCCATTTTATACCGGAAACATCCGATAATGAACTTGAATAACATATTTGAATTTCATTAAGATTTGTGTACAGTAAGGGTATCAAAATATAGTTTATAGCAATGCCTCTCATAGAACACAATGCTTTGAAATATTTTCGGGGGTCCCTGTACACAAACCAGTAGAGGTATAAACTCCATTTTCAACAGGGAATATCCGATAGTGAACTTGTATAACGTATTTCAATTTCATTAAGATTTTTGTACAGTAAGGGTATGAAAATATGGTTTATAGAAATGCCTCTCATAGAACACAATGCTTTAAAATACTGTGTGTCCCTGTACACAAATCAGCGGTGGTATTTACTCCATTTTTAACTGGAAACATCCGATAGTGAACTTGAATAACATATTTCAATTTCATTAAAATTTGTGTGCAGTAAGGGTATGAAAATATGGTTTATAGAAATGCGTCTCATAGAACAGAATGCTTTGAAATATTTTCCGGGGTCCCTGTACGCAAACCAGTAGAGGTATAAACTCCATTTTCAATAGGGAACATCCGATAGTAACCTTGAATAACATATATCAGTTTCAAGAAATTCCATAAAGGTTTACGGGGGTTAGAGCGCGGATAGACAGACAGACAGACAGACGGACAGACCGACAGACAGACAGACAAACCGAAGTCATTAACACTTTTCAACCTTGTTGGAAAGTGTTAAAAGGGGATTTAGCACCATTCAAACTGATTATTTCATATAAAAGCTTATATTTCCCTTTAATATATATAAAATAAACTACATTATGTTTGTTCGATAAAATATATATTCAGGCAAACATTCTTATATTTTTTATATTTTTTTTACAGATTTTAAATTTTTAAATTGCGTTATCTCAGTTTGCATTTTTTTATGAATTCGAGATCATCAAAATACTAAATCTTCTATAAATATTTAAGGAAAGGCTTAATTATTATTATACATTTTTTTAAATGTTAGCTGGAGCCTAATGAAAAGAAATGTGGATGTATTTTACAGTATATTTAAAAAAATAAATAAATAAATGATATATATATATATTTCAAATTTTTACATTGAGATCTACTTTTTAATTTTTCCCGAAACACTAATTAGTAAATTTCAGAATTCATCCCTAATTGTTTTAAGTAAATTCTGTTAAACAGCTAAAAAAATATTAAATCCTTTTTTATACATCTGAAGAAGTTTTAATATTTTGAAAATCATGAAAAAATGAAAATTGAGAAAACGCAATTTGAAGATCTTTAAATCTGTAAAAAATATTAAAAACCATAAGAATTGTTTCCTGGATATGTATTTTATTGAACAAACTTAATATAGTTAAATTTATAAATATTAAAAGGAAATAGTAATTTTTTTTTTTTTTTTTTAACTTTCAGTGGTGCCAGGTCCCTTTAATACAAACATTATTTTTCTGAGTAAAATTTTATCAACGGCTTTTAAACTTAAGAAATTTTTAAACTGTAAAACTGAGATGGCCAACAAATTAGCAAAATCTCATTTCAAAACTATTATTGTGAGAAACATAAATTGTAGAACTAAGAACAAAGAAATGATTCACAGTTTCTAAATCGTTCCATATTGATTAGTACTTAACACTTTCGCATAGATGCCAACATTTTAATTTATTCCGGAGTATTTTTAGCCCCACCTTTATTTTGCACCACTTTATTTATAGAGAAATGTTCTTCAATATATAACTTCGATAAACTAAGAAAAAATTACTTAAAAAAAAATAAGTGGTGTGGAATAAAAGCGGTGGATAAAAATACTCGGGAATAAATTAAAATATTGGCATCTATTCTTTTGCGACTGCTGACGTAGATTCACGTCATTTGAAAATATGAAACTCCACCAGTGGGCGTTTCTTCTGCAATCTGTATGTTATTTGTTTCTTAAAAATATACACAATATTTATATTAGTACAATCAAAACACTATGGATACAAATACTTTGATTAGAGAGAGTATGGTTATAATGCTTATCCATTTTTAATAAAATATAAATACAGAAAATTTTGTTCTGAAAATTTGTAACATGAAAATAAAGCCCACAGGCGGACCTTGCTGTCAAAAAGACAAAAACATGCTGTCGCGAAAGAGTTAAAAGAATTTCAAAACATGGTTCCAATAATTTTATTAAAAAATATGATAAAACATTCAAAAATTTCCACTAAATGGACAATTACTGTTCGGTTTATTCTACTTGTGCAGTGCAGTAGCTTATTATTGACAGTCTGGGAATCAATCTTAAATTTTATATTTTAAATGCACTTTAAAAATTCTCTAATAATTTAATATTTAGGAGTTTTTAATTTTTGTTTGACAATGAATAACCTATTGTCAAATAATTTAATTTAAATTAAATTATGGAAAAGTATAATATTTACACTAATAATATATATTTTATGCTACTTAAACTTTTTTGCATCTGAGAAATAAATAATATTATGAGATATTTTAGATCAAGAACATACACACAATCAAAACAAAAAGTTAATACTTATAGGATTGCGAAATTGCAAAAATCTTAAAATTAAAAATAAAGAACACATATACACACACATACAAATATATGTGTGTGTATATATTTATGCGCACAAAAGCTCTATTATTTTTAAATAAATAGATTGAATTCAAGTATGGAATATACTTTATTTAAAATATATGCGCTACATCTAATTTTAAAAATCAGTAGGTGAAGCCAGATCTGCCACTAGGAATTAAAGAACTTATCTCGTATATTAACTTATTTTCATGACTGAGATTGATTAAAGAAAGGAAATTCATTAGACTTACTAGATAAAATTAATCTGAATTTTAATCCTTTATTTGGCCATAAGAAGTATACTTGCCACCGAATTTATTTTTAAGTAAATAGATAGATTGAATTTAAGTACGGGAAGTACATTATTTATAACATATACACTACATCTAATTATAAAAATGAGTAGGTGGAGCCAGATCTGCCACTGAACATTAATGAACTTATCTCGTACATTAACATATTTTCGGAACTGAGATTCATTAAAGAAACGAAATTCATTAGGCTTACTAGATAAACTTAAACTGAATTTTAATGCTCTATTTGGCTATAGGAAGTGTACTTGCCACACAGTTCTTTAATTTTAATTAAGAAAATCAATTAAGAAAAAAAAAACTTTAGGAGCATTTTATTTTATTTTATTTTTTTCTGTAAGATTGTTACAGGTATTTTTATTTGTTTTTTTTTATCTTCGGCCGATTAAACATAAAATTCACCGAACTGTATGAGATATAACATAATCTTTACTCTTCTGAAAATACAAGACATTAAATTTATATATATATGAAAACGTCTGAACTCAAATGAGTTCAATAAATAATTTTGCCCTTACAATACATAATTTATTGAGGTTATAATGTCTGGGATTCAACGCATAAACATTTTGCATTTCCAAAGCTGTCTTCTAAAGTTTCTGTTAACACTTTCGCAAACGCATGTTTTTCTTCTTTCGACAGTTAGCTCCGCCTGTGGGCGTTATTCTTGTATATTATATTTTTTTTTTTAATCAATGTTTTTGTATTCACATTTATAATATAAATTGATATACATTATAGCATATCTGCAATATTTTAATTTATTCCGGAGTACTTTTAGCCCCGCTTTTATTTCGCACCACTTTATATATAGAAAAATTTTCTCTAATATATAACTTTGATCAAATAAGAAACAATTGCTTTAAAGAAAAAAGTAGTACGAAATAAAGGCGGGGCCAAAAGTACTCCGGAATAAATTAAAATATTGGCAACTATGATTATAGTCATACTCTTTGTAATCAATGTATTTGTATCCATAATATATTAATTGTGAATATTAGGTGTATTTTTAAGCAATAATGTAAAATATTTAATGTAAAGAAACGCCCACTGGCCGAGTTACAGATTTTGAAATGACGTGAATTCACGTCACTGGTCGCGAAAGTGTTAAATGACTGAAAAATCCCTGACACTTTCGTGATCGCTGACGTAGATTCACGTCATTTGAAAATCTGAAAATTTGTATATTATATATTTCTTAGTAATATACCCTATACACATATTTGTACAATCAAATATACTACGGATACGAATACTTTGATTAGAAAGAATATAATTATAAAGTTTGTCCATTTGTAACATAAATGTGAATACAATGTTGTTTTGAAATATTGTAACTAGGGGGAATAACGTCCACAGGAAAACCATATCGTCAAAAAGACAAAACATGCGGTATAAAATGTGTTAACAGATCAGAGTTAATTGATTACTCCGACATACATCTGGCAACTCGGCTCCAGATATATAACTCTTTTATCAATTTTATTACAGTACCTCTTCCTGAGAAGAGTTACCTGGATTGAAAAACACTGGAATGTAGTGGTACTAGAAGGTGAAACTCAATTTTATATATAAAACATTATCTCATAGATTCCAGTGGTGTAAATAGTTTTATTGTTACAAGGGGGATTTAGCACCATTAAAACTGAATATTTCGTATCAAAGCTTGTATTTCCCTTTAATATATATAAATTGAATTAAATTAGGTATTTTCAATAAAATATATATTCAGGCCACAATTCTTATTTTATATATATATATATTTTTTTACCGATTTTTAATTTTAAAATTGCATTTTCTCAGTTTGCATTTTTTCATGAATTCGTGACCTTGAAAATGCTAAATCTTCTGTAGGTATTTAAGGAAGGACTTAATTATTATTTTACATTTATTTTTAATGTTAGCTAGAGCCGGATGAAAAGAATTATAGATGTATTTTACAATACATTAAAAAAAAAAAAATCTTTTATTTATTTTTTTTTCCCCCATAAAAATGCACTTTTTTATTTTTTCCCGAAAACTGCGTCTAAGACGAAACAAACTACAATAAAAATCATTACCAAATTAATGAAATAGCAGCATTAAACTAGATGAACTTTTTTCTTTTTCTCTTTTTGTCGGGGGGCCAGCCCCCCCTGAACACCCCTTTAGATCGATGGAAAAACTAGCAAAAACAGACATAAACATGGCGTCAAATAAGAAACAAACTACAATAAAAGTTATTACCAAAATAATGAAATAGCAACATTATACTAGGTAATTTTTCTTTCTTTCTCTCTTTTTGTCAGGGGTGAGCCCCCTGAACTCACTGTTAGGTCGATGGATAAACATATTGGATAAAAACCGATGGATAAAAAATATTAAAAACAACAAGAATTGTTTCCTGGATATATATTTCATTGAACAAGCCTAATATATTTAAATTTATAAATATTAAAAGGGAACAGTAATTTTCTTTAGAAATTCTCAGGGTTGCAAGTCCCTTTAATACAAAAATTCTTTTTCTCAATAAATTTAAAAATTTTAGTATTTTTCTTGGCTTCTTTCAGCATTAAAAATTATCTGGATATGAAATTGTCCAAAAATTTTCTAGATAAAGTGAATTACATAGCAAGGAATGCTTTATAGATGGGAAAATGAAAACATTGTTGAATTTGTTCTAATTTCAATAAATATGGCAGTAAACTACTTCCAGTTTGGGACGAAGTTGACTTAGTACGTATGGGGAAAATCACTGATTTTATCACACTAAATGTCACCTCAGACATACGTATACCTGCCAACATTCTAATTATCAATCGGAAGATTTTCATTACACGTCCCCTTTTCCATGCCATTTTATTTTTAGAGTAATTATCACCATATTCTTCGACCACATTTGATGAAACCATGGAAGCATCTGCGCAAGCACTAACTCAACGAGTCCAATGCTGAAATAGGGGTGACAGTCAACTGACTCGAAGAAAATGAGCAATAACTGAGCACGTAGTTGGTGGATGTTCTCCAAATTTCAAGCTGGCATCCCTCCAACATTTTGGACGCGTCCTCACTACTAGTTTTAGGATATGTGGCTGCACTGTAGGTACTTACGATTAAGTAAATACAAAATTACCAAGGATCATATTCTCCGCCCTTTCTTCAGGAAACCCTAAAAGATGAGAAATTTTCGCCAGCACTAATTTCATGCATTAATCTTTGTGGTATATTCATTGTGATGTGTCGTGATTAAATAGGTTTGAGATTATTGTATACAAATAGTGGTAGCAATAAAGACGGAAATATTTCATGCCTGAGATTATCTTGAAAAAAGGGTGGAGAGTACGACCCCAAAATATTACTCTAAAAAAAGACTGTTCTGGAAAAAAAGGCGAGTACTAAAAATCTTTCGATTATTAATTAATGAGATAGTTGGTAGGTATGCATAGGTGATTGACAATAAACTTTCTGATGAAGCCACATCAGTCACGATGACTGACACCTAAATTTCCGTTCGGACAACAAATTTTGACAATGACTGACAGTGCCCAATAGGATAAGTAATTACTTTTTTATCACCCATTAAAGCAGAGTTTTTGCATAGATGCCAATATTTTAATTTATTCCGGAGTATTCTTTCCCCCGCCTTTATTTCTTACCACTTATTTTATAAAAGTAATTTTTTCTTATTTTATCGAAGTTATATATTGAAGGAAGTTTTTTTTTTTTTTTTTTTTTTAAATAAAGTGGTGCGAAATAAAGGCGGGGCTAAAAATACTTCGGAATAAATAAAAATGTTGGCAACTATGTTTTAATGCATGACAACGACGAGGAAATCCATATAAATTCAAGTGACACTCGACTTATTAAGCAACAAAAATAAAGAAACGAGAACACCATCCATCATATATAATAATAATAAAATAATAATACCCTGCCTAAGATACAGGGTTCGGACTGTCCTTATTTTTCGCTACCAGTACAATTTTTTAGTAATTTTTGTCATTAAGCTTATTACTTTAAATGGTATTTCATTAAAAAAAAAATTTGTTTGGAAAGAGCCGTTACAAAAAGGCGTGTCCGTACGAATCCTGATATATCATAGTTCGTACAGTCCTTGAATTTTCTTAATTTTCTGGACCAGTATTATTATTTAGCAAATTTTGATATTAAAAAAGTCTAAAAACTTAAAAAGAAATATATTGCATAAAAATACTAGGGGTGGGAATCGATTAAGAGCTTTAACTGGGTTAATCGTAGTTCATTAATCGATTAATCGGTCGATTAATCGGATTTTTAATCGGTTTTCCTCTTTCTTTATATAATTTTATTTCAATGATGAATAAAACTCTCATATTGTGTATATATATATATATTATTCATAAGTTTGATTGAATTTTTTTTTTTCAAAAATTTTTGTCTAATCAATTATATCTGTTTCATAACTGAAATTTAAATCAATTTTCAGGGTAATAAATTAATTTTTCGATTCATTTTGAAAGAAACATTAAATGAATTTACACATATTTTAGTTTTATACTTGCAGGCCTTGTCCATCTCGCCTGTCACTATTTTTAAATGAATTCTCAAAATTCCATACCATTATCATAAAAATCTCAAATTCTTATACTTTAGTTCTTCTTTGTCACTTCGGAATAGAACACAGAATGTTATTTTCTGTTTCTACTTCAATAGTTACTATCAGCGATTCTGAACATGCAATAAACTCTTGAAGATACTGTGAAACTCTGTTGACATTTCCCCCATCAGAGGGATAGTGAAAGTCTCAATCCTTTTTTTTTTAAATCTTTAGAATTTCTATTTTTTGAAAGCTTCTTGTTTCTGAGAATACTATTACCCTATCCAACACTTTCTGTAGAAGGCTACAGACAGGTGGAGTTGCTCCAGCATGCACATGAAGCGGCATTTTGTTTAATAAATGTCCTCCTCCTTCTATCACCAAAAGTACAAAAACTTCTTTTGAGAGGTTTTATTTTTATTTATATATTTATTTTAATTTAATTTTAATTAATTTATTATTTTATTTTTTTGCTTTTTCATTATTTGATGAATGTTTCTTACAATGTTTGTTAGCAAAATATGTGAAAAAATATTTTGTTGGCAGAACAATATTTTTACTTTAATTCGTAGTTTGAAAATTTTAATCGGATTTTGAAAATTTTTAATCGAATTAATCGATCCGATTAACTCGATTAAAAAAATTGATCGGGACTAAGCATTGATCGATTAACCGAACCGATTAATCGATTAATCGGCACAGCCCTAAAAAATACTGATAGGAGAGTCCTTGTAAAAAGGCGTGGCCGTACGAACCATGTATATACTTTAAATTAATATAAAACCTGCATTACTAAAGGAACGGTTTATTTTACTGTCAGTTTACTTACATTAGAACATCGTGAGAAACAATTATATGATGTAATTGTATTTGAAAATTATATGAGTTACTTACACAAAAGAACTCTTTTCCAATAATGTTTGTATCGTTCTGATTATCTGTTTCAGGATATTAAATAGGTCGTATTATCCGCCTTATTTTCCATGCCGCTTTGAAAAATTAGAAATTTATGCCTTTTTTGCTACCACTCTTTTTATAAAATAATTTCTATACTATGTAATCATGGCAAATTACTTTAAAAATACAATGAATATTTCTTTATGAAAAAAGTGGTTTCAAGAAAGGCGAAATTTTTTCATATTTGAAAGTGTCGTGAAGAGAAGGCAGAGACTACGATCATTGTGATACAGCATCAATTGAAATCTCAAAAAAATTGTTTAACGAATTTGTTTTCAAATTAGCAATTTATTTATAAAAAGTTTTTACTCAATCGAAAGAAGAAGAAATGTAAAAAAGTCAATCTAAGAAATATGAGTGAATTTTTATTGAAATAAATTAGCGTATTCCTTTTATATCGGGTACAAACACACATATTTCTAACTATTTCAGTTAAAAGATCTTTATAGCAGGAATTAGGATAATATAGACAGAAATATATGTCTCTTTAAAATTTAACATTTTTAAAGTTTTATTATTATTATTATTATTATTATATGAACCCTTATGTAATAATATAAAAATTTTCATAAGATATAACATAAATTATTTTACTTTAAGCTATATTTCAAAACACGTCTTTACTTTCTTACTAGATACACACTAATAATATAATAATTTAAGCACAAATATACATAAATAGGCAAACGAATTGTAAATTTTTTTTTCATTACAAGAACAATAAATTAGAGTGTAAAATTTTATCATTCCAAGGATTGTAGTCCCCGCTTTTTTTTTTTTTTTTTTTTTAGAACAATTTCAGGAGTGAGAAAATTCTGTTGCTCCTGCTACCACTTTTTTTCTTACAGAAATGTTTATTGTATTTTTAAAGTAATGTGTCATCATTAAACAGGATGGAAATTATTGTAAAATGATAGTAGTAGCAAAAAAGTGCAAATTTTTTATTCGTAAATGTGTCAAGAAAAAGCGGAGACAACGACCACTGTCAGTGTAATTTCTTGAAAAGAAGGCGGGTCATACATATCCTAAATTTTATTAATGCTTTTTCAGGGATATTTAACACTAAATATATATATAATTTGAATATCGATGTATTTTTGCATGATTATACGTCGTAAGTTTAATTAAACTGTTTTTAGTTTATCCTAGAATATTGGCTAATTTAAATGAAATAATAATAATAAAGCTTTAATGTTATTTCAAATAAAATTTTCAATAATTTAGAATCATGCATCTTATAAACACGTCAATAGTTTCATAACAGAATATACAAATACAAATAAACTAATAAACTTAATACAGGTAACATAGATTGTGCCTATATTATATTTTCATGAAATTTAAATTCAATTTCTTATAAACTTAAATTCATTTACAAATTAATTATACTAAATTCGATCATTTCATACAAATTCCTTTCATGACTAAGCTTGTAGTTTAGAACGCGCTTTGCTTTTTTATACATCTGAGAATGCTGCATGCCTCACACCATTTTTGGAGTTGTAGGAATTTTTTGCAACAGTAGGTAATGCATGCTTGATAGCGTCGAAGTGTGGATTGGCTAACAACTCCAAAAATGTCAGGTGTTTCGCGCACTTGTGCAGCCGCAATGGACAGTCGAGCAACGAGCCCTCTGGGGAATCCACATGAGTCTCGTAAATGATGGCCTTCAGATGCCCCATAAGAAGAAATCTATGCTCTATAAATATGGGTATCGGGGTGGCCTCCGGACTGGCCTACACCGTCCAATCCATCACCCTTCAAAACTGGCATCCAAGTAATTACGCACTTCCATATCGAAATATGCTGGAGCACCATTATGCTGAAACCACATTTGGTTGCACACGACAACTGAAACATCTTGCAGATTCTGGCAAAACCTCTTTTAGAAAAATAGCATAACATTGAGTGGCATTAGCAAAATATATGAGCCTCTGAGATAATCTTGCACAGTACCTGCCCAAACATTAACAGAGAAACGTTTTTGGAATGAATGTGGGCCTATAGCGTATGAATTTTCTGTTGCCCACAGATGAGTATTGTGCACATTGAAAACGCCTTCCTGTGAAAAAAATGCCTCATTTGAGAACAGAACAAAAGTTGGAAAATCCTGATGCAACGCACACTGTTCCAAGAACCATTGACAAAATTCTACGTGCAGAGGGTAATCACTTACTTCAATGCTTGCACTTTCTGAATGTGGAATGGTGTAGACGTTCTTCATGTAAGACTCTCCAAACAGTGGACTAACTCGCATGTACACGACGTGCAATATCGCTTGTACTTGTGTCGGGTGTTTCGTCCACAATGTTTAGAATGGTTTCTTCCACGTCTGGATGTCGAGCAGTTCTTGTTCCAGTCCTTTTTTCAGAATTAGCGAGAAATGTATCATTTTAACAAAGGTTCCGATGCAACCGTTCAAACATTTTGTGATTCGCGCCTGTTTGGAAATCGTTCCTGATACAGTCGTAGCGATGCTCTACTGTTCCCATTAGCAGCACCGTACATTGGATGCATGTCTGCTTTTTCATTATTAGGAAGATATCCCATCACCGTCGAAAAACACAGTTTAAAATTATAACAGTAGATGCAGATAACGAATGATCAGATCCCCTAAAGCTCTCTACCTTCAGCATTACCAACCAATCACCCTAATTTTGCTTAGGTGATGGTGATTGCAATTTTAAGCATTTATTGTCAATAACTGCAAAGAAACACTTTGCGATGTATTTGAAACTCCGCCTACTGCGTAAATTTTACATTTCTACCGCGTTACAGTACATCTAAAAAATTATTCACAATATAAGCATTTATTCGATCAGTGTGAAGTATTCGAAAATAACATTTTTTCATGCATTTTGTAAGATTAACAGTAAAAGACAGAATCTTTCTGTTAAATAGTGCACCATTCACAAGCAATGGCAGTAGGAGGAGCTTTCTATTAAACCCCCCAGAAAACACATGGTCCGTAAAGGGTTAAAATGACGTTTGGGGACATGGGTTCCTCTACAATTCTGAATCTAATGATGTGTCCTACCTCCTCTCAAAGTTTGTCCCATCATCGTTGAATCACCCTGTATATGTATACATATATCTATATAATTTAAAGATTCACTGACTGTATTGTAAATTCTTTTTATCTTCAAAAAATCATATATTTACAAAATTGTTTTTGTATTTAATCGAACTTTAAAAATAATAATAATAATAATGTATTAAAAGATTATCTAAAATATTATTAACATTATTATTATTATTATTTTTAATCTTGAAATTCATTTCATGTAATAAGGCAGGGCTTTCCAACACAAAAGTCCTGAGGCCTGCATTGCAAACGAATTGCATTCCGGCTAGCACTGTTATGTGTGTGTATATATCTGTACTGATAAGTATAAAGGGTTTAAGTCTAAAAATGTCGATTTTGAGTTAAGTACATAGTCAGACTCAGAAAAATATTCTCAATCGATTGGTATAAAGGATTTAAGTCTATGTCATTTAGTCTTTGAGAATATCGATTGGTAAAAAAAGGTTCAAATCAGAAATTTACCATTCATGTATGGTATAAAATATTTAATTCAGTTTTTTCCGGTTTTTAAATGAAGGTTGACAATCACTGAATGGTATAAAGGATATAAATCAACATAATTCCTTTTCCCTAATCGATTCTTTGATTTGTTTTTAGACAGTTTAATTTTATTTTTCGTTTCCTGAAAAATTAAGAATATGTACTTAAATCCTTTATACTTATCAGTACAGATATATACAGAGCTGCCAAGTTCTTTAATTTATTCCGGAATGCTGTTAGTCTCGCCAATTTTTCACACCGTAATTTTTGTAGGAAATTTTTCTTCAATGTATAATTACGATTAAATATGAAGAAAATTACTCTAAAAAGGATATAGTGTGAAAAAGGGGCGGGACTAACAACATTCCGGAATAAATCAAAAAACTTGGCAGCTATGTAATCCGGAGGACTGTTGGTGCCATCTCTTTTCTCCCACCACTTAATTTTTAGAGTAATTCTCTTTAAATGTGTTTTCGATGAATTTAGAAGAAAAATACTCTAAAATATACTAGTGTAGAAAAAAGGGCGGAACTAACTATCCTCTGGATTAGATTGGCAGCTCTGTATATATGTCTATATATATCAATTAATTAATTAGAAATTGCCAAACAAGGGCACACCAAAAATAACAGAAAAATCAGAATTTTGCTAACAGAAAGATGCCCTTGAAAAAGTAATGAATATGTATGCTTCAATATCAAGTTGCTTATTTTTTCTTTTCGTCAACTTCATTCATTTTTTATAGTTCTTCATGTGATACTTGATTTCATGAAATGCAATGTTTGAATAGGTTTTCAATATATATATACATGCAATTTTCATTGTGTTATTTTCAGTTCTTACGGTTGTATTTTAAATTCTTAAGAACTCGTCATGATCTATTTTCTGATTTCTTTGCATTGTAATGATAAAATGATATATATGTATATGTATGCGTGTGTGTGTATTATTGCAAATTGCTCAAAAAAATTTCAGTAAATTAAAAACATTCCAATTATCAGAGCATTTGCAGTCATCTACTATTAACAAGTAGTTTACTTTTAAAAAATAGTAGCGGGAAAGTTTATGAAAAAATGTGTGTCCGTAGAAGCTCTGTAGTCAGGGATCGTACTTCTCTGCCTTTTTTTCAGGACACTCTCAGAGATAAGAAATTTCTCCTTTTTTGCCACCACTAATTACATGCAGAAATGCTTCTGGTATATTTATAGAAATGCACTATGATTGTACAGGGCAGAGATTATTTTATAAAAATAGTGGTAGCAATAAATTTTAAAATTTTTCATTTATGAGATTGTCCTAAAAATGGGCGGAGAGTACGGTCGTACTCTCTGCCTTTTTTTCAGGACTCTCTCATAAGAAGTTTTAGCCCTTTTTAAACCCGACTCTTTTGCTACCACTAATTTTACGATGAAATATTTCTAGATGTATTTATACGGATGTACCGTGATGATACAGGGTAGAGAATATTGCATAAAAATAGTGGTAGCAATAAATTTTTAAATTTTTCATTCCTGAGAGTGTCCTGAAAAAAGGGCGGAGTGTACGTCTCCTGTATATATAGCATACGCTACAACAAATATATATCCATATATAAAGATAACATGTAATTTTGTAAACACCAGAAAGGATTTCTTAGTTTTTGCTCTGTAAATTGAAGACAGCTGTGACGATCTTACATCCGGTAGTCGGCGCAGACGATTTGCGTATTTTGAGGTATACCCGAGCTATTTCTGCTTAATAAAGATCCACACTTGAATAATTACTTCACTTTTTTTTACACTAAAGTTTATTAAGTACACATGGACGACCACTAACATACACGGTACCACAATTTAAAAATAATAATAATTAAAACACAAGAGATTAATTAACATATGAAAACAAAGCGAGGCTAGCATTCTAGCTCCATTCGCAGCCCTTGCTGCCCCATCTCACTTAGAGAGAAAAAAAACATCGCAGTGTGCTTTTTGCACCTCTCGTTCGTCAGGTGGGTGTGACGTCACTGATAACATCACACCCCCCACCCTAGATTGAAATTTTTCTCACAAAATGCAAATCTGAAATTACGTCAGTTGACGTCACAACTGCTTCAAATACAATGCACAACATATTAATAATTAAAAAAAAAAAATGCTTAACTCGTTAGTACTCGCTATAGTCAGCGCCACCTATTACAGATTGCACACTTTTTATTTAACTGTCACCAATGATTTTAAGAAGTGATGTGATCGACGTTTCTTCGACCTTTTTTCGCGTTTATGTATATCAAATACCACTTCTAAAAATTTTTGGTGGCTATTGAATAAAAAAATGTGGCAATACTGAAGGATGGGCGGCAAATCGACCAACTAGCGACTACTAACGGAAGTCTTGTAATACATTTCCATACTTTCAGGTTTCTGCCTTTGAACTAAAACATATAAAAAGAATGTATATATAGATTATACACAGCACAATATCAAAAGATTACCAGACATGATGTTTGAATAATATAGCTGAAAAATTAATATATATATATCAGGGGTGTTTGCGTTCCGGATTTTTTATTTTATTTCCCACCAGTAATTACGAATTGTATTTTTGGCTATATTTAATTGCTAAATATTACTAGAAAACTACTAATAATATCACTATTAAATAATTACTGGTGAGAAATAAAATAAAAAATCCGGAACACAAACACCCCTGTATATATATATCCAAAAGTTCGAAACAATTTTTTATCAATTGTTCATAGTCCCTAACCTGGATAAAGCGTCTGCTTTACTTAATTTGGATCCAGGACAATGAGATATTGAAATGTTGTATTTTTTGAATGAAAGGTCCCATCGTTGCAGCTTAGAAGATTGCGGGGCGTTCTTCGTAATAAAGGTTGACGGATTATGGTCCGTAATTAAATCTATTGCATACCCTCCAACATACTAATTAACATTCCGTAGTATTGTTAGCCCCGCCTTCTTTGTCACACCAGTATATTTTTAGAGTATTTTTCTTCTTATTTAATCGCAATTGCATTTGGAAAATATTACTCTAAAAATTTATTGGTGGGAGAAAAAGGGCGGGACTAACAATACTACGAAATATTAATTAGGATTTTGGAGAGTATGCTATTGATGAACTGAAAATCCATGTTTCAAATTTCTTTAAGCTCCAGACAACTGCGTAGGCCTCTCTTTATATAGTCGGCCAGGCTTGCTGGGTCTTGGTCAGTTTTTGGCTAGCATAGCTTATCCGAAATAGAACACCCTCTTTCCTTTGGGATAGGCATGCACCAATGCCAGTCGAGGACGCATCAAACTGGATAACAAACACTTGTCCTAGGACTGGGGTGTTAAGACTGGGTGCCTCTACAAGACATCTCTTCAGTTGCTGGAACGCTTCCTCATGTTCTTACATCCAAGTAACCTCTTCCGGACTCTTCTTCTTCGTTAACTCAGTTAACTGATATACTACCTCTGCGCATTGCGGAGCATAGTCACGATAATAATTACATAGACCGAGAAAACTCTTCAATTGTTTCTTAGTCTGACGATGGGCTAACTTCTGAATGGCATCTACTTTCTCTGGATCGGCCCTGTGACTGCTGGTACCAATGACATGTCCTAAATACTTAATGTGACTTTTAGCGAATGAACACTTCTTTAGATTAACAGAAAAATTTAATTCCGCTAACTTACTTTCTGAGTATTTTGTCAAGGTGTGTCAAATGCTCGCTAAAGTCTCTTGAATAGACGGCAATATCATTTAGGTATTCCCGCAAAAAATCTCTAAATTCCGATAATGGTTGATTCATTACTCGTTGGAATGTCGCTACAACATTTCTCAACCCAAAAGGCATGAGTTTAAATTTTATTCTTTTGTGTGACTGATGTTACCTTCATCCATGGAATCACCAAATACTACATCAATACAATCTAGGCGTTATAATTAACTAGGCGTTATAATTAATGCTAATAAGCTCAGACGCAAACACAATTCGTAGATTAGCTTCATTTTATTTTATACTACATTTTCGTTGGTAACTCTATCAAGAATTAATTTAAAGTATGTAAATAGGACTTTTTCCAAACCGCCTTGATCTCAGAAATTTGGATATGAGGACAAAAATAGGGGAAGCAGTTGAAAAAAAATTACGTTTATGGCACTTTTAATATGTAGGTGATCCCTTAAGCGAAATTTAAATATACCGTTATAAAATAGTCGTTAATACTAATCGATTGGCTCCAGCCACAAATTTATAGGAGGATTTGCTACGAAATTAATTGGGTGACTCTTTTTTCTTTCTTTCTTTCTTTCTTTCTTTATAAATGGACACTCGAGGGTTAAAAATGCAACACTCGCTGTGATTTCGTTATTAGTTGACGCAGAAAAATCTAACAGACACCATACAACAGGAAATTAAGCGCACTTTTCGAAAATTATGTTAAATTTTGAATTAGGGGTCATCTACATATATAAATGAGTACCAACTTTGATTTTTTTTTTTTTTTTTTTTTTTTTTTTTTTTTTTTAATAGCAGCATTTGATTTTGACTTTCTATTTGAATTCCTGAGAGTCTGGCAATGCGGAAAAGTATACAGTTTGTGTACTTTACTTTAGTATTCATAGAGTGATAACCAAAAATGTGTTAGGGGTTTATCTGTAAATCTAAAAAAATAAAATTATTATCCTACACTGGGATTTTTTTTTTAAAAAAAGTATTATAAAAATTTATAATAATAAAACGTTATCGTATTTACAGTGTCTTGGCTATCCCTGATTTCGGTTTTTTTAACTACGTATATGTTACCGCTAAAGCTCAAAATCCGTTAATGTGCAGATTACCTAGCTAATCTGCAGATTAACTAAAATAACCCGTTAAAATGCGGAATCAAGAGTTTTCCGCATTTTAACTAGGTAATCTGCACATTAGCGGCTTCTGTGTCGTTAAATTTCAAATGTTTGTTTCGAGCCTTAGTTTTTTTTTTCATTCACTATGACGTCAAACAGTCATGTGATACAGATACGCGAATGACCTTCAAACACAAACTAAAACTTTCATCCCTTCCGCTCCGCTATGATATTGATAAACGCAAAGCGTGCAGCATCAAAGCCATGATTATGTTTCTAATTATGACCAACACAAAATTTAAAGTAACAAGAAACTTATAATTGTTTTAAGTTTGATTTTATTTCTTCTCTTTTTTAATTCTGTCAATATAAGTTTGATAAGTGCCTGCATTTTATTAATGAAATCTAATCTTAATTAAAAGCTCTCTCTCGTGAAACTTCATTTTGAATTATGAATATTAAATTTACAACACAGTAATTATTTCCTCCCAAAAGAAAATTATTAAACCACAACTTTTTAAAACTAATTAATTTTAAAATTGATTGACATTACTATTACTTGCTGAAAAAAAGAAAAGAAAAAGATGTATTAATTTTTAACTCTGAAAAATATGGAATTCAATATTATGGCATTATTTAATAAATACTTAATATGAAATTTTTATGCATTATTTAGCATTTCATAACAATTTTTTTTTTCTTTCAATTTCAAGTTTTCTTTATATATTATATATATCATGATTGTATTTTTATTTTTATTTATTTTATTTTATTTTGTTTTTGTTTTTGTTCGCTTTTTCAGATAATTTCGTTGTAGTTTATCACATAAAATGTGTTAATAAAGCTTTTTTTTTTTTTTTTTTTGTAAAATTAATATATTTGCTAAACTTGTATAGATATATGTATGCTGCAAAATATAGTTTAATAAAGCATTGGAAAACTGTCATATTAATCTTCATGCGTTCTAAAGATTATTAAAGCAGTTTTAATTATTTGAAGTATTTCTTAAATAATGCTTCTGATTTTCTAATCTAATATTTCTTTAGCGAATTAAAAATTGGTGCATAACTTTTTTTTTTAAATAGTAATAGCAATATAAGTTGTAAATAAAGCATTTTTTTTTTATTTATTTAAATGGTTAAATATTTTCATTTTGAAAAGAAATCGTTACTGTATTACAATTCTAACATTCATTTATAAAATAGAATTTATTGAAAGCTATTAAAGTTATTATATTTCATATCAAAAATGCATAACATCTTCAAACTTATATTGACAGAATAAAAAAAAAAAATTAAATAAAAAAATTAAAACAAATATTACTTTAAAAGACATAAAAATTAAAACACATACAGATTAAAATAAGTAAAGAAAGAAGAAAAGAAAAGAAAACTAATCTTTTTTTTTTTTTTTTTTTCCCGAATGAAATAATCTGTTGTGTCACTCGCACGACTTTCTCTTACCCTGAAATTTAATACTATAAATACAGGTTGGAGATTAAGAGGTAAAATAACGATGTTATGTAAACCTATGATAAACAATTCAAATCAGGCTCCGGAAGAGTTTTATATAATAATTAATTGCGTGTAAGGGGGGCTACCGCCCCCTCAACCCCCCCGTTTCAATAATGCACCTAGATTTATATAAAATTTAATTCGGTTATTAAAAAATAATTCTGTTTTTAAAAATTAATTTATTAAAATTATTATTTAAAAAAATTATCTTTTATGATAATGCAGACTATTTCCATATTAGAGAACTAGTATAACACTAAATATAAAAAAAAAAGTCCATTTTATTCTCAATATTTAAAAAAAAAAAAAAAAAAAAAAAAAATCGTTAAAAGTGAAAAAAATCGATAACTTTGTTTTAAATTATCGCAGATCGATGGTTCAAACATTCGTTTTAAAGGTATTGGCGATCTCTTTTGAAAGATACCCATCATGAAAATTTACTCCCCTCGGGGGGGACTTCCCCCCCCCAGGGGGGAGGCGAGGCTCCTACATACACAAAAAATTTTTCCCAGTTGACTATCTTTATTACAAAATATATATATTCGTTTCATTTGGTTTAGTGCAGTCTATAGACGTTAAACTCTACTTACCTGCAATTTCCCCCATAAACGTAATGTATTAGAATTCTCTTGATTGTCCTTGTACACGAACCATTTGCTTGATCTTAACGAAAAGCTTACTGTAGCATCTATATATGATACACATTTAGAATATCAAGTTTGGAATGCCTGCTACTATTTGTTCTTGAGATATGCTGATAACAGACAGACACACACACAGACACACACACAGACACACTGACATACACACAGACCATTTGCTAAAACATGATTTTCGTATTCAGGGGACCTCAAAACGTGTAAATATGACAAAATGTCGCGTTCGAAAATTTGACCCCAAAACAATACTTTCTCTACCTTATGGGTAAGAGAAAGTAAAAAACAAATACAACACAGCGTGCTGTAAAATTACAACTCCAGAGATCTTATTTTCACTTTAACGAGTGCCTAGTAGATAATTGCAGATTATCTAGGTAATTCGCAAATTACCTAGGTAATTTGAGAAATGAAACAATTTTTCTCACTTTAACGGATCACCCTAGTTAATGCGCAGATTACCTAGCTAATCTGCAGATTAACTGATTTCTGCACTTTAGCGGTAACATATATACTTAAATACTTCACTAGAGAATTCATTTTAGATTGGGAAGACAGCGTTCTTAGAAAAATGTGTGATATTTTTCAATTAAAAAATGTCATCGTGGCTATACCAGTGGACGTATTCCCCGCCCTTTTTTCGGGACACTCTCAGGAATAAAAGTTTTTTATTTATTATTACCACTATTTTTATACTATAATAGGCATCCTCTATAATCGTGGCATACTACTATAAATTTATCCAGAAGTGTTTCTGCATGAAATTAGTGGTGGAAAAAAGCCGGAAATTTATTATATCTGAGATAGTTCTGAAAAAAAGGCGGAGACTACGCCTGGGCTATACTGATCACCAATAAAACTTATATTTTCTTTCACTTTATTTTGTGTGACATAATATACCAACTGAAATAATTTATATACATATATATACGCATAAGAATGCATAAACTAAATCTTTTCCGATAATTTATTGTAAGGTATCATGAAGTAAACATTAAACAATTTTAATCGTACTTACCAGTTTTAGTCAATTTAACTCTTTGAAACTGTGCGATTTGTTTTATAATTTCTATGAAAATGTAGTTTCTTAATTAAAATATATTTATAAAAGTAATTTTTAAAGACTAAAGTATCCTTAAAATTATAATCCCCCCCTCACACACACACACAAATAAATAGATAAGTATAAAAAATAAAGCAATACATTAACTAAATTATTAACCTTATGACGACGGTAGTTAAGACAGTAAGTCCCGAATATTTAGTTGTTTTATTTCCTTCTAGTGTTCGTTTAAAAGGTGCAAAATTTATCACCAGTAATAGATGAGGCAAATGCCACTTGTGTATATTTTTACCAACGAAAAATAAGGGGTTTAATAAGAATACGCATAGTCATTTTTTCTTTTTTTTTCTATATTCTTTTGTTTTAGAAGAAAGAAGAAAGGCCGGTTGTTTTCTTTAGAAAACAAGAATTCGTTTTCTAACATGAATGTCTACAAACAGTGTTGCCAGATTGCGCGACTTTTTTATTTAACAGTCACCAATAGTTTTGAGAAGTGATATTTAATGTATTAAATCGACGATTAATCGTCTATCATGTATATCAAGCGTCACTTCTTAAAATTATTCGGGTAAGTTGAATAAAAATGTCGCGCAATCTGGCTACACTGTCTACAAATCATCCTTTTTTTTTTTTCATTTCTTCGTGTTTGCGTTGTTGTTATACAGTCTGATCCGTAAATAAAAATTAAAAATATTTTGTTTAATTTTCTCTGTTATGTTTTAAGATTTTCTCCGTTATCTCATGCAAAACTTCATAAGAGATAGCCTTTTAAGCTTCTCCAAAAGAAAGATTTATTTATATCTCGAAAACTAATAACTGCAATGAGCTGCAAATTTGCACAGCCATATTTTTCAACATTAGGACTCATTTTATGTAAAAACTAATATAGGTCATTATTCATAATTTCTTTCATTAATTATTAATTAATTTCATTAATTAATATTTTTCAGAATTAAAAATATTTTTCAGAATCAAAAGGGATAATGGTTTATGCTTTTTTTTTTTTTTTTGACTGTACATAATAATAGAAGCATATAAAAAATATATTAACTTATTTTTACCACAATAAAAACTAAATAAAATAACAAAATAATTTGCCCACCACACAAAATTTCAGTTTTCAGCTTGGCAATGAATGTGTTAAATTTTAATTTAGAAAGTTTAAATCTGACTTACCCCAGAAACAGTAATGTTTTTCATAATATATGTAAAAATATTTTCTTGTTGTCAAGGATACAAGTATTGGAAAAAGTCCTGTTCAGGTAACGCGGTTGTGTTAAATCGATGCAACGACTAAGTATGTGCAACTTAAGTAAACAGACACTTCAATATGTCATGTACCTTATGTTAGCACGTGTCGAAATAATCAAGGGATAATGGAGAGTGCCCGAAGCTGTCCAATTGTAAATTTTACATAGTTGCCAACTTAGCACCTTTTGGCTACCAGAAAAATTTAATAGAAATATTTATTCCATTTAATCAGTGACCTGTAACGGCTTTCACTGATAAAGTAAAATATATATATATATATATATATATATGTGTGTGTGTAAATTTTCCGGTAGCCAAAAGGTGCTAAGTTGGCAACTATAGGCGCAAGCCTTTTCGGGTATTGATCACAGTCCGTTCAATATTGAGATGCAGAATATTGCACAGAAAGTACATTGTAATTATTTGTTTCTTTTTTTATAGTACATTATTTATAGAAATGTTCTCTTCTATAACAAACATACTTGTTTTCATAGTTAGATTCCATTGGGTTTAACTACTGCCTTTACATTAATAATTTATTTTTAGTTGTTTTATTTGAGGGTCAATTGATTTTTAAATAAGAAAGATGAACAAGAATAAAATAAAAATGGGAGCATTAAATACTCTCATATATTTTCTTTACTGCACTATCGACGTCGGACTCTAAATAAATTCTTAATGTTTTATTGGGTGTCCTCCCACAGTTCTGGCTGTACGTTTTACAAAAACTGCAGGATTTGATCTGTACTTTTCTTGAGATGGTAATTCGAGGTTAGTGGGCAATCGAGGACATAGTGCAGAAGATCTGAAGTTTTACCACATACGCATACTGGTCAGGACTTTTTACCGATTTTGTACAGATATGTTTGAAATGTGTCATGTGTGACATATTCAAGGCTGGGTCCTTTGTGCTCGCTAGACTGCGTGAGGTCCCTGGTGCCAGATTGTCTGCAGTCTCGAGAAACCGGGCATACCAGGGGTTTTTTCATCCTCATGGTTACAGAGTAACCGCGATTTCACGGATGGCTTTGATGTGCCGCTTAGGCACCCCACACTAGGGTGGTACCCCGCCGTTTTGTCGCCATTTGAAACTCCAATGAACTGTTGACCTGAGGGTAAACATGGATACTCCTCCTGACCAAAGACTGTTTGATTGGTGTTTGTCGAGTGGGAAAAATTGTTCCCCCTTTTCAGATCACCAAGATTTTTGGAAGGACTAAAGATTTCAGATATTAAATCGAGGACTTGGATTTATGACTGGAAAGAGAACGGACGTTCTCCTGAATCTTTTAAAATGTTAGGTTTCCACAGGTATCTGGGATGCCTGTAGTATGCTATAAAATGCTAAAAGTAGTTTTAATTAAAATTATGTTAAGTTTTGCAATCAAGCCTTATTATTCTTTGTGTGTTACTTATATAAAGCGTTGACTACTATCAATTGAGAACATGTGTTCCACGCTACTTACCCAATATACCACAGCTGAAGATAAAGTGGTGGCAGCAAGGAGGATGTGCGCCTAGAGTAAATTAGGTGCAGCCCAAGCCTTAGATGATAAGAAACGCATCAAGAAGATTACCAGCCCAACAGATGTCTCAGAACTACGAGTGGTGAGTCCCTTTTTTTTTCTATTTAAGTATCAGGGAGGTCTTAGTTGTAGGAGATTAGCTGTATTTTGGGGTAACTTTCTTACAGGTGTTAACTGATCATAGGAAAGATTTTTCTTTTAGATTTTCAATGGTTCTTTTGTAGTTAAAAGAAGAAAATTTTTAACGAAAGTCTTGGGAATCAAAAGGAAACGGGATCTTTGTTTCTATTTGTTTTGAATTTGCTTAACTCAATATTAATCCAAGTTGAGTGAAAAAAAAAAAAAAAAAAAGTTAATAATTTTTTTTCTGTGCAAAATAAAAGGCATTTAAAATCGGGTTAATTTTAATGTCATATTTTATTTTGGGGTATTTAATTGTTTTTACTTCGTTTTGTCAATTGAATTTCAAAATTCACTCAGTTGTGGTTGTAATAAGAACTGAAGTTCAGTAACAGTGAAGTGTTTTATTGTAGTCATTAATTTGTTTATGTATTTTTTATTATTCGCGTGAAAAAAAAAAAAAAAAGAAAAAAAATATTTAGTATCAATTATTTTTTTTCCCTTTCTCTTTTTTCTTTATTATTATTATTATCTTTTTCTTTTTTTCTCTCTCTCTCGAGTGCTTGATTGGTTTTTTTTTTAAAAAATGGCTTATTTAAGAAAATTCAATAAAAGTACTTTGCTATTATTAGCAACTGAATTTGAGACTGATGTATCGGAGGATACGAGGAATAAAGATATTATTCAGGCAATTTTAAACGCTTCTGATTACGATGAGGAAGAAGCAAAGGATTACTTAGTGAGAATTTTAAATGATTTAGAAAGAGTGGAAAGAGAGAAAGAGTTAGAAAGGAAGGAAAGAGAGAAAGAGTTAGAAAGGAAGGAAAGAGAAAACATTAGGCAGTTTGAGCTAGAAAAATTGAGGCTTCAAAATGAGGCAGAAGTCAATAGCACAGCGTCAACGGTAACATCAGTAGAACCAGGTAGGAAACGGGTTCAATTAAGAGAATTGGTGCCTAAATTTGACCCAAAGCAAATCGACATTTCTTTATTTCTTATGATTTTTGAGCGCCAAGCGGCAAAAGAAAAAGTCGAAGAAGATTGTTGGGTATCCCAATTAATCCCGTTATTACCGACGGATATAGCGGAATTAGTTGTAAAGGAGCCTGCGGATAAGTTTGAAAATTACCAGCACATAAAAAAACTATTATTTAAGCGTTTCAAGTTGAGCGCGTTGGCGTTTAAAAATAAATTCGAAGACCATAACAAAAAACCAGCAGCTTTATGGGCGGATTTGGTGTACGAATTAAGAGGTTATTTAGACAATTGGCTAGAAGCCGTAGACGTTAAAGATTTTGAGTCTCTAAAAGAATTGATGCTCACTGAGCAAATTAAAAAAAGGGTTCCGTTTGAAATCCGAGAACATTATTTAGATAATTGGGAAGAGATAAATAATGCAACGAATCTCGCCGAAAAATGCGATAAATTTGAGGCGGTCAGGCGTGATCACAAAAAATTCGAACGGAAAAATTCCTTCAAGAAAGAAAAAACAAATTTCGGGTATTCTAGAAATAGTTATGACGCGAAAGGGGAAAGTGATAAGCAGGGAAAAAGAGAACTAGGTAAGAAATAATTGATTCAGAATGAGGAAATTTTCGAGAAACCGAGAAAAATAATTTGTTATCTCTGCGGTCAAGCTGGGCATATAAGACCTCGGTGTCCATTGAACGATAAATCGGAGGCAATTGTAAATCATGTAATTACAGCGCATTATTTGAGTCCATCTTTCAGGCCATATGTTAAAAATGCTGTTATAAACGGGGTTTATCGTAATTATTTATTAGACTCAGGTTCGGAGATAGATATTTGTGACCGTTCATGGGTTAATGATCAAGATTGGTTGGGAGAGACGGTGAAAATACGGCAGCCATTAGATTCCGAATGTATTTCCTTACCTGTGGCTAGGATTACGATTGAGGGAGATTTTGGTATTATTGTGACTAAAGCAGCCGTGAAACCAATCGATTTGATTCAGGAATATTATTTAATGGGGAATAAAACCGCTAGGTTGATTGAAGCGCAGAGAAGACGCTCATTAGGTAAGAGTAAAATCACTAGTAAAGAAAAACTTCAAAATGAGTCTCATGTACAAACTTTCCATAAAAACAACTCTCGTTCGCCCATACAATCCCGTTTTTCTAACGCGAAAGGAAAAAAGAAAAATGAATCCAGTCCAAACTTTTGGGAAAACCCAGCTCCCCGTTTTGGAAAGTGGAGAAGGAAAGTCACGAAATTATGTTTCACGTGTCAATCACCAGAGCATTTGCGTCGAAACTGTGACAAAATGAAAGGGTATTTAAAGGGTTATCAGGAGCCGAAAGCAAAATTTAAAAGGACTGATCATTTTGGGAAAGATAAGCGCGTAGGCCAACAGACCCGACTTTCAAATCCTTTACTTGTTAGACGTATAACAAAAGATTATCCGAGAGAGAAACTGAACAATGCAGTGGACGAACGCGAAACTGAATAGCAGGTGTTTGCTACTGGGAAGGAGGAAAGTTTCTTACAAGTTTTGTTTGTTTATTTAGTTTTCCTTCCTCTCTCAGAATTGTAAGAGTGAAATGTTTTTTTTATTTTTATTTTATGCAATTTTCTGTGTAGATTTTCTGTGTTCGGAATATTGTGCAAAAATTGAATTAATCGTTTCTGTGTTTTTAATATTTTTTTTAATTTTCATATATATAAATTTTGGTTAAAATGTGCTTTTAGTTAGAAGGTATTATGTAGAGAAGTGTTAACTGCAACGTAACAAAATGGTTTAGATGAAAAGAAAGGAAATCTGTGTGAGGAATTATTTAGGGAAAAGCTGTAGAGAAAAAATAATTTTCTTTTTTATTGTTAGCATGTCATTGTTAGTTAAGGATATTGAGTGATCCATGTTAACTAAGATGATGCATATTGGAGGTTTGTTTTTTTCCATTGCATAATTTTCCTTTTAAAATTTATTGAGATTTCTTTCTTTTACTTATTTTTATTTGGGTATTTTATTTATCCTTACTGTGTGGTTGCATACTTTTTCCTTCTCTTGTAGATAATTGCCTAACTGATTAACTGAATGTCATCTCTATTATTATTTTTTTTTGTATATAGCATTGTGTAGGAATGTATGAAATTTTAATTCTTAGACGTATTAATTTTTAGCATTTTACTTTTCCAATTTATTTTATTTTATTAATATTATCTTTTTTTTTTTGAACTTGAGTGGTCTATTTATAATTTATTTTTTGTGGACTATGATTTATTTAATATTTTAAAAATTTTTGTGTGGTCCTTGTGAAGGAAAAAAAAAAAGTGTGAAAAGTTTTAAAAATATTTGAAATCTTTCAGAAATACAATTTTTATTTATTATTAATTTAGCCTTTCAATTTTACGGTGGAGTTAACAAAGTTACGTAAAGAATTTTTGAATTTTTTTTGTGTTTATTAAGTGAATTAAGCATAATTCTGATGTAGGAAAACTCCAACTGAGTGGATTGTTTTCAATTGTTTTTTTTTATTACTATTATTCATTTTATTTAAAGTTAACTCACTTTGAAGGGGTAAAATTGGAAATGGGTTTTAAGTTTATCTGGGGAAAGACCTCCCTGGGGCTTAATTGAAAAATGGGGGTCACCTACTGGAGTGCTGTTGGACGCCTACTGGAGTGCTATTTGTCGCCCACTTGTGTCGCCAACTTGTGTCGCCAACTTGTGTTATGAAGTTTGTGTCAAGAGCTGGATTTTGCTCTCCATAGTCGTGCAAAATCTTTTTATGGGGAGAGGAGCTGTGACATATTCAAGGCTGGGTCCTTTGTGCTCGCTAGACTGCGTGAGGTCCCTGGTGCCAGATTGTCTGCAGTCTCGAGAAACCGGGCATACCAGGGGTTTTTTCATCCTCATGGTTACAGAGTAACCACGATTTCACGGATGGCTTTGATGTGCCGCTTAGGCACCCCACACTAGGGTGGTACCCCGCCGTTTTGTCGCCATTTGAAACTCCAATGAACTGTTGACCTGAGGGTAAACATGGATACTCCTCCTGACCAAAGACTGTTTGATTGGTGTTTGTCGAGTGGGAAAAATTGTTCCCCCTTTTCAGATCACCAAGATTTTTGGAAGGACTAAAGATTTCAGATATTAAATCGAGGACTTGGATTTATGACTGGAAAGAGAACGGACGTTCTCCTGAATCTTTTAAAATGTTAGGTTTCCACAGGTATCTAGGATGCCTGTAGTATGCTATAAAATGCTAAAAGTAGTTTTAATTAAAATTATGTTAAGTTTTGCAATCAAGCCTTATTATTCTTTGTGTGTTACTTATATAAAGCGTTGACTACTATCAATTGAGAACATGTGTTCCACGCTACTTACCCAATATACCACACATGGTCGGTTAGAAATAAAAATTTAAAATAATCTGTTAGTTACGTTAAATTTATGGTTGACCTTTGGGAGTAGTTTAAATGTGTGTCTTCCATTTCCTGAATAATTCCATATTTTTTGCCAATTTTATTCCATATTTTTTGCCAAAGTATTCCATATTGTGTTCTATGAGAGGTATTTCTATAAACCATATTTTAATACCTTTATTGTACACAAATCTTAATGAAATTGAAATATGTCATTCAAGTTCACTATCAGATGCTTCATATATAAAATGCAGTAAATACCATTACTGGTTTGTGTACAGAGACACTCAAAAATACTCGAAAACACTCTCCTCCCCCCCCCTATGGGGGGATAGGGGTAAAAAAAGCTTTCAAAGAGTAACTCTGTTCCAAATTATCACAGGAAGATAATTTTTTTGGTATCTGTGGGTGTTATGTGTACCCAACACGCACTATGAAGGGATTTTGCGAAGTGTCCCTCCTTCCCCCTTTTGTAGTCGGGGAGGGGGTAAAAAACACTTTTCCAATTTATCTCTAAAAGGTAACTCTTTTCTATTTTATCTCTGAAAGGTGATTTTTAGGTGTATCGATTGGTTATGTATGCCTCAAACACTCTATAAATGGATTTTGTAAAATTTTCTCCTTCCCCTTTAAGGGAGGGGGGGCAAAAATACGTATTCAAGCGTAACTCCATTTGAAATTATCTCAGGAAAGCAATTTTTTTTTATGATGTGGATGTGCTACATGTTCCCCAAAACGCATTATAAAGTGATTTTGCGAAATATCCCCTTTCCCCTCTTTAGAGTCGGGGGGGGGGGACAAGTTTCGAAAAGTAACTCTGCTCTAAATTATCTGAGGAATGTGATTTTTATATATTTGTTTAGTTATGTGCACCCAGTGCACACAGTAAATGAATTTTGTTAACCCCCCCCCCCTCCCTTTTGACGGAGGGAAGCGAAAGACTGAGGTTTTTGACCGAGGCATGCCCCTCTTACAGGATCGTTGCAGTCGTATTTTGACCTTCATGCAAATAACCTTACACCCCTATCGTCAACTGAAGTGTCATCGCTTTCTATGTAATCAGCTTTGATTACTCTAGAAATATACTGAAATGAAAAAAAGGCAGGGCCTAACGCTATTACAGAATTAGTTAGAATGACTGGCAGGTCTATGTACCATTTACAAGGGGTAGTGTCATTTACGACGCATTTTATTCTCATTTTATGCTATTAATTTTTGAATAAGAAATTGTAACTCAAAGATTTTCCTTTGGTTTAATTAACATTAATATTAATTGTTTAAATAATATTCATGAACAAAAAATACTTTTTGAGTGAGAATGTAGCTTTAACAATGCATATTTGCCAACATCCTAATTAATATTCCGTAGTATTGTTAGTCCCGCTCTTTTTCACACACCAGTAAATTTGTAGAGTAATATACTCCCAATGCAGTTACGATTAAATAAGATGAAAAATACTCTAGAAAAATTACTGAATAATACGAATTTATGTTATTTCCTTATATCTTGTGCTGTACAAAGTTTTATAACAGGCTTTTAAGAAATGCCTTTCGTAAGGAGCAGTGTATTGGAAGTCTTTGTGAGCTCCTGTACGCAAACTAATAATGTTATTAATACTATGTATAGCAGGGAACATGCTATAAAGGACCTGATTAAAATATATAGGGACGTATTTCTAAATTTTAAGAATTCGTTGAAGTTGAAATTTGCATAATTATTGTTTACTGAAGTGAAAATTATTTTAAAGAATTGATTTTAAATAATGTGATAAAATCTGTTTCCTTTTGTTAATTTAAATATGCAATGGTTTTTAGTAATACGTAGATATTTTTAACAATAAAATAAAATATAAAAAAATCAAAATTAAATTTAAATGGTTACAACAATTGGTTCCCTTGGTCAGATTTGCCAACTTTTTAAACTTTTAAATCAGAATTGCCACCAGTATTTGTAAATGGAATATGTTACATATATTGTCGACGATCAATGTTACCGAAAATAACTATAAAAGTTTTCCGGTTTGAAGTCTCCTTTGAAAAACGGGAGACTTGTCATCAGCGTTCCCATCTTTTATAATTTATTCACGAGCATTTTTAGCCCCGCCTTCTTTTCGCATCACAAATTTTGTAGATTATTTCTCTTTAATATGTGACAACGATTAAATAAGAAGAAAATCATTTTCAAAATTTCCGGTATGAAAAAGAGGCGGGGCTAAAAATGCTCGTGAATAAGTTATAAAAGTTGGGAACTCTGCTTGTCACCTATGCCTTGGTTGTATCTCCTTCTGACTGAATGCTGCAAGCTTTTGTCTTATTGGCTGGCTCTGTAACTCTCCATCAATGGGTTTATCATTGATTTTGGACTTGCTTTTGCTTCCAAGTTAAGCAACACGTGTTTTTTACACCTAGAAAAGAAAGGACACGGCTTTTTGAAACCGATATTTTTTGCATTACTTATACAGATGTGCCAGATTACTGATTGTCCGTAATCTTAATACCGGAAATTTTTTAATGTATTCTTTTGTAATAATTATCTGCAATCTAATACGACAAGTTTTACTTTTTCTTTATTGTGGTCTGAAATTGATTTTTCGTCAGTAGTAACTTGACACCTCTGCTTGTATGGTATGTGAAGAAGTTTCTAAGTTTAAATATTTATTGTACACCAGTTCTTTAATTTATAATATGCAATTAAATGTAATTTTGATATAAATTATGATATTTTCAGAATTCTTTAACCCTTTAATGCGCGGTGGTATAAGTGTGAAAGCACCTCCCAGCTGTAAAATCTCATCCCAGAAATTTTTTAGCAAAAATTTACGTTTATAACGTAGCGGAAAAGGCCGTTTTTTTTAAACTTAAAATTTAAAATTTCTTTTAATTTAATTTTGTTTGTGAATTCCGGTGGCAGTATAATTTAAATGATCCCAATTACCTTGCGCCGCAAAGGGTTAAAAGGATTTTAAAATACCATTAGCGGGCGTAACACATCATTTGCTTCATTTGAATTCTCCTAATGTACAAAATTGTGTATTTGTAGTTTTAAATTCCTTCAAAAATATGTAAGGAATTTATTAGAATCTTTTATTTACAAAAGAGAAATATAAAATCATGTATAAGACTTCACTTAAATATATCAGTGAAAAATCAGAAATTTGTTAATGCCTCAAATTTTACAACTTCAAACATTTTTAATGACATTAGTCTATTTTTCCAAATATGTATGGTCTGCTTTTGTAATACAACATTTCGTTATGTGGTGAATATTTTATTAATTTATATTCAGCAAGGGTTGATCTATCTGGTGTGCTTGTATATTGAATTAAATGTCCGGCAACAAATTCATAGTTCTGAATTTTAAAGCAAGCGTTGCATTTGCTTTAATTGTAGAAAAGTTTTTAATTAAAGGTTGCATGAATTTCAGGGTTTCCTAATTGTACATTTTAGGGCTTTGTGCGAATATTGTTAAAACAAATCAAATGTTTTGCAATTCAAATAATTACATACATTCAGAAAATTCAGGGTCTTTTTGATTAGAACAATTATGTAATTTTCCCTTCTTATTTTGAAACCAATTTCAGAAAGGAATAGTTTATATTTATTGAATGAAATTTTAACAAATATTAAAAATGGTTTTTTCCCTATTCTTAAATATATATATATATATTTAACTACATTAAAAATAAATAAATAAATTTTATTGTGTAGGAGGAACCGAAAATTCTCTCGGTTTGAAAATTAAAACTTATTGCGTAAAGTCCAGTTCCATATTTTTTCCTTTTTGTTACCCCTTAGCTATTTTAAAGAAGTTAATCTTACATATAATTCTTAATCACGTAGTTTTAAATTGTTTTAAAAGTCTTAATGAAAATACAATATCATCCAGTTGTTACATTTTACGATACGATGTCATTTTTTATATTTGAAATATAAAGTTATTTTCCAAACATATTAAAGCTCATATTATTCTTTTTTTTTTTTTTTTTTTTTTTTTTTTTAAATAGTTATATTTATAGCCGAAACAAAGATCTTAAATAAGAAAAAAAAAATTATCAAGAAATGAAGTAATATCTAAAAACGGGAAGAATTGGTAGATATGTTTCTATTTGTTTTGAATTTTGAAACATTGTGCTTCTTTAGGTTATAAATAAATTTGTAATTCAGTTTTTATTTATTTTATTTTTTGTTAATCTGTGATTAAAAACATGTGTCAAAACCAGTATATAGTAATTTTATAAGTAATTACTTTGAAAAAAAAAAAAAAAATTAACTAAATGGTAATGTTGCAAAGATCGTTTCCCTGATACTTTAAAATAGCTTCAAATAAATTGAAGAGCTGAAAAATATTAAAAGGTTTGTAAAATTTTATCTTGTTTTGAAGTACGATGCATATGAGGGCTTTTCATAAGCATTATTATGTGCTGAACAAAACATGTGTTTTTAAAAATACATTCCATATTTTCCTTTATTTTTAGTTCTCAAACTTTTAACATACAAGTTTTGTGACTGATTAAAGTGCTGATAAACATAAGTGACTTTTTAAACACCTGTAAGAAATTGTAATGAAAGAATGAATTACATAAATAAAAAGATTACATAACGGCTAAAAAATATGTTTATATATTTAGCATCGTTCAATTCAGGTTTCTAAAAAATAACATTCTTAATGTCTTCACAAACTAATTTCTGGTTAATTTTTAGTGTTTTGACCCTTTCAGGGGCAAGCAAAATTTCTTCTTTTGAAGTCAAAAGCCACCAGAAATCAAAAACAATATTAAAAGACAAGAAATAAAATAAATGAAATTATTCGTGTAAGTCATGCTTGCGAACAAACTAACTAATATTCCGTCGTATTTTTAGCCCCGCCTCTTTCTTCACAACAGTATTTTTTTAGTGTATTTTTCTTCTTATTTAATCGTAATTGCATTTGGAGAATATTTCTCTAAAAATTTATTGGTGTAAAAAAGGGCGGGACTAACAGCACTACGGAATATTAATTAGAATGTTGGCAAGCATGGTCTAAGTTATAACAGAAATGTTTCATAAAAAAATTTCCGGGGACAGTTTTTGCAATTTTGAATTCAAATTTGTGGTTGCACTATGCAATCACCGCCCCTGAAAGGGTTAAAAAAAGTTAAACTTTTCTCTAGTATTTCTCTTTAGCGAAAAAAAAAAGTAGTAATCCAATATTTGCAGTCAAACATCCCTTTGGTTATTATTATTATTATTATTATTTTTACTTGTCAAGAAAATGGTAAATCCCCAAGTATTACCAACTATAGCAGCAATCTATAGAGGTTAGTATAAGATACTATAGCATTTCTTTGTCAGAAAACTGGTGGCGCTACTGTACTGTCTTTGTGAATCACGGATTTGAAAAAAAAAAAAAAAAATTCCATTACAGCCAATGTGAGTTGATCATCTCTTTATAATTGTTTGTGAGAATTGTATAGTAAAAAATCAAAAATTATTCAAATTAATGGTGGTAGTGGGCCCCCGTAAAAATCCTTCTACCAACAGTATTATTAAATGTGCATTATAATTGAATGGAAGTTCGGCAATAAATAGTTTGAGCCAACCACACCTGAACAAAGAAGAGGCAGAACTTGATTACACGTTGTTTGTTACGGTGCTTTTAAGGATTCCAGTTTGAAAAGGCAATCATAATATATTATTAAAAACTTTAATTATAGCACATAATAATCGAGTAAATTGGCTTGTGTAACAACTATTCTTTTGTTTGTAGAATTTTAATAAAAGTTGATTGATTATATTTTCTGTTCATTAATTGTTAAAATTTCTGTTTATGTAAGCCTATTTTGATTTTTTTTTTTTTTTTCATCTCTTCCTTCAAGCCATTTATTTATATTTACACTGTTCACGCTACTAGTTTCCTCGTAATTGCACAAATTTATTTATTTATTTGCCATTTATTGATAACACATGTACAGTCAGCCAAAAAAAAAACGCCACCCCCCCACCTAATTTCGCCGTAAATTATCGTAGAAACATGCGACTGGTACCGATTAGTTTGTAATAACGTCTAGTTTATAATGTTATAGTTAGAATTTACTTAGGGGGTCGTCTACATATTAAAACTGACACCAACTTCATTTTTTTTCAATAGTAACCCCCCTTTTTTATAATTTATTTGAATTCTTTGGATCAAATCATCACGGAAAATGGTATAGTTTATATATTTCGCTCAATTTTTCATAGAGTTATAAGCTGTCAAAGTTTGGGAATGCTAATGTTAAATGAATGTGACAAACATTAAATCATATCTTCCGAAATAATTATGATATTTAAATTCTGTTTTTTTTATTCGTTAGAATGAAGTGACCCAAACATATTCTATGCAAAATTTTGCTAAAAAAACATTTTTTTGAATTATGAAAATTATTAATAAATTCATATTTGAAAAAATTATGAATTATGACTTAAGTTAATTTTTGCACGAATAGAACGGGCATCATCAAAAACATGGGTTTCCAAATTTACAGCTCGTTCCTAACATTATTTTTTGAGTTACAGTGATATTTCACTTTTTATTCCTGTTAGGGGGCCGTCACTTATTATAATCTGTATCCTCTATAAGTAAATGTTTGTATATAATTTGACGGAAAACCATTTTAATTTACCTTTATGTTATTTTTATTGTTTTCTAAGAAATATTTCGATGTTTATTATACAAATTGGCATATTTTTGTAAAGTTATCATAATATAGGCGAGGGATTGTGAAAGAATTTCAAAAGAAAAGAAGCCCCGCCTTTGATTTGAAACACTATTTAAAAAAAAAAAAAAAAAAAAAAAAAGACTAATTTGCATATTCCTATTTGACTCGATATGTGACGCTGGTATGCATAAATCACAATGGTATTTACTACATCGATTATTGAAGACAAAACTTAAATGATTTAATTACAAATATGCAAAATTATTTTGTTTTATATTATAAAGTTTTAGAAAATTTGTGAATAGGCGTGGCTTACGGTACAAGAGAGGAATATATCCGATCCTAATATGTTAAGTCTTTCTTCATAAGTATTAAATATCTTTTTCTAGTTTTTCACTGCTAAAATTCTATTTTAACCCTGTTACACTTTTTTTCGCATTTCAATATTCAAGAGTACGTACACCTCTAGTTAAATATCATGTTTTAGAAAACACGGTTCAGCGAAACTGATTGCATGAAACAGAAATTATGCATTCGACAATCGTTATATTATTATTATTATTATAAATATTTAATAATTTTAAAAAGATTTTTTACCATGAATTTTCTGTTTAAATTTTGTTGTGACATATTTGCATTTGGTTACTGTTCCGTTTGTAAGCTTTGTGTTATTTAAAATTTATCCTATAATGTAACATAATAAAATATCAAATTTCTATTAAAAGTTTTATAATACAGAATCAAATAGTGAAAAATTGCTTTTTTTTTTTTTTTTTTTTTTTTTTTTTTTTTAAGTTTATAAGATTTAGTATTGGAAATTTTATTGTATTTTTAGTTCAATAGTATTTATTTTCAATTTCCTAATCACGAAATCAAAGTCACAGTTATTATGGAATAAAAATTTAAAACAAAGGAATAGTCTTATTACTTTCAAATATATAGATATTGATCTTACAGAATACTGAAATTTCATTTAAAAGACTTTAATCGTCTAAATTTAAAAATTGAAAATAAAATAAATTAATCTAAATGCTTTTAAAGTTGAAACGGGAAGATTTCAAAATATATGAAAATTGGCATTTGTGTTTTGAACATTTTGGTGCGGCAGATATTAAAAACAATATTTTAATGATGAGCTGAACCTGAGCTTAAAAGAGGGCGGATCCAGCTATTTAGCACAAGTGATATCACCTGACTAAAACCAGAATAAACAACATTTTAATTTATTCCGGGGTATTTTTAGCCCACTGTTATTCCTTTTTTTTTTTTTTTTTTTTTAATAGAGTAATGTAACATTTTGACCTTTTCAACTAAAGATTTAGATTTAGGGTAGTCAGCCTTTCTACACCCACCGTCCACTTCGGTATCTGTGTTAAGAGTAGAATTTTAGAACATCCCATTAAGTTGTAGGATTTGTTATTTTGCATATTAATTTGTTACACATTATAAAATATAAAAGCAAAAGAATATCGTGGAGATTTATGTAAAAGTTTTTAATAATGTCATGAAAAAAAATAATTAATTACAAAAATAAATAAATAAAAATAAAAAAATCTGTTTTAATATTTTTAAAAAGTCAATTAAATTAAAGAAAATGAAAGTACTGCAGTATCAGAACAAACTCCCATTGTCACTGTAAAACGGCCGTGGGAACCAGGTTGAGTGCCACCGTTTCAGACAATTATACGGCAGCTTGAGTAAAAATAATTTTGAATTTTCAAACAAATTTAAAACCATTTACCTTTTTTTTTTTTTTTTTTTTTTTCTTTTGATAGATATTTTAATATCTATTCAAGCTATTTAATTTTCTTCGTATGAAGTGAACTAGTTGCTGTTTAATCAATAGAAACCAATAAAAATCTTTTAATTCATAAACTAACTCAGAGAGTTCTGTGAATTAAAATCGTTTTTTATTTTATAATTAACATTTCTGAAATTTTTTTCCGCTGTGAAACTTAATAAATAATGTATATTGGGTGGTAGATCATGATTTATATTTTCTAAATGTATAGACGGACCCCTAATACATTTTCACGTGTAACTCTATTTAGAATTGATTTAATACATAAATAGGTATGTTTTCCGAACCGCCTTGATCTCAGAAATCTGAATATGAAGTCAAAAATAGGGGTTGCCATTGAAGAAAATGAAGTTAATGCCAGTTTTAATATGTAGACGACCCCCTAGGCAAAATGTAACTATACCGTTATAAACTAGACGTTATTACAAATCGATCGGTACCAGTCAAATGTTTCTACGATAATTTACGGCAAAATAAGGTGGGGGGGGGAGGGGTGGCGTTTTTTTTTTTTTTGGCTGACTGTACAATCAGAATTTTTGTGTGTGTGTGTGTGTGTGTGGATTTTTAGATTTTGTAGATTACTTAGAGTTGTCATTATTATTTTTTATTATTTATTTACTTATTTTTTGCAATGCATAAGGGTTACATTAAAATTTAGTGAGGCTGTTTTAGCCTGTTTTATGTGAAATTTCATGAATTCAGTTTTATTTAAGCTTTTAGATAAATTTCAAGCTAAATTTAAAAATGGTGTATTGAAATGCAATTTTTCATATTTATGTAATATTCAACACTTAATACGAGCATCATTTTTAATGCATGAAGGCTAGATAAAACCAGGTCTAATTTTGTTTTGAGAAGGACACGCTGTTGCAGCTGCCAAGTATTGTTTATTTATTTATTTATTTATTTATTTATTTTTTAATAACTTCTTTTGAATAAAAACTTTCACTTTATTTAATCACAGAAAATTGCTTGCTAAATTTATGAAAGACTTTTATTCAACATTAGCGGTGGTTTAATATTGTAGTAACTGTTAGCTATGCAGTACTGACTTCACTTAAACTGATTTAAAAACAAATGTACAATTTATTCAAATTATTTATTTGTGTCAACTTTTAATGCATTAAAATTTTTTTTTAGCAATTATATTTCATAAAACGCTCACTCGCTCTAAGCATATGCATTTGTATTTTAATAATATAATTTTCAAGAATTATTTACGTATTTTAATTTTCAGCTCTAAATATATAATATTTTCTAAATAGATTTTATCTATACATTGCGATGTTTAGACTAGTGAAAGTTTAAAACCTTACGAGAAATAATAAAGTGTGAAATTTTCAAAGTAATTTGTTCTTCAGCAAAATATCTAAATCTTTTCAAGAAAGCTTAAAATAGATCTAAACCTTTTGCTGCTGTAGCTCCTTATTTCCGAATTTATTACATGCCGATAAGATAAAACTTAAGGATCAAATCATGTTCAATGTTTACTGAAGCATTTATTATCTCATAAAAGTGATATCTTCATTTTTAGTAAACTTAAAATATTTTCTTACATATGAAAAGTCGTTCAAATTTTTTTTAATTAAAAAATAATGAATATGAAGCCTACATTTAGCTGAGTGTTTAAAGAAATACATTAGATGTTAGTCTTTGTTTTGCTTCTGTTACTTTATCCAAATATAAACAGAATGAATTTCAAAGCTGAAACATTCTATATGATCAATATTGGTTTGTACTTTCTTATTTTAAACTGTTTGTATGCTTTATGTAAACTGCCAAAAAAGAAATTTTAATTTATATATATAGTGCAATTTTTGTTAACCTTGAGTTTCACTGAAATCAAATTCTCGTGTTTCAATATCTAAATTATTTGCCTTTTACAGTAGACTCCCGTAAATGTGGGGACAGGATTATCACATGACTACTATAATTTTATTTTATTTTATTTATATATTTATTTTCAACATCACTAAATTTTTAGAGTATCAATCCATTGATTCAATTACACCTGATTAAGTTTTTGTATAAAGTGGTTGCTTTGATATAAAATTAGTGTTTAAAAAAAATCGTAGTATTCATCTGGCAACCCTGCCCTTGCGTTGTACGGGAATTTACAGTATTTCCGTAAAAATTCAGTGCGTATATGAGTGCGTATTACTTTATATGAGGAGCAATACAATTTTTCAGACAACACAAAAGCTAATAAATTGAAAAATGTCTAAACTTAAAACCTAATTATCATGTGTTCAGATGTATTCCTAGATACTAAGAAAATACGTAGACATATTTAGAAATATATGTAGACAGACTATTTTTATGTTAAGTTTTTAAAAAAATCCCTAACTCAATTTTTTTATTTTTGTAGAAAACACGGTTTGAATGTTTGCTTCCCATTTATTTAAACTTTTTTTTTTTTTTTTTCTTTTTTTTTTTTTTGTGTGTGTGTGTGTGTGTGTGTCTTTAATTGTGCTTTATTTTACCTTATTTATTTCTTTTATTATGTAAGTTAAATTATAATTTTCTATTAGCATATTTATCCTTGGAATTATTTTGTTAAAGTAATATTCACTTAATTAGTAAAATACAAATAAATATCTTTAAAATTCAAAATGTCAAAATGTTCCGGATTTATCTTTCTACTAGCAGAGGGTGAACAAAAACTATTTAAAAAATTCTGATTGATATATGAATATCAATATTCTAAAAATATACGTCGATAATATATATATATATATATATATATCTATAATAATAAAAGGAAAGGTTTGTCTGTCTGTCTGTCTGTCTGTCTGTCTGTCTGTCTGTCTATCTGTCTGTCTGTCTGTCTGTCTGTCTGTCTGTCTGTTCTTTTATACGTTCAGCCCCTATTGAACGCAGACGTACAAAAATTGACATACGGATGCTCTGGAGCCTTTCCGATGTTTTCCTCGAAACAGAATTTAAAAATTTTAATTAGTTGTGGAGATATTAATTAAAATGTCCACTCATGTCTAATCTAAAAGCGATCTCAAAGCAGAAAAAGTGGAAAATAAATTAGAAATATTTGTCCGATCGTTACAATTTCGATACCAAATGAAAGGGGCATTTTTTCTGAATCTAAGTGTGCAAGTGGTTTATCGGTACAACAATTAGATTTTTTAAAATTAACTAAAGTATGAATTTTCTGTGGCAACATCATTTCAAATGCCAGTAATGAAGACCCATCGTCTGTCATCAAAAAGGAAATGATTGCAACCGATCAAGATGTCACGTGTTTTGTAGTAGGGAAAAATATTGCAATTTTCAATTTTTTTCAAATTTTAATTCACGTTACATTTGAATTCATATTCGGCCTAGACAGCATATTATAAAGCTACTGTTCAATTTTCATGAAAATATGTGGATAAACAAAAAAATGAGATTAAATTTTGTATTATATTTTCAACTATTTTAAATTGAGATATGCCGTTGAAATTTCGTAATATTGGTGTTTTTAACGCCCGATATTTCGATTCTGAATATTTTTGAAAGTGAAGAATTATTAGGAAGGGCTTGAAGGGGAGGGGGGGGGGGGGCAAGCAAACGGCCAGAAAAAATAAAAAATAAATAAATAAATAAATAAAAAGAGTTACAGCGTTTGAAATTGTTATTATTAGGTTTCAAGGAAAGATAAATCGATTGCGGATATTTTCAAGTGTAAAATTATTAGAAGGGACGGAAAGGGGGGGAAGGGGCAAAAACGTAGAAAAGGAACGGTTGTTTCGGAGAAAACAACGGAAAACCCAGAACGCCTTTATTGTTTTATATTTTGCAGAATTTCGAATTCTGATACTCCTTTCACATTTCATACTATGGATTTTGAACAGTATTTAGCCCGGAATTACCCAAGTTTCGGAGAAAACCACGAAAAAGTCAGACATAAATCGTTTTATAATAGTGTTTATATCATTTTTGTATCTCAGCTTCTAATTAGCATAATTTCAAAAGTAATATGTCATTTTGAAACTTATTTGAATGGAATTTCAAGAGTAGACGCCACAAATTTCTGTCACCTTCCATTAACCGACTATCATAAGTAATGGAATTTGAGATTTCACGTGATTTACACGTTTTAAGGTTTCCTGATTAGGTTTTCTTTTGTATCTCAGCTACTAATTAAAATAATTTTATAAGTAATACATTATTTGAAAGCTTTATTGATTTAGAATTGAACAGTAGATTACAGAATTTTCTACCGACAGATGGCGCTGTAATATTTTTAAATTTCAATATTTCGAAGTCTGAATATGATTAAATTATTTTTAATACATCATTCGAAAGATATTTTAAAGTACTTTTATACTATCGAAAGTGGGATTCGAGATTTCACCTAATTTACACGTTTTGAGGTCTCCTGAATCGGTTTTATTTTGTATCTCAGGTACTAATTAAAATAATTTCATAAGTAATACATCATTTGAAAGATTTGTTGATTTGGAATCGAACAGTGGAATACAGAAATTTGTACCGCCAGATGGCGCTATAATATTTTAAAATTTCAATATTTCAATTTCTAATTATGATTAAATTATTTTTAATATATCAATTGAAAGATATTTTAAAGTTCTTTTAAATTATCGAAAGTTTTCACCAGATTTACATGTTTTGAGGTGTCCTGAATCAGTTTTTTTTTTGTATCTCAGTTATTAATTTAAAAAAGTTCATAAGTAATACATCATTTGAAAGCTTATTTTAGTTGATACACATTTTAAAGTACTTTTACATTATCGAAAATGAAATTCGAGATTTCACCCGATTTACACGTTTTGGGGTGTCCTGATTAGGTTTTCTTTTGCATCTCATCTACTAATTAAAATAATTTCATGAGTGATGCATCATTTGAAAGCTTTGTTTATCTGGAATGGAACAATAGATTACAGAAATTTCTACCGCCAGATGGCGCTGTAATATTTTCAAATTTCAATATTTGAATTTCTAATTATGATTAAATTATTTTTAATGCATCATTCGAAAGATATTTTAAAGTTCTTTTATATTATCGACAGTTTTCACCAGATTTACACGTTTTGAGGTCTCCTGAATTAGTTTTCTTCTGTATCTCAGCTACTAATTAAAATAATTTCGTAATACATCATTAGAAAGCTTTTTTGATTTGGAATCGAACAGTGGAATACTGAAATTTCTACCGCCAGATGGCGCTGTAATTTTTTTAACTTTCAATATTTCAATTTCTAATTATGATTAAATTATTTTTAATGCATCATTCGAAAGATATTTTAAAGTTCTTTTATATTATCGACAGTTTTCACCAGATTTACACTTTTTGAGGTCTCCTGAATTCGTTTTCTTTTGTATCTCAGCTACTAATTAAAATAATTTCATAAGTAATACATCATTCAAAAGCTTTTTTGATTTGGAATCGAACAGTGGAATACTGAAATTTGTACCGCCAGATGGCGCTGTAATAATTTCAAATTTCAATATTTCAATTTCTAATTATGATAAAATTATTTTTAATACATCATTCGAAAGATATTTTAAAGTTCTTTTAAATTATCGAAAGTTTTCACCAGATTTACACATTTTGAGCTGTCCTGAATCAGTTTTCTTTTATATCTCAGTTATTAATTAAAAAAATTTCATAAGTAATACATCATTTGAAAGCTTTGTTGACTTGATACACATTTTAAAGTACTTTTACATTATCGAAAATGGAATTCGAGATTTCACCCGATTTACACGTTTTGAGGTCTCCTAATTAGGTTTTCTTTTGTATCTCAGCTACTAATTAAAATAATTTCATAAGTAATACATCATTAGAAAGCTTTTTTGATTTGGAATCGAACAGTGGATTACAGAAATTTCTACCGACAGATGGCGCTGTAATATTTTCAAATTTCAATATTTGAATTTCTAATTATGATTAAATTATTTTTAATGCATCATTCGAAAGATATTTTAAAGTTCTTTTATATTATCGACAGTTTTCACCAGATTTACACGTTTTGAGGTCTCCTGAATTAGTTTTCTTCTGTATCTCAGCTACTAATTAAAATAATTTCGTAATACATCATTAGAAAGCTTTTTTGATTTGGAATCGAACAGTGGAATACAGAAATTTGTACCGCCAGATGGCGCTGTAACATTTCAAATTTCAATATTTCAATTTCTAATTATGATAAAATTATTTTTAATACATCATTCGAAAGATATTTTAAAGTTCTTTTAAATTATCGAAAGTTTTCACCAGATTTACACGTTTTGAGCTGTCCTGAATCAGTTTTCTTTTATATCTCAGTTATTAATTAGAAAAATTTCATAAGTAATACATCATTTGAAAGCTTTGTTGACTTGATACACATTTTAAAGTACTTTTACATTATCGAAAATGGAATTCGAGATTTCACCCGATTTACACGTTTTGAGGTCTCCTGAATTAGTTTTCTTTTGTATCTCAGATACTAATTAAAATAATTTCGTAATACATCATTAGAAAGCTTTTTTGATTTGGAATCGAACAGTGGAATACAGAAATTTGTACCGCCAGATGGCGCTGTAACATTTTAAAATTTCAATATTTCAATTTCTAATTATGATTAAATTATTTGTAATACATCATTCGAAAGATATTTTAAAGTTTTTTAAATTATCGAAAGTTTTCACCAGATTTACACGTTTTGAGGTGTCCTGAATCAGTTTTTTTTTTTTTTTTTTTTTGTATCTCAGTTATTAATTAAAAAAAGTTCATAAGTAAAACATCATTTGAAAGCTTATTTTAGTTGATACACATTTTAAAGTACATTTACATTATCGAAAATGGAATTGGAGATTTCACCCGATTTACACGTTTTGAGGTCTCCTGATTAGGTTTTCTTTTGTATCTCATCTACTAATTAAAATAATTTCATGAGTAATACATCATTTGAAAGCTTTGTTGATCTGGAATGGAACAATAGATTACAGAAATTTCTACAGCCAGATGGCGCTGTAATATTTTTAAATTTCAATATTCTAATTATGATTAAATTATTTCTAATACATCATTCGAAAGATATTTTAAAGTTCCTTTACATTATCGAAAGTGGAATTCGAGATTTCACCTGATTTACAATTTAAAGTGTCCTGATCAGGTTTTCTTTTGCATCTCAGCTAATTGAGTAAGACCGTTCAAAATTGGTATATGCAAGTTAATTAGGAGGGGCTGGAACGGTGGGGAAGGAATAGGCGCGCATGGGTTTGGGACCCGGTGCGAGTTTTTACCCGTTGATAAAAGATTTTTTTTTTTAATTTTATTTTCTTAATACTAAAAGTTTGAGTTGAGAAGGAATATGCGTGTAAAGCGCACGTATATCCTCAAACGTGCGCGCACAGCGCGCATTGGTCTGCGCTGCCGACGGCAGTGGCGTCCCGGTGTGAGTTTTTACCCGATGCTAAATGATATATTTTTTAATTCCTTTTCTTAAGAATGAAAGTTTATGAGTAATAACATGGAATTTTGAGAAGTCATAAGGATGGTGAAGGAATACGCGCGCGCAGCGCACGGGTCTACGCTGCCGAAGGCAGTGGGGACCCGGTGCGACATTTTTCCTGATCAGAATTTTTTTTTCTCTTTTTTTATCACATGATAAAAATTAATGCAATTTTGAGAATTCATTAATTTTTGTGATTCATTTAAAAATAGTGACCAGCGAAGCGGGCGTAGCCTGCTAGTATATAATAAAAGAAGATGTCTGTCTGTCTGTCTGTCTGTCTGAGCATCTATACGTTCAGCCCCTATTGAACGCAGAACTACAATATATGACATACGGGTGCTCAGAAGCCTGCCCGAGTGCATAGTGAAAAAAAAATTTAAAAATTTTAATTAGTTCCGGAGATATTAGTTAAAATATAGACCTATGTCTAATGAAGAAGCGATCTCAATGACTGAGAATTCACCGCGATTGCATAAAAATAGATATTTTAACGGAGTTAAAAGCAGAAAAAGTGGAAAATAAATTAGAAATATTAGTCCGATCGTTACGAATTTGGTACCAAATGAAAGGGGAATTTTTTCCGAATCTAAGAGTGCAAGCAGCTTATTGATACAACAATTAGATTTTTTAAAATTAACTAAAGTATAAAATTTAGATGGCAACATCATTTCAATTGTCTGCCATGAAAACAGATCGCAGACAACTGTCTGGATGAAAAAGGAAATGATTGTAATCAATTAAGATGTCACGTGTTTTATAGTGCGGGGGGAAATTGCAATTTTCTAATTATTTCTAATTTTCATTCACGTTACATTTGAATTAATATTCGGCCTAGACAGCATATTATAAAGCTACTGTTCAATTTTCATGAAAATATATCAATAAACAAAAAAATTACATACTTATTGGAAAAAAAATAAGTTTTCTTTTATATTTTGCAATATTTTAAATTGAGATATGCCGTTGAAATTTCGTAGTGTTTGGTTTTGATGCCCGATAATCCGATTGTGAATATTTTTTAAAGAGTACAATTGTTAGGGGGGGGGGCTTGAGGTAGGGGGGGAAGGGGCAAAAAAAAAAGAGTTACAGCGTTTGAAATTTGTTGGCATATTTAGATTTTAAGGCAAGGTAAATCGATTGCGGATATTTTCGAGTGTAAAATTATTATTAGCGACGGAAAGGGGGGGGGGCGAAGGGGCAAAGATGTAGAAAAGGAACAGGAGTTTCGGAGAAAACAACGGAATACCCAGAACACCTCTATTCTTTAATATTTTGCAGAGTTTCGAATTCCAATTTCTGCTCACACATCGTACTAAGGATTTTTAACGTTATATAAGCCCGGAATTGTGCAAGTTTCGGAGAAAACCATGGATAAGTCGGAATACTGAGAGAGAATAATAATAATAAAAAAAAAAAAAAATCTCGGAGAATAATAAAAAAAATTACATTTTAATTTACATTTAATTGCAAATAAAATTTTATTCTAATATTTTAATTATGATTAAATTATTTTTATACTTCATTCGAAAGACATTTTGAAATACTTTTATATTATCAAAAGTGGTATTCGAGATTTCACCCAATTTACACGTTTTGAGGTATCCTGAATCGGTTTTCTTTTGTATCTCAGCTACTAATTAAAATAATGTCATAAGTAATACATCATTTAAAAGCTTTGTTGATTTGGAATTTGCAATTTTCAAATTTTTTCAAATTTTCATTCACGTTACATTTGAATTAATATTCGGCCTAGACAGCATATTATAAAGCTACTGTTCAATTTTCATGAAAATATATGAATAAATAAAAAAAAATGACATATTTATTGGAAAAAGATTAAGTTTTCTTTTATATTTTGCAGTATTTGCAGCCGTTGAAATTTCGTAGTATTTGGTTTTAATGCCCGATAATTCGATTGTGAATATTTCTGAAAGAGTAAGACTATTAGGGAGGGCTTGAGGGAGGGGGAAAAGGGGCAAAAAAAAAAAAAGTTACAGCGTTTGAAATTAGTTGGCATATTTAGATTTTAAGGCAAGGTAAATCGATTGCGGATATATTCGAGTGTAAAATTATTATTATCGATTGAAAGGGGGGGAGAGCGAAGGGGCAAAGGTGTAGAAAAAGAACGGGAGTTTCGGAGAAAACAACGGAATACCCAGAACACCTTTATTTTCAATATTGGCGCTGTAATATTTTAAAATTTCGATATTTCAAATTCTAATGAGCGAGGAAGGTGTTGTAAGTTCCAAAACGGGGATAAGGCGCCGCAGGCGCCACCGAGCGGGACTTTGCTAAAGTCAGAAATTTTAAAGATCATAAAATGGTGAGCGAACAGGCTGTTTCAGATATTGAAACGGGAAGAGGGCGCCGCAGGCGCTACCGAGCGGGAATTTACTGCGATTAAATTTTTCAATAAAGCTATTTTCACTATATGTCAATAAGCTGTTGTAAGACCTAAAATGGGAAAAAGGCGCCGCAGTCGCCACCGAGCGGGAGTTTTGTAAAGTTGGATTTTTCAAGGATCGCGAACCAACTGGTCGCCGAAGGCGGCTAGTATATATATATATATATGCGTTGACAAATACATTAATTGAAATTTCGAACTTGAACTGTGCTAATCCATACCCTCCAACATCCTAATTAATATTCCGTAGTATTGTTAGTTCCTTCCTGTTTCTCCAACTAATAAATTTTTAGGGTAATATTCTCCAAATGCATTTGCGATTAAATAATAAAAAATATACTCTAAAAATATACTGGTGTGAAAAAGAAGGCGGAGCTAATAATACTATGAAATATTAATTAGTATGTTGGAGGGTATGCTAATCTCATGCTGAAATAACTTACCAGGAAACCATTCCAATAGTGTAATAATAAAAATCAATTAAATGATGCTCATTCGAGAGGGCATAATGTAACGTGATTTCCGAGACATGTAAACTGTTTGCCCTCGTAAGCCCGTTCTCGAAATATCTATATTTAAGTTTGGCTGAAAATGTAGTAATGAAAAAGAGTGGGAGAGGTCCAAATAAAACCTTTCAGAACAATGGCTTTTATCAATCTTTAGATTCTACATTAGCGAATTTTCAGACATTATATCTCCATAGAATGTATATCAATGCTGAAAGGGGCAATTGAATTGCTTTAAACAACACATTTGTCTATACTCTTTCAGGGATGGAACACGGGCGCAGAATTCATACCGGAATCCGTTTAAGAAATTTCTCTACCTATAATATCGTTGATTTAAGAAGTAGAAAATTTTCTTACATTGATAGTGGTATGAAGTCTGCGCCCGTGTTCCATCCCTGCTCTTTCGATTATTGCTTGTTTTTGATTTCATTTATTATTTCAGTAAGGCGTGGTTTTATCAATTTAGGCGTGGTTGCACCGATTATTATCGATATTTCAGAATTTATAACTCGAAAACGAGCTGACGAGGGCAATTGTTTTATAAGTCAAACAACATGTTTATATATGCTCTTTCGGATGATACTTGTTTGGATTTTTTATTATTACAGTAAGGGGTGGTTTTCTAGTTAGAACGAACATCATAATTATCACTAGCATATTTACATAGCTGCCAACAATTCGAAATTTAAAATATAGATTTATCGCCACTTTCTTTCAACAGAAATCTGTCATATTTCTCTGATTAAATAATTTAAAATTGTTATATAAAATTTCTGGTATGAAGTCTCCCGAAAAAATTAGGAAGTTGGTAGTTATGCATTTAAGTTCAGACATTATAAATGGAGCCAGTATGATCAGTTTAGCCGATATAAGCAGTATGGCACGGGCAGCGTCTTTTCCAGACAGGAACCTAATAGACCATTTTTTTCTATGCAGACGAGTTGCCGGCCAACTACCCCCTAAACTTTCCAAGAACTGAAAAGTTTCTTATAGAGGAGTGATACAGAATACCCCCAAGCTTTTTCGCGAAAATAAATTATATTGCGCTTTGTTTCAATAATAGATTTTAAAAACTTAAAAAAAAATATTCGGTATTAAAAAAAAACATTTAATAAAAAGTTTATATTTTATTATGTTACGTCATGCGATAAATTTAAATAGCATAAATGGTAGAGTAAACGAATGCGAAAATGTCACAACACGATTAAAACAGAAAATTTGTTCTAAAAAATCTGATAAAAATTAATAAAAATTAATTATATTAATTTAAAAGAAAGAAAAAGCAAAAGTATTGTTCACTGCATATTGATCTTTCAAATAATAATCCTCGTCCTACCGCGTTTTCTAAATCATGATATATAACTTGAGATGCACGAATCCTAGAATATTCAAGCTAAAAACAAAAGACAAAAGGGATAAAATAGAATTTTTGCAGTGAGAAACTAGAAAAAGTTATGTAATATTTAAGAAAAAAGACTTAACATTTCAGAATCGAGTAAACTCCTTTTTTGGAACGGAAGCCACGCCTTTACACAATTTTTCTAAAACTTTACATTATAAAACAAAATTATTTTACATACTTCCAATTAAATGATTTAAATTTTGTCTTCAGCATTCAATGTAGTAAATGCCATTGACATTTATGCATACCAGCGTCACATATAGAGTCATATACGAGTATGCAAACTAGTTTTTTTAATACAGTTTTCGCAATATAGAGGAGGGGCTACATTCCTTTTGGAATTCTTTCCCAATCTCTTGCCTGCATTGCAATAATTTTATAAAAAATAAGCCAATTTTTATAATAAACATCGAAATGTTCCTTAGAAAACAATTAGAATAACATAAAGGTAAATTAAAATAGTTTTTCGTCAAAATGTATAGAAGTATTGACTCACACAGGAACAGGATACAAATTGTAACAAGTGACGCCCCCCCTAACAGCAGTGAAAAAGGAAATATCACTGTAATTCAAAAAATAATGCTAGGAACGAGCTGCAAATTTGGAAACCCATGTTTTTGATGATGCCCGTTCTATTCGTGCAAAAATTAATATAGGTCATAATTCATAATTTTTTCAAATATGAATTTATTAATAATTTTCATAATTCATAAAATGTTTTTTTAGCAAAAATTTGCATGGAATATGTTTGGGTCACGTCATTCTAACGAATAAAAAAAACAGAATTCAAATATCATAATTATTTCTGAAGATATGATTTAATGTTTGTCACATTCATTTAACATTAGCAACCCCAAACTTTGTCAGCTTATAACTCTATGAAAAATTGAGTGACATATATAAACTATACCATTTTCTTTGATGATTTGATCCAAAGAATTCAAATTAATTATAAAAAAGGGGGGTTACCATTGAAAAAAATGAAGTTGATGTCAGTTTTAATATGTAGACGACCCCCTAAGTAAAATCTAACTATAACATTATAAACTAGACGTTATTACAAACTGATCGGTACCAGTCGCATGTTTCTACGAAAATTTACGGCGAAATTAGGTGGGGGGGTGGCGTTTTTTTTTGGCTGACTGTACAATGAAATATACTATGGATAGAAATACTTTGATTAGAAAAAATACAATTATAAAGTTTATCCATTTGTAATATAAATGTGAATATATAAAATTTTGTTCTGAAATATTGTAACTTAAGTGAATAACGCCCACACCCGGAGTTTCCCGTCAAAAAGACAAAAACATGCGGTCGCGAAAGTGTTAATAGCATCATTGACCTCATGCCTCAAAGGTGTCCAACGTTGTTGACTGTCCGAAGAAACCATACCCCCAACTAAAAAAGATTTTTTTTTCATGGAAAGTCCTTTTTTATGTGTTTTTTCTATTACACACAAACTGCGTTTTTTTCCTTTTGTATCAAAACGCTCAATAAAATGTATTTTTTGCCAAATATGGGTATTTTTTTTCTCATATAGCCAACCACGTCTGTCGGTAGCCGAAAGATCCACCCACAATCTCAATATTCTTTAACTGTTTTAAACAGTGTAATAACAAAAAATCGTATTCGTGGAAATAAAGAGAAATAGTTTTGTAATACATATCTGCATACTTGCCAACATCCTAATGAATATTCCGTAGTACCGTTAGCCCCGCCTTCTTTTTTACACCAGTATTTTTTTAGAGTATTTTTCATCTTACTTAAGCGTAATTGCATTTTGAGAATATTACTCTACAAATTTACTGGTGTGAGAAAAGGGGCAGGACTAACAACACTACGGAATATTAATTAGAATATTGGCAAGTATGTATCTGCCAACCTACTAATATATATCCGGGAGAATTTTAAAACCCGCCTCTTTTTCCACGTCACTTTATTTTTAAAGACATTTTCTTCAGATGTAATTACGATTATAAATAAGAAGAAAAATACTCTAAAACAAGAATACTGGTGTAAAAAAAAAAAAAAAAAAAAAAAAAATGCGGTTACTGACAATATTTTGGATATTAATTAGCAGGTTGGCAGGTATGATAATAGGACAAATAATAATAGTCCTGCATCTTTAGAAAAGATATTAACAAATAAATCTTCTGGGCAGGAGATGAAAAGCTCTTAAAAGATCTACACTGTGTCACTTAATTATAATTTCTCTGTTTATGCTTTTTTTTTGTTTTTGTTTTTGTTATTACTTTCTACTTACACCTTCTATATTTGAGTTAATTTTATTTTGCAACTATAATGGTGGTAATAACAGGGGTATTTGCGTTCCGGGTTTTTTATTTTATTTTCCACCAGTAATTACAGATTGTATTTTTGGTTATAGCTAATTGCTAAATTTTTCTAGAAAACTATCAATAATATCATTGTTAAAAAATTTTCGTCGCAGATTCCGGGGACACGAACATCCCTGTAATATGTGTTATTTATATCAGAATGATTATTTTTTCCCTCCACTTTTACATTTGCTTGAAATATACATAACAATTGCGTACTGGATTATATCTTTTTCTAAAATATAAACCTCATAATTCCGGCCTGAGAAAATATCAATTTAAAAAATTTAATCCGATAGGTATACTATTTGATTTCGCTTTCTAAGTTATAAATTTGTTACAGTAACATTAACGAATGTAGATATTAACAGTTCTATTTGACTCTTCAACATTATTTTAAAATACAAACGTGTTTTTAAATAAATCAATAAAATATATAACATGATAATAGCTTTAATCAATAATATATACACATATATGTGTTGTGAATGTCAAAAATTTATATTTTTAAAAAATCCGAACTCCAAATATGCCTTTAAAAATAATTTAAATAAAACTAAAATTAGTGCAATATTTCTCTCAAGAATCGATTTAAATTATCAAAATATAATCTCAGAATAAATAATTCTTTCTATCCACCTTCATGTTTTCGAATTTATGACTAGAAATAAAGAAATACCGTGGCGATAAAATATTTAAATGTATTGTACCATTTATCATTTTAAATGTTGCTGTTTCAAACCGTAATCGCATTTTTTATTGAGTTGGTAATATAAATAAATCTTATGCTCAAGGGAAAAGTAGTTTAATAACACTTTTGGCATTATTGAATTAAATTAGGTTTAATAGTAGCAGATTTCAAATTCATGGAATAGATTTAAACAAATCAGGTATATATATAGATCAGAGATGCCAACATTTTAATTTATTCCGGAGCATTTTTAACCATCCATACCACTATTTTTTTAAGAGTTTATTTCCCCCCACCCTCCCCCCGCCCTTATTTTATCGTAGTTCTATATTGGCGAAAATATTCTTTAAATAAAGTGGTGCAAAATAAAGGCGGGACTAAATATGCTGCGGAATAAATTAAAATGTTGGCAACTATGATATAGATCCCTATTTTTTAAAAACATTATTTTTGTCTTATTTAATTGAAGAATTTTAGTCATTAAATAAAGCGAAAATATATATTCAAGAAAAGTGGTGTTAAAATATCTAGAGAATTGGCATCTTTATACATATATATATATATATATAAAGATGGATTGCGTTGTTTGACTTGGTTGGTTGGTCGGCTGGTTTCCTAAAACAATGTTTTTAAAAAATGTAGAAGGGAAATTACATTTGTTGTGTGTATCATTAGTTTTATTTTTATTTTTCCCCTACAGGGTGATTCCATGAAAGAGGGTAACATCAGTCACACAAAAGGATAATATTTCCTCTTTTTTTTGCCACCAGTATTCCTATACAGAAATTTTAATGGCATATTTATTGTGATTTTTATTACTAAATAGGATAGTGATTATTGTTAAGAAATACTGATGGAAGCAGAATTAGCTCTATGTGGGACTGACATTACATTTTTCAAGGAATTGCCCTACACTGTTATCAGGCTGCTTGGTTGCCGATGATTTTATACATTTTTCAAATACTTTTTAAGTACTTTATGATTACGATTTGTTATTATTAATTTATAACTGTACAAAGTGAATAATATTTTAAGTGAATAATATTGATGTACTTATATGAAAACCCCGAGCAAATATCACGAAAATTCAGAAGCTTAACTTCGATTCTCAAAAAAAGAAAAAAAAAAAAATCAAAACCATAAGTGGTTTCGCCCAAATTTTTCTTTTGATTTCTTCAATGCTAATATAATGTTTGTTTGTTGTAAATAAATATTGAAAAAACCACCTTCTTTCTTTCTTTCTTTTTTTTTTTTTTTTTTTTTTTTTGTAGAAGAACATATTTAAAATTCAATTCATCCTCTCAGCGATAACTTTTTGAATTGTGAGTCAGTTTAAATACGCACCAGGCTATCGGACTACCAACTTTTTGAATTTCCACAATATTTGCTTCGGGTTTTCATATAAGTAGCTGAATACATTTGACTAATAAATTATCCAAAGGTAATTTTGTTAACGCTGGCACATGCGTAGTTAAAAACTATTTAGTAAATATGTTCATATTTCATTAGAAATTTAATATTTTTATATTCTGACTGCTGTATTTTGTATCTAATGTAGGATATCAAGTTTTTTAAAAAGGCTTTGCATCAAAATTAAGAACCTGGGTGTTATAAAAAAAAAAAAAAAAAAAAAAAAAAATAGGCAACTGTTTTTGCAATTTTTTTAAAGTAATATTTATATTTTCTTGAAAATATGTGCTAGTCTCATATAAATGAATACGTACAATTAAAAGAATCCCTTTAATTTAACGCTGACTCTTTTTAAGCAATATTTTTTACACGGTGATCCAAATATTTCGTTTTTCTACAATTGGGTTCGATTCTCAAACTGGCTAAAGACCGTCGTGTACACTAATGGTGGCTGGTGCACGTAAAATCTGTAATGGTCACAATGTCCTCCATGTTTCTATTCAAATTATACCCCAGAGAGTAACCGAAGCGGGGGAGCCATTTCCTCCGTGGAGGATCAAAATTGTGATGGCATGTCTTCGGAAAATCCTTAGGGTTGCGTCCTAGACCGTCGCCAGTTACCCATTGCACAGTGCTAGTGTGACGTTAAACCCAACCAACCAACCATTGTTCCCCTTTCACGTATGAGGCAAAACTTTCATCGAACTATCTGAGGTATAAGATGTTCTTTACTCTCCTGAAGTTTTAAAGTAATTCGTCAAGTACTTTGTGAGATATTTAACAGAATGTTAAAAACCTAAATTGTCTAGTCGTTTATAGAAAGGTAGTGTATGTTATCAACCTGAAAATTTAATTAATACTGCAACATAAATGATCTACTAGGATAAAATTTATTCATCATATTGATTTATCCTTATGTACACAATGCTGTAAATCACATGTATTAATATAAGTTAACTATCGAGCTTTGCCCTATTTGCTGGCCACTATATTTAAATGAATCACTTTATAGCAGAAAAAAATAAACTTGCTAAACTCTATAACTTAGAAAAACAATTAATTGACATTGGTCAATTAGTTCTCGAGAAAGAAACAAATGTGCACATGATCCCACTTCCTTCGGCCGCGTCTTTCCCAGAGGCACTTCGCGCTCACTGTATCATTTATAACGTTTGAATCTATCTATAGTATGATGGATCTGGGTCTCAGTGCCTTTGGCTGTGCTTTACATGAGGGTGCTGCACACTTTTTTTGTGAAAATGTAAAATATTTAATGTCTAAAAAAAAACATAAACACGTTGAAAAAAGTTCCTTTGATGTCATACACTATATACATCAAGTTATTATACTTAAAGATATTACGTTGAAACGTTTCACTACGCGATACCATTCATTTGTTTTTGATGAAGGTCGGCCATTTTTTTTTTTTTTTTTAAGTAAAAACTGATGATTTAATTTTTTTAATTTTTTAAGATACTGCATAGACGTTATACTTTTTTTAAAAGAGCTCTAAAAATTGTTATTTTTTTTTTTTTGTGGGGACACTATATACATCAAGTTATTAAATTTAAAGATATTACGTTGCAAAGTTTCACAGCGTGATATCATTCGATTGCTCTTATCTTAAAATAAGAGTCTAATATTTAACAAAAAACAGTCTAATATTAAAGAATAATGAATAACTTTTAAAAAATATATCAGTTTTGAAGTTCTAAGAGCTGCAATTTTTAAGGTACCTGCCAACCTTTAAAATGCAATTTTCGGTCAAAACTCCGATTTTCTATTTTTGGTTTAGCATTAAAGCCTGACATTTTAACTTTCTAAATCAGTTTGAATTTTGTTTTTATCTTGCTTAGAACATGAGTTACAGGCATTTTAATATTAGTCACTCACAAGTTTTTTAAACCGGAAGTGACCGTAAATGTTTGTTTACATAAATGTTTTACCAATATAAGCATCAAAATTTGTTACTGCATATAAAATTAATTTTAAAAAATAAATAAATAAATAAAATAAAACAGGAACTTATTAAAATTATTTTTTATTTAACAGGTAAAATCTGGATTTTAATTGTGTTTTCTGCTTTTTCTCAAAATGAGAATTTTAACATTTTGCTTTACCGCAAAACATCATAACTCCAAAAGTTATAATTGAAACCTTATGAAACTTTGACAAAATACTCTAAAGGAGTTGTTTTAGGGATTGAACTACAACAATGAATCTAGTTATATACATATATATATATACTTTTTTTTTTTTTTTTTTTTTTTTTTTTGTCGATAGAAGTTATGAACTGTCATGTATATTCATGATTTTTTCAGCATGTAAAATGTTATCTTCTCTAAAATATTAAATAACATGAAGAATAGTTGAACTTAAATAACTTTGAGAATAGTTCACTCCCTTAAAGACCTTTCAATAATCGAAATAAAATTTACAGAATACAAGTATCTTTATTTAAATTTAACTTATGATGTTTTGGAAAAGTGATTTTTTTTTTTTTTTTTTTTTTTTTTTTTTTTTTACAAATTTTATGTATATTTTGAGACTAAATATCAAAATGTTTTAAAATTTGCATATTTTTTCATGTTATTCACTGTTTTTAACTGTATTCTATTATGTAATGCACATAAATAGGCAATTTTTCAATTATTAAAAAAAAATCACCTTTGACAGTAGGCAGGAGCCTTAAATTACAGCGTAATTATTTCTCATACATAACTCATTAAATTTGTAAACAATTGTTGATTCATTCTTGAGAATCATTCATATAAGACCATAGAGCATTGTTGCAAAACGGAAGAAATATTTAATTGAATTTAATTTGTAATAATGTTATTTTGACTTTTTGACCTTAAAAGGACGGATGGATGGATGGATGGGTTTTACGTCGAACTAGTGCTGCGCAGATGGGCAATTGGCGACGGTCTGGGACACCCCCCAGAGGTGGTCCGCAGACATGCCATCACAATTTTGATCCTCCACGGAAGGGATGGTTCTACCGCTTTGGTGACCCCCAGAGGTATAATTTCTGATGGGAACATGGAGGACATTGCGGCCACGACAGATTTTACGTGCACTAGCCACCATTAGTGTACACGACGGTCTTTGGTTGGCTCGAGTACCGAACCCGCAATCTTCCAATTACGAGGCCGTCGCTCTACCGACTGGACTACCGCGGCCCTTGACCTTAAAAGGGATTTTCAATTATGTTACAAAGCCCGAAATGTGATATAAAAAATAAATAGTGATTCAATTCTTTTAAAAATGCATTTAAATGTAGTGACCAGCGAAGCGGGTGTAGCCTGCTAGTCCGTAATATGGGAAAATGTGTCATAATTTAAGAGTTAAGTTTGATTTCTTTTTCTTTTCTTTTCTTTTTTTTTTTTTTTACTTTCAACCATACTTGACTGAGTTTTACGAAAACTACTATATCCCATATATTGAGAAACTTATTACTAAATCGTTTTTTCCTTCTTAGTGGTGCTTAATCTTATTTTTCGTATTTTATCATACACCTGAATGAGATTTTTGTGCGACTTGCACTTTTATACTTTAATATATATATATATATATATATATATATATTAATCCTCGTTTGTTTACTATACAATCCATTTTTTCTCTCAGCTCTAGCATGGCTCTTTCAGGTTGAAAAAACTAATTAGTCAATAACTTAAAACTAAGTTTTTACGAAATGTTAAAAAAAAAACTACCATTAAATATTTAAATTATAAAATCTGCAATTTTTAATTGAGAAACTCCATTTTCATAGGATTTGCTAAGATTATAGATTTAACCATATTATATTTCCAAATTCCTGAAAAAAAATTAAAACAATATTGAGCTAATTACAGCCATTCATTTTAATTCTACACTAATACATAAAAATTAAAATTAAAAATATATCTTTTTTTTTCTTCTAGTAATGATTTCGCTTGACAACCAATCTACTTTAACACTCATCTTTGATAAGCCAGATGACTGCAAATGACCACGAAATTCATTTCAAATTTTGTGTTACATAAAACAAAAATAAAGAGTAATTCAGTAAGTACTTATCCCCAAAACATAAATTAACACGTTGGCCACGTGACTTCTTAAGGAAATCCCCGTCAGGCCACGCGCACTGTTTAGAAACACGTTATGTTTACCATGTTTTAATAAATCCATTAAAATTCCTCAATGATATAATCCTTTAATAAATAAAAATTAAGTAAATTTGAAATATTTTTTTTAGTTTTATATCACATTTTACACTGTCAGCCACCGGTGGTTGTCGCAGCTTTATATCATATTTTCACTCTCAGCCACCGATGGCTGACATGGCACTCAACGTGTTAAAAATTCAAAAGAAAGAAAGAGCGAAAAATAATCATAATAATAATAATTATAAACCATAAAAATGACCCGTAAAAAGACAGATAACACAGCATAACATACACGGTCGTTCAAAAAAATACGAATTTTCTATTCATTCGTATTGCCATTTTAAGATGAAAAATCTGTTGTTTTCTACACAATATCTTGAAATCAGTTTAAATCAAGAAAGTTTAATTTCATTTTATAAATACAGGAAATTTTATTAATAATGAAAATAATATTAATTTGATTATTTATTAATGAAAAATGTGTAGTTTACTGCGAATATCTTGAAATCAGTTTAAAAGCAACAAATTTAACTTCCATAGACTTTCAACGAATAATTGCATGAATGACTCTTTTTGATTCATTCTATAAATGCCGCCTAATAGTTTTTTTTTTTTTTTTTTTTTTTCAAGTAATTAACATTATAATCAGATATCTTTTAAACTGATTATTTTATGTGCATAGTGTTATCACAAAAAACATTTAGTTTAAAAATATGTTTCTAATAATATAAGATTTATATTAGTTTTATTTAAAAACATGACATTGATTTTATCAAAATAAAATAGTATCCAAAACACTTTTTATTTATTTATTTTATTTTTGTCTTTGTTTTTGTTTTTTTTGTTTTTGAAATGATCGTACCTGACACTATTTGGGAGGCTTCTTTCTTAATATTATATAGGATTTTGTTTTTAAAAAACTTAGATTGAAGTAACCCATACCCACTCTTTTCTACAATGGCGACTTATGAAAGATTAAAAAATTCAGTGAGAAACGCATAATTAAAAAAATATATATATCTATTTATCGAAGTCTTAAGAAAAACGAATAAAAATTAGATTTATATCCTAATTATTTTTTAAGAATAATTAAAACTTTAAGTTTCCCATCCTCGTATAAGTCTGTCAAAAATTTTATTCGTTGAAATCATATATTATTTGTATATGTGTACAAAATATTTTAGCAATTTCCTCTAAGTGATTTTCTCTAAAAACAAGTTAAACAAGAAAGAATCATGCAGTTCATTTTTCAATTATATATACCAAGTACTTAGTTTAACCATTGATGCGTATTATCTTCGTGAAAACACCTTAAAGTATATTTTATTTTTAGTTATTAGAAAAGCAATCACGTAAAAACTGTCTTTATAGCTTTATTTTTAAAAAGAAAATATAAAAGGACTTACTTTAAAGTAATTTAAAATTTCTATATTACTGGACATTTTGTAAAGCATACACTACCTTATCATGATTGTCCGGTAAAGCGTCTAAGCTTTAATTTTAGATAAAAAGTCTAAACTTTCGATTTTAGATGCTTTGTCAAATACCTGGGAAAATACTTGACGAATTAGCCTAAAGTTTTGAATACGTAAAGAAGAAATTATACCACATGTATTTCAGCGAAAATTCTGTTCCGAAAACAAAAAGAGAATAAGAACAAAAAGAGAGAGAGAGATGGGGAAAGAAAATGCGTTTAACCTGAAAAAAAAATTAGTGCCTGAAATGCGGTCTAGGTGTACCAATTAATTACAAGGCTTATTTTAATTATCGCTAATTATTTGCTTTTGAAAATTCAAAATGCTATCGTCGTTAAAATTAATGGAATTTCAGTTCCTCTCAAAATAAAGCAAAATTATAAGAGGTTCTACCCAAATTATTATTTTAATTCAATCACTGAGAATATATATATATATATATACCGCCTTCATCTAGAACGAAAAAGTGGTCATTTCCTAAATCCCTAAACAAGAAATATAGATTCCCGAGCTATGCGAATAAGGCACGCGAATAAGCTGAATAGACTAAATGATTGAGAATTTCTAGTCTAGACATTTCTAGATGGTGAAACAATATTCTGAATATTCTAAATCCTTTGTTTTGAGAGAAATTCGCGCTTGATTTTCTAGAACTGGATCATAAACCAAGATTATAGTTGCTAAAACATACCTCTTCTATTCACATTTATTTGCTGAGATTTTTAAATAAATTTGACCTCTATAATATAAACAAACGCTCGAAAATTCTAATAGGGGTTTCTAGAACTCATTTTCAAAGGGGACTAGAATTTATAAGGAAGACATGGAACTATTTTTACTACAGCCACAATCTAGATTCTAGATGTCACTTATAGAATTCTTTCTCAGGGGTCAATGGTAATAGAGCAATCATTAATTGTAAATGAATATTTATAAAAACCCATATCATTCCCCCCCCCCCTCTTCTCTCTCTCTCTCTTTTTTTTTTTTTTTTTTTTTTTTTTTTGAGAGAGAGAGAAGAACTGAAGTTTAATTCATTCTATCGGCGATAACTTTTCAGTTTTCAAGATATTGGGTTGAAGTTTTCTTATTAGTAGCTCAACAGATTTGGCTATTAAATTATGCAAATGCAATGTTGTTAACTTTTGAACCTGTGCAGCTAAAAATTATTAAGTAAAAATACACATATTTCATTATACATATGATACTAGCAGGCTTTGCCTGCTTCGCTAGTCACTATACCAAAGGAATTTTTACAAAAAAAAAAAAAAAAAAAAAACTTTAATCATTACACTTTATATCATTTCATGAATGAAAACTAAAAACAATTTCATTGAAATCGCATAAAACTTTGCTTCGGGTCCCTGCAGCCTTCGATAGCATCTTCCCCACCAACGATATATCGGTTCCGGTTCCCCAATACTTGCATTTGCGTCTTAATCGGACATTTCAATTCAAAGACTAAGTGGACGATATGTTGCACTGCTATTATTCAAGAATTCCTTTTTTCGGACAGATTATCATCTTCTCTCTATGACAACAGATGGCAGCACCAGACAAATTTACCAGTAGAAAAAAAATAATTAATTCAAAGGTAAAAACTAATCAAATTTCGAATCTTGCGGTTTAGAATACTATGAATACACTGAAAAGTTTTCTTTTATCAATTACCATCTTTACTATTAATTATCTGCAAAAACTAACACATTGGACCTTGGAGGATCGAACCAACGCCCTTCACGTTATTAGCTTTACCCTCTAACCAACTGAGCTAATAGGCCCCAAAACACCACTTTAATTTTACGTTTCTATCTCTAGAGACGATCATTTCAGAAATTTATAGATTTTAATTAATTTTAAAAAACTAATCAAAATTTCGGAAATCGGGTTTCAAGGTACATCAGGAGAGGTCCATACTAACTTCCATGAAAAATTCTGTACCTCTTCAATCAATCGTTTGCCTGCAAAGCGACGGACACACACACACATCTTACTTTATTACTAGCAGGTTACGCCCGCTTTACTGGTCGCTATATTTAAGCGACCAGTATTCATATTTGAATGCATTTTCAAAATAATTGAATCTATTTATTTTTATATCACATTATAAATAAAAACTTAAAAAAAAAATTACTTATATTGAAATCGTTCTAAACCTCGCTTCGGGTACTCGTTGCCTACTTCAGCTTTGTTTAAGTACCCGCTGCATCGGGTCCAGGTCCCCACTGTCTGCTGTAAGGCCTTTCCCGGACACTTCAATTTGGGTAGTTATTGATGACAGATGGATAATGCTATAATTTAATAACTGCAATTTTAAAGATGACTGTATCTGAGCATCTATTAAATATTTTAGCTTTTGAACTATGTATTTTATAGCTTCAGTTCCTTACACTATATTACGCTTTGATTCCGACCAATAAAAAAGTAGATTCTCCTTTAGAAGGAATTACATACATAAAAAAACAAATAAATTTTAGTTAAACTTAAATTTTAATCAGTTCAATCCTTTCTATGCTACCATTTGCTACCATTTTTAATACTATAAATAATAAAAAAAAAATTCAAAGGAATTAATTAAAAAACTGAAAAGTAAAAAATTTTTATACTATAAAAATTATACATAAACATAACTGTTATAAATGCGTTTTTAAATTTAAAATCTAACTTACTTAACTTTTTCAACTGCATTACCATTTGATTTTCAATAAATTAAATAAATTTTAAAAAAAGAAAGCAAAAAAGATCTCGCTTTCAAATTAATGAAATAAGTAAATAAAAAATAAATAGCGTAATAGCCGTTGCTAAGGTACGCAGACGATTAAAATGAAATAATTAACTGTAGAAAAATGAAACATAGAAGCTAATATTTACCAGGTTATTATTTTCATATTTTAATTAATTTTTAAGAATCCAATCAAAATTCGAAAATCAGGCTTTGAGTGGCATCAGAACAGGTCATAACGAACCATCATGCAAACTTGTGTAGCTGTGCGATCAGCCGTTCCTTTAAAATGCTCCGGATACACACAAACACACACACACATCTTATTTAATTACATATATAGATACGTATAGCTTATACTCTGATTGCAGCATGCTGTATCTAATGTTGTATCAGTACGTCCAGTTTACTAAAAATTGTTTTGTATTGGGTTTAATACCTGGCATGTTATAATGAAGAAAAAGGGCTTTTTTTTTCAAACTAGAGGATTCCGTCCCTCACTCGCTTTGCTCACCAACCCACGAGGGAAGCTTTTTCCCGCGATTTGTTTCACTCGTTAACCCCTTCAAGGCTCTTCCTGGTTAATCGCAGCTTTGCCTTTCCCTAAATAGGATTATTAATAGTGCATAACACACGACAAAAGCAGAACAATATCACAGATATCTTCATTTTTGATATCATATTGAAAAATCAAATAAAAATTCGAAAATCAGGCTTCGAGGGGCATCAGAACAGGTCATAACGAACGTATTTAATACTATATCCTTTTAGTACTACATAGTGTTTAATACTATACCCTTTTAATGAAATAACCTGTCAAAAATCTGTCTTAACGTTCGACAACTTAAGCAGTTGTCAACTTCGACAGTTTGCCACCCTTTTGAGCGAAAGCATGTGCTAGACACACAAAATGAAACACGACGGCAGTAACTTTTTTTTAGAATAGTAAGAAATTCGTAATATTCAGACCATTTAGCATTACAGCTTTAGTATATCATCCCCTTGGAGACATAAATTTTTATCACTATTTGGCGATGAATTTTTGGAAAAAATTGCTTGTTTAAAAAAAAAAAAAAATAGAACCTATATTTTTCTAATGCCTGTATTTTTTACTTTTGCATTTTTTAGCTAATTTATCACAATGCATAGTACTCTATATATATTTCTAATGCACAGCTTTAACTTTTTAAAGTGCATCTTTTCTACATTAGGATGTAGTTAGACATATTGAAAATAAATAACTTATGTGATTTTTGTAAATATTGTAAACATTCCATTATTATTATCATCATCATCATCATCATCATCATCATCATTATTTTTGCAGCATTTTTTAATTTAACTATACATTCAACGCAAGGCTAATGATAAAATGGC